>CM059434.1:82151859-82511904 GCA_030390025.1 Squalus acanthias | reverse complement strand
TCATTAACCCAGGAAGTAAATGGAGCTCACCTATAGTATTAATCAGCAGCCAACAGAGATGGAAAACTAGGGATGGGTTTCTTGATTTGTTAATATCGTAGAAAATTATCTTGTGATGATAATTGCACTCCTGGCTCTTGGCTGCTTCAATGTTCAGTGCTAATATTACTTTACAGCAGTACTGTCCGGTGGAAATTGCTGGCTAGCCTCTTGTGGCTACAGCAAAACCAGTTCAGCCACATTCATCAATTAAAGTAGAAAACGCCTTGAATACACTCACTTCCTATTTGCTTAGCAAACATTTACCACCATTCATTAACCAAGGAAGTAAAGCACTCAACGATCAGAAAAAAGCTCTTGCACTCTGCTGTTTGTCTCACCATTTTACCAACAAAGGCATATATTATTTACTAATCAGAAATGCAGTTATCCTCATCCGTGTTTCTAATTGGTCACCTGTATTGGCTAACGTATGGGACAACACTGCTTTCCAGGCACTTCAATATTAGTATAAGATTGCAGAATTAAATTTGATGATTTAAGATGAAAGATGTGGTATAACTTTTCAGTCAAACTTGTCTCAGTGGATTTCAGTCTTTCAGACTCCCACTTCCATAAGTTATTAATCGGTTTCAATGCATCACTCTTTATAGTAAAATAAGACTTAAAGTTCTGTATTGTGCGAAAATGTGTACTTCAAGAAGTTTTGTATGAGTACCAGAACACAGTTTTAAATATAACTGACATTGTAACATCTTGGTGCGTAAGGAGACTTTGCTTAGAAACCTCTGTCTTGTTTTTATTTATCAAATAGTATATGGGTGTCAACCGACCATGATAAGATTGCACTGATGGCAAAAAAGTTTGGAGCACAGGTGCACCGTAGGAGCAAGGAAGTGTCGAAAGATTCGTCGAGTTCCCTGGACACCGTTTTGGAATTCCTAAAATACCACAAAGGTACAGTAGGTCACGATAGCACCAGCTAACTGTAAAATAAAAGGGGGTGATGCTGGAAATGCACAGCCAGCCATGCAACACGTGGAAAGTTAAGGCAGTTTGTAATGTCTTGGCTACCTACCCTTCTTCAGAACAGAAGCCTGAGGGATGAGTAACATAGAATGTAAAGCACAGAAATGGCCTTTGCCGGCGTTGATGCTGCACACGAGCCTCCCAGCACTGTTCCCTCTAAGGTGTACGCACACTGATCCCCGAGCTCTCGCACAGCTGATTTGAAATGCCGCCGCGCAGAGAACTGGACAGTTGCTGGGGCGGGGGAGGGGCCCAATACACAATGGCCCCGGGAATCCAGACAGACTCCTTTGTGTGTCTTGCGACCTCCGAGCCAATCGGCATTGCAGCTCGTGAAATGTGTGTTCCGATGGTGGTTGGGTTGCTGTGTAATGCCGGGAGGGGTTTGGTTTTCTCCCTTGACCATTGACCTTTCAGCAGGCTGGCGGGAGAATTCCCCCTCCCCCGCTCTGATTCTTCGCCTTTTTCAGCCTTCAGCGCCGGCTCGTGGGATACCAGAGCGACGCGTGCGCAGCACCCAGTTGGGCCACGCTTTCGGCGGCTCCATGCAGAGGTCAGGGGATCCGTTGGTTGCCGGTGGGGGGGGACGATCGAGAGGGAATTGGAGGTTGAGGGGCGCGGGGTGGGGGAGAGACTGGGGGAGACGACGGAGGACTCGGGGGTCCAGACGCATGTAGTCCGTTCCCGGGGACTGAGTGGCGGCGGCACTTTGGAACAACACAGGTGGAGTCGCAGCACATGTACAATGGCCGCTGGAAGGAGGCTAAAGCAAACAGGTTTTAAGACCCCGGTGAAACAAAAATGAGAATTTAAAAAAAATTCAAAATTGTTTAAAGCCGGAAAAAAATACGGGAAAGAGATGTTGAATGTCCCGCGGTCAGTTCCAGTTAAATTTTGCCAGGTGGTGTCCCCTTTTTGAAAAGAGTCTAACAGGGTTGTTTAAATCATGTTATGAGAGAGGGGGGGGAAAGTTTGTGCCTCTGTTTGTACCTGAGTCTGAGAGACACAGGGAGCGGCAGCAGAAAAAGAGGAACAACTTTCTCCAGAACTGATCCCAACTCATTGCCAAGGCTGGGGATCGATAACCTCACCGCCTTCTTAGGAAGTTTAATCACTTTATTCACTTTCTTATTTGAGCTCCGTTTGGAATGTTTTTGTTGTATGTTTAACGACTGCATTGAAGAGGGAAAGAAACTTGGAGCAACTTCTTGAAAGAATTTAAAGATTTTTAATGAACTTTTCACTAAAAATGAGTGATTAAAAACACTTTTCCCTCCTAAGTTTCGAATATGATTTTGGAAGAAACAGAAACAAAAATCAATTTTCCCCTCATCTAAACAAGTTTCAACCAGGTCTTTAAAGAGGGTCTGAAATGCTTAAAACATTTTAAAATTGAAATTTCTCTATTTTATTTTGAATGATCGACTGAAGTGAGTAGCTTCACACAAACATGCAACCATGCTGTTGAGGAGGGGGAGGGCGGGGAGGATTTGTAGGAGTTACTTTTTTTTTTACTATCATTAGGAGGTTTAGGAAGAGAACCAAAAAGGAAAAAACACAAACCATTTTATTTTGTCTGTCGTTCTGTTGTCCTAACAAGTCCCAGGAATAATGTAAATATAGATTTCCTCTTAAATGTTTAGTGGAGTGTTAATAGAAACGAGAGTTATGTAATGATGTATAAAATTTGCAGGAAACTACTTTAGAAGAAACCACTATTTGTTTATTGAGAAAGACACAGAAAATACTTCGATTAAACTGATGATGTACAATTTTGATTTGGTATAAATGTTTGAAATAGGAGATTAAAAATTGAGTGCAATTAATCATAGAATCATAGAAGATAGGAGCAGGAGTAGGCCATTCGGCCCCTCTAGCCTGCTCCGCCATTCAATGCGATCATGGCTGATCATCCAAATTCAGTACCCTGTCCCTGCTTTCTCCCCATATCCCTTGATCCCTTTAGCCTTAAGAAATATATCCAACTCCTTCTTGAATCTATTTAATGAATTGGCCTCTACTGCCTTCTGTGGCAGAGAATTCCACAGGTTCACCACTCTCTGGGTGAAGAAATTCCTCCTCATTTCTGTCCTAAATGGCTTACCCCTTATCCTTAGACTGTGACCCCTGGTTCTGGACTCCCCGACCATCGGGAACATCCTTCCTGCATCTAGTTTGTCCTGTCCTGTCCTGTCCTGTCAGAATTTTATAAGTTTCAATGAGATCCCCTCTCATTCTTCTAAATTCCAGCGAGTATAAGCCCAATCGACCCAATCTCTCTTCATACGTCATTCCTGCCATCCCAGGTATCAGCCTTGTGAATCTTCGCTGAACTCCTTCCATGGCAAGAACATCCTTCCTCAGATAAGGCGACCAAAACTGCACACAGTACTCAAGGTGTGGTCTCACCAAGGCCCTGTACAACTGCAGCAAGACATCCTTGTTCCTGTACTCAAACCCTCTCGCTATGAAGGCCAACATACCATTTGCCTTCTTAACCGCCTGCTGCACCTGCATGCTTACCTTCAGTGACTGGTGCACAAGGACACCCAGGTCTCGTTGCACTTCCCCTTCTCCCAATCTATTGCCATTCAGATAATAATCTGCCTTTCTGTTTTTGACACCAAAGTGGATAACCTCGCATTTATCCACGTTATATTGCATCTGCCACGCTTCTGCCCAATCACCCAACCTGTCCAAATCATCCTGGAGTTTCTCGGCATCCTCCTCGCAGCACACACTCCCACCCAGCTTTGTGTCGTCTGCAAACTTGGAGATATTACATCTAGTTCCCTTGTCTAGATCATTAATATATATTGTGAATAGCTGGGGTCCAAGGACCGATCCCTGCGGTACCCCACTAGTCACTGCCTGCCACTCGGAAAAAGACCCGTTTATTGCAACTCTTTGCTTTCTGTCTGCCAACCAGTTCTCTATCCAAGTCAATGCCTTGCCCCCAATCCCATGTGCCTTAACTTTACACGCTAATCTCTTATGTGGGACCTTATCGAAAGCCTTCTGAAAGTCCAAATACACCACATCCACTGGTTCTCCCTTATCTATTTTACCAGTTACATCCTCAAAAAGTTCCAGTAGATTAGTCAAGCACGATTTACCTTTTGTAAATCCATGTTGACTTTGTCCGATCCTGTCACTGTTTTTCAAGTGCTCAGCTATTACATCTTTTATAATGGACTCTAGCATTTTCCCCACTACCGATGTCAGGCTTACCGGCCTGTAATTCCCCGTTTTCTCTCTACCACCCTTTTTGAATAGTGGGGTAACATTAGCTACCCTCCAATCCATGGGTACTGTTCCAGATTCCATCGAATGTTGGAAGATGATCAGCAATGCATCTACTATTTCTAGGGCCACTTCCTTAAGTACCCTAGGATGTAGATTTTTAGGCCCTGGGGATTTATCAGCCTTCAATCCCTTCAATTTCCCGAACACCATTTCCCTACAAATACTGATTTCTTTCAGTTCCTCCCTTTCATCAGACCCTATGTTCTCCAACATCTCTGGGAGGTTATTTGTGTCCTCCTTTGTGAAGACAGAACCAAAATATGTATTTAATTGGTCTGACATTTCTTTGTTCCCCATTATAAGTTCCCCTGATTCTGACTGCAAAGGACCTATGCTTGATTTCACTAATCTTTTTCTCTTCACATATCTATAAAAGCTTTTACAGTCAGTTTTTATGTTCCCTGAAAGCTTACTCTCGTATTCTATTTTCCCCTTCTTAATTAATCCCTTTGTCCTCCTTTGTTGAATCTTAAACTGCTCCCAATCCACAGGGTTACTGCTTTTTCTGGCCAGTTTATATGCCCACTCCTTGGATCTTATGCTATCCCTAATTTCCCTTGTTAGCCATGGTTGAGTCACCCTTTTTGTTTTATTCTTATGCCAAACTGGGATGAACAAATTCTGTAGTTCGTCCATGCGGTCTTTGAATGTTTGCCATTGCCTATCCACCGTCAACCCTTTTAGTGACACTCCCCAATCAATCCTACCCAACTCGCACCTCATACCATCGTAGTTTCCTTTATTTAAATTCAGGACCCTAGTCTCTGAGTCAACTACTTCACTCTCCATCCTAATGAAGAATTCGATCATATTATGATCGCTCCGACCCAAGGGGCCTCGCACAACAAGATTGCTAATTAATTCTTTCTCATTGCATAATACCCAGTCTAAGATGGCCTGATCTCTGGTTGGTTCCTCGACATATTGGTCCAGGAAACCATCCCGTAAACACTCCAGGAATAACTCCTCCATAGTATTGTTACTAATTTGGTTAGCCCAATCTATATGTAGATTAAAGTCACCCATGATGACTGCTGTGCCCTTATTGCACGCTTCTCTAATTTCCCTTTTAATGCCATCCCCAACCTCAGCATTACTGTTTGGAGGTCTATCTATCACTCCCACTAACGTTTTCTGCCCCTTGTTATTTCTCAGTTCAACCCATACAGATTCCACATCATCAGAGCTAATATCCTTCCTTTCAATTGTGTTCAATAGTTTGTTTCCCACTATTTAATTGGGAAGTACCTAAAATAATTCAACACTTTGTGATAAGAGCAGGGATTAATATTGTGGAGAATGTTTGAGAAAAACATTAGAAGTGAAATATGTAAATTAACATCTCTACATCAATATATTGGTAAACATTTCCAAGTCAGTCTGATTGGTTCTCCTGTCCAGGAAGAAAGTTGAATATTTATTTCTGTTAAATCATAGCTTTTTCTGCTTTTTTGTATTTAATTCAGTGACGCAAATTGTGTATGTGTTTTTCTGCACTTGTGAATAAGTGCTGCATTTCTGACATGTTACGTGGCAGGGGGGGGGGGTGCTGGTTCAAGAAGACAACATTTATTAACGGAAGTGATTGAAGTTGGAAATACAGATACCCGTTTTTGTTCAATTCTTTTTAATACTGTGAACTAAAGAACTACACTTTATATTTGTTGGGTGTCTGGTTGCATTGTGATTACTTATCTGGATGTCCAGCACGTCAGTGCCATAGGAAAGCTGCTGCTTGTGCAGCCATTGCTATCGTGACATGAGGGATGGGCTAATACGTTAAACTTTTAAATTAATACAAATTGCACAAATAGATAGGCCTTTTTCAGCTCACCTTGGGCTTTTGGATTGTTTGTCGATGCACAACCGAATAACTGAGTGACGTTTCTGAAGTGCTAATGCAATAATATGCAGTTCTTTTATATCCCAGTCATTTCTGACAAGTGACAATTTTTTATTAAATAGAGTTTGTACATGATGAACTAAATGCTTTAAATTAATTCTACTGTAAACAAACTTGCAGAATGGGCATGTAAATAACAAATGAATTTCCATATCGGTAAATGTGAGGTGGTGCATTTTGGTAGGAGGAATAAGGAGGCTGCCTACTCCTTGGAAAATAAGAGACTAAATGGGGTAGAGGTGCAAAGGGATCTAGGGGTATAGATTCACAAATCATTAAAAGTAGCAATGCAGGTTTAAAAAAACCATAAAAGTGCAAATAAAGCACTGGGGCTCATTTCCAGAGGAATAGAATTCAAAAGCAGAAGTTATGTTAAACTTTTATAGGACCTTGTCTGATTGTGTCATGATTTGAGACGGTGGGGTGGCAATATGGCATTACTGTATATATGCTTTGAAGTGGTTGCTGTTGTTAAAGTTTGTTTTTAAAATTTGCTCACTGATAAGGTCACACTCAAAGGTGTTTGTGGCCCGCTCAGTACGAAAAAAATGAGGGAACATTTCCACCACCCCCCCCCTTTCATCTAGCCCTATCAGTATAACCTATTCCTTTCTCCCTCATGTTTATCTAGCTCCCCTTAAATGCAACAATGCTATTTGCCTCGACTGCTCCTTGCGGCAGCATGTTCCACATTTTAACCACTCTCTGGGTAAAGACGTTTCTCCTGAATTCCCTGTTTGATTTATGGCCCCTAGTTTTGGTCTCCCCCACAAGTGGAAGCATCTTCTCTACGTCTACCCTATCAAACCCTTTCATAATCTTGAAGACCTTTATCGGGTGACCCCTCAGTCTTTTTTTTCTAGAGAAAAGAGCCCCAGCCTGTTCAATCTTTCCTGATAGGTATAACCTCTCAGTTCTGATATTCTAGTAAATCATTTTTGCACCTTCTCCAGTGTCTCTATATCCTTTTTATAATACGTCTACATCTTGGTACGATTGAGGATAAAATAGAGGGGAAGGGAGATAAAATAGAGGGGAAGGGAGCACCCAACAGATCCAACAGTGCCAGAAAAGATGTGTTAAATGACCTAGAAATGGCTTAATAGAAAATAGTTAAGTCTTCCCTATTTATTTCAGCAATTTGCAGGTTATTTAACACATGAGCTTCCTCTGATTGGTATATCTTGGTTCTCTCCACTTCCCTGCTTGCAATCCTCATTCCTTCACGCGCTTTATAAACCATAACCGTTCTTGTATTCCTTTCCATGACAGAAATTGATGTAGTGGGTCATATACAGTGCACTTCTCCCTGTCTCCATCCATACCATCTTGGGGATGCGGTGAAGATGATGAAGGAAGAGAAGTATGATTCTGTCTTTTCTGTTGTAAGACGCCATCACTTTCGCTGGAAGGAGGTGAAAAAAGGTAGACCATGTGTACAATTTAATATTCGTTTTTTGAATAAAATATGGACGTTGTAGCCTAGTTTTTCTAATCCATGTTATTTTATTGCTGGTCTTAACCCTCTTAAAATAAATTGGATTAAATAAGGGAGATTGGAGAATCTAGGCTTGTTAGTTAAACTTGAAGATGAAAGATTTCTGATAACCGTATGTTCTCAGAAGTATGATTCTAAATGGCCATTCATCTATATTCTAATGAAAGTGTACATTTTATGAAGCCATTGTATATGTTGATTGCATGGTGCTGTGGGAGTCGTGCACCAGCGCCTCCCAGGTATCTCCGCTTGACTGCACTTACACCGGGAACCATTGTGGGTCAGGGGATTGAGGCAACTTGTTTGGTTGGCTTGAACTTCAGTGCTTTTGAAGTAAATTAATAAAAGTGTTGAAAATACACTCAAGGAACTTTTAAAGGGGCTACAGATGGAGGCCTCCGAGGCTTGGGGGGTTCATCGGAGGATTTGTTGAAGTTTCCTCTGCTGTAGCCTGGGGAAAGCTGTATTATTTAAAATAAATACTCGGCCTCCCACTGTTGCTTCCTCTGCTGTGACCATTCATCGACCCCACCCGCTATTGCTATTATCGGTGGCATCCCACAACTCCTTTTTTCACCCCCCCCCCCCCCCGCAAAAACCACACCTTGTCATCGCTATCCTAGTGCTAACGCACCCAAGCTCCGACATCCCAACAGTCCCATCACCCCCACCACAGTGCTCCCATATTCCTGGGGCTTTCCTCCTATTTCCTGTATGCCCCAGGGCTATTTATCCCCCAATTCCCTCCCCCCCCCCCCTCAGTGCTGCCATTCCCCAGCAGCCCTCTGAGTCCCATCAGAGCCGCGGATCCCAAAAACTGCCCCTCCAAGTGCTCCGTCCCTTCCACAAACCTACCCCTTGGTTTTCCCAGGCCTGGCGACCCAACCTTCAGTTCCCGACCACCATCCCACTGTTGCCAACCATTCTCCTCACTCCTGCAACATGCATTCTAAACGTGCCCATCTTCCCCGTACTGAGGTTTTAATACAAATAAAACGAGCATAGTGAAATGAACTATTAATAGTAATCAATTGTAGATTTTGTGCAAAAATGCATATAATCATAGAATGTGAGCGCACAATTACCAATAAATTCCAACAGCACTCTAACTAAAAGCAGCTTGTTGCCACCATCAATGAGTGGTCCTGATGTGTATGTTTTTCCATGATCTTTTGACCATTTTTTCCACAGAGCTTTTAGGAAAAAGTTAAATGTGGCTTTAAAACATAGTATCTTCACACAAAGGCTCCTCTGAGGTAATTAAGATGTTAATGAGCAAACATTGATGTTTTCCTCCATAGACTGTAAATAATAAGCAATTCGTTACCTATTCACATAAACTTGCAGAATGGGCGTGTAACTGGCAAGTTAACTGCAATATAGCTAAGTGCGATGTAATACATTTTGGTAGGAAAAATGAGGAGGCCCCATACTCTTTTTGAAAAATAAATGTCTAAATGGTTAATTTCTAGAGGGATAGAATTGAAAAGCAGAGAAGTTATGTTTAACTTGTATAGAACCTTGGTTAAACCACACTTGGAGTACTGTGAACAGTTCTTGTCTCCATATTATAAAAAGGATATACAGTATTGACATTGGGGAGAAGGTGCAAAAGAGATTTACTAGAGTGATACCAGAACTGAGGTTATAACTATCAGGAAACATTGAACAGGCTGGGGCTCTTTTCTCTAGAAAGGAGAAGACTGAGGGGTGACCTGATGGAGGTCTTTAAGATTATGAAAGGGTTTGATGGGGTAGACGGAGAGAAGATGTTTCTACTTGTGGGCGAGACCAGAACTAGGGGCCATGAACAACGTTCCCGCTAAGCTGTGCGGCCTGGCGGTCCCATGCAGGCCACACACCAGTTTTTCAATTGAAGTAACAGCGCATGTACGAAAAATTGAATGGGCCGTGCAGCCAGTTAAAAGGCCCACACCAAGCAGTGAGGCAGTTGGGCCCAGAAAAAGTCAAGACTAAGAGGTTAGAAATGCTGGAGGACAGTTAGAAGTCACCTTGTTTAATTATTGTATGGCGACCCACTGATTTGGGGAAGCGTAACGCCTTTTTTGTTTGGTATTATTATCCAAAGATAAATTACACTGCTTCATTTAAATGAGTCCAGTCATAACTGCTGTTCTGTTTGTTCACCTTTCTGTCAAATAAATAAAGTAACTTATCGATTCATATCTGGCCTCATCTCACCAAGTGACCATACCTCTGTCCACCTTTGGAGAGATTGAGGAAATGCGTGCGAAAGACACGAATATCTGGCTCAGGTCACAAGGGGCTATTGTTATACGCTTGGTTCACACTATCAAAAGACGAGATAATTTATAGCCATGTACAGAGCATCAACAGCAAAAAAATATGAGTAAAACACCATCAGGGCGTAGGGACAGTTACCCAAATAAGAGTTCTGTACAGAAATGCAGGTTGCATAAGATGAGTTGGAAGCACAAATTCAACTTAAAGGGTCTGATGTAGTAACCATTACAGAGGCCTGGCTACAAGCTGGGCATGACTAGGAGCTAAGTATCCCAGGCTATAGGATCTTTAGAAAGAGCAGGGAAATTGGGAAGAAGGAGTAGCCATATTGATAAAAGACACTATTACAGTAGTAGAAAGAAAGGCTTTTGGAAAAGGTAATCACCTAAGTGAGGTACGAGCTGGTAAGTAAACACAACTGGTTCAGCACAAAATAAACTGAGTACTTAAGA
The DNA here is from genome assembly GCA_030390025.1 of Squalus acanthias. NCBI lineage: Eukaryota > Metazoa > Chordata > Chondrichthyes > Squaliformes > Squalidae > Squalus > Squalus acanthias. Next base: position 82,501,451 of record CM059434.1, on the reverse strand, counting down.
TGCTATAACCGGCAACTTTGAAATTGACGTTAATTCAAGTGGTGGTTTTTGATTTTTGACTGATCTAAGCGACTGCCCGTTTTAAGTTGTGGGTACTGTACAAGGACAGACCTTTGCCAGTCTTCTTCAAACCGATGGTAAGATTCAGTAATCTGCTGTGAGGATGGGCTTCAAATAGGACAATTTTAACTTAATGCACCCATTGGCAAGCTGACTGGATCGGGTGCAACGCTGGTTTCACGTTGTGTCCGATATAACTCTCCATTGAAATCAGTGGAGAGTAATATTGGGGTGGGGTGTAAAACCGGTGCTCCACCCGATCCCACGGTTTTCCTGCCCAGCGAGTTAGGGTAAAATTACCCTCAGTGGTTCAACTCAAAGCAATGAGAACTTGGGTTATCCTTCCCCCCCCCCCCCTCCAAATGTGTAAATCCCAAATTTATTGAAATCTATTGTCTCTCTCTTTGTTTTTATTTGGTAATAGGTGCAGAAAACAGTGCCTTTAAATCTGAATCCACTTAAAAGACCCCGAAGGCAAGACTGGAGTGGAGAACTCTGTGAGAATGGGTCCTTCTATTTTGCCACTGCGGAGTCAATTAAGACCTACAGATGCCACCAGGTAACTGGCTGACATAAATTTGATCCAGCTACCGTATACTGTAAAATGAAACATAACCGGCTGTGGGAGATTTTCCTCTACCCCAGTCCGTGGGAATTGGGATTCTCCAGGCGCAGGTCAGAGGAGAAAGAGACGGAGACCTGTTAAGTCAAGTCTTCACCCCTGTCGCATTGCCCCAGGATTCCTGGGGCTCCCTATTTGACACCGCTGGACCTACACCTGGGTCGTCGTCAGGAGATGGGAAGGGGTATTCCCAGAATCTTGCCTCATTTTTCTTGATTGCTCGAAACAGGCATGTCCATGAAAACCTGGTGCTATGGCCTATGATTGAGCTCTGGACACTGAGGTCCAATCACAGGTTAAAAATTATCCAGGCAGCCCCCCCCCCACCCCCAAGCAGAATTTGAGGCACCTGTGGGGGTGGGGGCGGGGGCTCTTGGCTGCTAATCTCCAGTGTAGCTCAGGTGTGATTATCCAAGTCAAGGCCTAGATGCTTTCTGAGCAGATCGTCAATTCTGGAGATGCAAAGCACCATGAGTTCCTTGCAACTGGCACCAAGAGGTGAGGAGGGAGGAGGAAAGAGGTGGTTAGTGACAGAGGAGTTTGAGGTCGTACTTGTCCTCAAGGGTGATTTTGGAGTATTGGGCACTGAAGCTGAATGCATTAATGAAAAGCTCCTTTTCTATAATGAGGCACTTTGGGAATCTTTTCTAAAGATGCTATGTAAAGGCAAGTTGTTGTGAATTGTTGGTAAAGACAGAAGGGGCTGAGATCCTCAACATTGTAGATGAGAAGCTGAAAGCTTTTGGTCTTGCATGATAGAGCTGCATGAAACTGACGGAACACCATGTCACGGATGCTGGGATAAGTAAATATGCATTGTCTGGAATTTCACCTGTTTCAACACCTCAGTGACTACAGCCACAGGATTACAACACCTGCTGACAAAACCCCCATCCATTCCTTGAATTAAAATTCACCATCCAGTTAACATTTAGGTCAGAGTGGTATGACAAAGTCTAAACAGCTTTTAAGAAGTAAAAACACCAGGGTGTGTATTTTTGAGCACAGCATCTCTCTTGACCCTAATTAAACAAAACTGCAAAACCTTGAAACAGACTCCCCTTTAGCTCTCACTGGGGCAAAGCATGATTCCAAAACCAATCAATAGCTGGTAAACTTATACCTGACATGAATATACACCTGAGAGATCATTTGCAATTCTCTGATCTTTGTAAAATTGGTGAATAACAATTGTTGCTGAAAGCGGATTGAAAAAGAAAGAACTTGCATTTATATAGCGCCTTTCATGACCTCAGGATGTCTCAAAGTGCTTTACAGCCAATGAAGTACTTTTTGAAGTGTAGTCTCTGTTGTAATGTAGGAAACACGGCAGCCAATTTTCCCACAGCAAGCTCCCACAAACAGCAGTGAGATAATGACCAGTTAATCTGTTTGTGATTTTGGTTGAGGGATAAATATTGGCCAGGACACTGGGGAGAACTCCCCAGCTTTTCTGCAAAATAGTGCCATGGGATCTTTTATGTCCACCTGAGAGGGAGGGCGGACGGGGCCTCGGTTTCACGTCTCACCCGAAAGATTAACTGGTCATTCATCTCATTGTGGGACCTTGATGTTCACAAATTGGCTGCTGTGTTTGCGTAGATAACAGTTGCTGCACTTCAAATGTAAATCATTGGCAGTAAAGCGCTTTGGGATCCCCTTAATACACGGACTGCTATATAAATGAAAGTTCTTTCTTTCCTCTTTCTATAGAAACAACTTGCAATTTTATAACGCCTGAAGGTTTTTTTTTACCTTTTAAAAAAAAAAGACTTGAGGCACTTCACAAATGGAAATAGATGGGGAAATATACATTGGGCCATGGAGGGAGAGGTTAAGCAGAGCGACCCAAAGTCTGGTTGAAAAGATGAGTATTGAGAAGGCTGTTAAAGGCAGGAGAAGTGGAGAGAGAAATGGGTTTAGGGAGGGAGTTGTGGAGAGTGGGGCCAAAGCAGCTGAAGGCTTTGCCCTCCCCCAATCGTGGGACTTGGGGAGGTAGGGGAACATACGAACATAAGAAATAGGAGCTGGAGTAGGCCATTTGGCCCACCATTCAACAAGATCATGGCTGATCTTCTACCTCAACTCCACCTTCCCGCACTATCCCCATATCCCTTGACTCCCAAAAATTTATCGACCTCTGTCTTGAATATACTCAATGACTGAGCATCCACAGCTCTCTGGGTAGAGAATTCCAAAGATTCACAACCCTCTGAGTGAAGAAATTTCTCCTCATCTCAGTCCTAAATGATCGACCCCTTATTCTGAGACTGTGACCCCTGGTTCTAGATTCCCCAGCCAGGGGAAACATTTTCTCAGCATTAACCCTGTCAAGCCCCTTAAGAATTTTATAGGTTTCAATTAGATCACCTCTCATTCTTCTAAACTCTAGGGAATATAGGCCTAGTCTACTCAACTCTCCTCGGGGCAATCTCCTCATCCCAGGAACTAGTCCAGTGAACCTTTGTTGCACTCCTTCTAAGGCAAGTATGTCTTTCCTTGGGTAAGGAAACCAGAACTACACAGTACTCCAGGTGTGGCCTCACCAATGCCCTGTGTAACTGTAGTAATGATGCGGAGATGCTGGTGTTGGACTGGGGTGGACAAAATTGCTCTTGTACACTAATCCCTTTGTAACAAAAGCTCACATACCATTTGCTTTCTTAATTGCTTGCTGTACCTGTATGTTAACTTTGTGATTCATGTACAAGGGAATGCATGGAGGACCGAGTGATGTAGAGAGGGATGGATATAAGACTGGAGAAGGTTGCAGAAATAGGATGTGGTGATAAAAGCCTTTCTTCTTTCCACTAACCATGAGAAGCATTACCTCTCTGGGTAGATTATTGATGGTCTTTTGTCATTTAAGGTAATGTGCTCCTTATTGTTTGCTGTGAGGAAGTCGGGAGTTCTGTGGGTTTGTTTGGGGCAGAGCGACTGTTAAAACCATGTCTTATGAAAGTTAATTATTTTAGAAAGAGGCTTTGGCAATAGATAATTTTATAATTGAGTTTTTATGTGCCCATCATTGTGAACATTTATCCTCGTAACCTGTTTTCTTACCTAGGGTGGTAAAACAGCCTACTATGAGATGGAACCAGAATACAGTGTGGACATCGATGTAGATATCGACTGGCCCATTGCAGAACAGAGAATAATCAAGTAAAATGTTCATTCAGTGAAAAAGCAGCTGAAATTTAACGCATTCAACTAACTGCAATATGCAAGTATTTTTGAGTGACTGTAACTTCATTGTCATGTGATGATCTGGTACCCGATCTCTGTAATAAAAACAGAAAATGCTGGAAATACTCAGCAGGTCAGCCAGCATCTGTGAAGAGAGAACCAGAGTCCTACATTTGTGATGTGTTGATATATGGGCATTAATTTTCCAACAAGAATTCGTTCGTTCTTTCAGCTTCCACATATCAATCAGAATTCTTCCATCCTGTGGGGGGGGGGGGGGGAATATAGCCTAGTAAGAGTTTTGCCCCAAGAAAATCTCAGAAATGGTCCAGTAATGTCTCCTGCAGCATTGCCATTTAAAGGCCTCATTTTGAGGTATACCTTCATTTTCCTGCCCAATACGTAACCCGCAACCAACATTACTAAATCAGATTGTCTAATTTCTGTTTGTGGGAACTTGCTGTGTGCAAATTGGTTGCTGCATTTCCTTGTATTACAACAGTGACTACACTTCAAAAATACTTCATTGGCTGTAAATGGCATGTCTTGAGGTTGTGAAAGATGCTATATAAATGAAAGTTCTTTCTTTTCCACCATTCATCAAGCTTGTTCCTGCTCTCGCACAAGAGATTGGTACCCCATCCACCCTTAAACATTCACTCCCTCCACCACCGGCGCACCGTGGCTGCAGTGCACACCATCTGCAAGATGCACTGCAGCAACTCGCCAAGGTTTCCCACATTACAACAGTGACTCCACTTCAAATAGTACTTCATTAGCTGTAAAGCACTTTGAGACGTCCAGTGGTCGTGAAGGGCGCGATATAAATGCAAGTCTTTTTTTTTTTTACGTCTTTCAAGGCTTCTTTGGCAGCACCTCCCAAACCCGCAACCTCTACCACTTAGAAGTACAAAGGGCAGCAGGCGCATGGGAACACCATCACCTGCAAGTTCCCTTCCAAGTTACACACCATCCTGACTTGGAAATATATCGCCGTTCCTTCATCGTCGCTGGGTCAAAATCCTGGAACTCCCTCCTTAACGGTACTGTGGGAGTGCCTTCACCACAAGGACTGCAGCGGTTCAAGAAGGCGGCTCACCACCTCCTTCTCTAGGGCATTTGGGGATGGGCAATAAATGCTGGCCTTGCCAGCGACTCCCACATCCCAGGAACGAATAAAAAAAATGTTTAAAAAAATTGGTAATTTTGCTACATCTGTTTCAGAATCTTAAGCTCAATTTCTAAATTGCTGTGCACGTTACTTAATAGAAACATAGAAAAATAGGAGCAGGAGTAGGCCATTCGGCCCTTCAAGCCTGCTCCGCCATTCAATATGATCATGGCTGATCCTCTATCTCAATACCATATTCCTGCTCTCTCCCCATACCCCTTGATGCCTTTTGTGTCCTAGAAATCTATCTATCTCCTTCTTCAATATATTCAGTGACTTGGCCTCCACAGCCTTCTGTGGTAGAGAATTCCACAGGTTCACCACCCTCTGAGTGAAGAAATGTCTCCTCATCTCAGTCCTAAATGCCCTACCCTGTATCCTGAGACTGTGACCCCTCGTTCTAAACCCCCCAGCCAGGGGAAACATCCTCCCTGCATCCAGTCTGTCTAGCCCTGTCAGAATTTTATACGTTTCAATGAGATAAGAACATAAGAAATAGGAGCAGGAGTAGGCCAATCGGCCCTTCGAGCCTGCTCCGCCATTCAATAAGATCATGGCTGATCTGATCCTCACCTCAAATCTAAAGAACACAAGAAGTAGGAGCAGGACCCGGCCACTCAGCCCCTGGGCCCGCTACGCCACCCACAGGGCCTCGACCGATCCGAACTCAGCCTCATGTCCAATTTCCTGCCCTGCTCCCCGTAACCCCTAATTCCCTTTACTTCTAGGAAACTGTCTATTTCTGTTTTAAATTTATTTAATGATGTAGCTTCCACAGCTTCCTGGGGCAGCAAATTCCACAGACCTACTACCCTCTGAGTGAAGAAGTTTCTCCTCATCTCAGTTTTGAAAGAGCAGCCCCTTATTCTAAGATTATGCCCCCTAGTTCTAGTTTCACCCATCCTTGGGAACATCCTTACCGCATCCACCCGATCAAGCCCCTTCACAATCTTATATGTTTCAATAAGATCGCCTCTCACTCTTCTGAACTCCAATGAGTAGAGTCCACATCTACTCAACCTCTCCTCATATGTCCACCCCCTCATCCCGGGGATTAACCGAGTGAACCTCTTTGTACTGCCTCGAGAGCAAGTATGACTTTTCTTAAGTATGGACACCCAAACTGTATGCAGTATTCCAGATGCGGTCTCACCAATACCTTATATAACTGCAGCAATACCTCCCTGTTTTTATAATCTATCCCCCTAGCAATAAAAGCCAACATTCCGTTGGCCTTCTTGATCACCTGCTGCACCTGCATACTAACTTTTTGATTTTCTTGCACCAAGGACCCCCAGATCCCTTTGTACTGCAGTACTTTCCAGTTTCTCGCCATTAAGATTTAACTTGCTCTCTGATTTTTCCTGCCAAAGTGCATAACCTCACATTTTCCAATATTGTATTGCATCTGCCAAATCTCCGCCCACTCACCCAGCTTGTCTATATCCCCTTGTAGGTTTTTTATGTCCTCCTCACTTTCTACTTTCCCTCCCATCTTTGTATCATCTGCAAACTTTAATATGTTACACTCAGGTCCCCTCCTCCAAATCGTTAATATAGATTGTAAAGAGTTGGGGACCCAGCACCGACCCCTGCGGAACACCACTGGCTACTGGTTGCCAGTCCGAGAATGAACCATTTATCCCAACTCTCTGCTTCCTGTTAGATAACCAATCCTCCACCCATGCCAGAATATTCCCCCCAATCCAGTGATTTTTTATCTTGAGCAATAATCTTTTATGTGGCACCTTGTCGAATGCCTTCTGGAAGTCTAAATACACTACGTCCACTGGTTCCCCTTTATCCACCCTGGACGTTATGTCCTCAAGAACTCAAGCAAATTTGTCAGACATGACTTCCCCTTCATAAAGCCATGCTGACTTTGTCCTATTAAATTATGTTTATCTAAATGTTCCGTTACTGTCTCCTTAATAATAGACTCCAAAATTTTACCCACCACAGATGTTAGGCTAACTGGTCTATAATTTCCAGCCTTCTGCCTACTACCCTTTTTAAATAAGGGTGTTACATTAGCAGTTTTCCAATCTGCCGGGACCTTTGCTGAGTCCAGGGAATTTTGGAAAATTATTACCAAAGCATCCACAATCCCTACTGCCACTTCCCTCAAGACCCTAGGATGTAAGCCATCAGGTCCAGGGGATTTATCCGCCTTGAGTCCCATTATTTTACTGAGTACCAATTCCTTAGTGATTTTAATCGTGTTTAGCTCCTCCCCCCCCAGAGCCCCCTGTTTGTCCAGTGTTGGGATATTCTTAGTGTCCTCTACCGTAAAGACTGAAACAAAATATTTGTTCAGCATTTTTGCCATCTCCATGTTTCCCACCATTAATTTCCTGGTCTCATCCTCTAAGGGACCTACGTTTGCCTTAGCCACCCTTTTTCTTTTTATATAACTATAGAAACTCTTGCTATCTGGTTTTTATATTTTTTGCTAATTTATTTTCATAATCTATCTTCCCTTTCTTAATCAATCCTTTAGTTACTTTTTGCTGTCTTTTGAAGACTTCCCAATCTTCTATCCTCCCACTAAGTTTGGCTACTATCCTTAATTTCTTTACTTAGCCACGGATGGCTGTCATTTCTTTTACACCCTTTTTTCCTCAGTGGAATATATATTTTTTGAAAGTTGTAAAATAACTCCTTAAATGACACCACTGCTCATGTACCGTCTTACCTTTTAATCTATTTTCCCAGTCCACTTTAATCAATTCCGCTCTCATACCATCATAGTCTCCTTTATTCAAGCTCAGTACGCTTGTCTGAGAACCAACCTTCTCACCCTCTAATTGGATATGGAATTCAACCATGTTATGGTCACTCATTCCAAGGGGATCCTTAACTAGGACATTATTAATTAATCCTGACTCATTACACAGGACCAGGTCCAAGGTTGCTTGCCCCCTTGTAGGATCAGTTACATACTGCTCAAGAAATCCATCCCTAATACACTCAATAAACTCTTCCTCAAGGCTGCCCTGCCCAATTTGATTTGTCCAGTTAATATGATAGTTAAAATCCCCCATAATTATAGCTGTTCCCTTATTACATGCCCCAACTATTTCCTGATTAATACTTCTTCCAGCAGAGTTGCAACTATTAGGAGGCCTATATACTACTCCCACTAGTGTTTTTTTCCCCTTATTATTCCTTATCTCCACCCAAACTGTTTCATTATCCTGATCCTTTGACCCAATATCATTTCTCTGTAATACAGTGATTCCTTCCTTTATTAACATAGCTACCCCACCTCCTCTTCCTTCCTGCCTGTCCTTCCTGATTGTTAAATACCCTGGCATATTTAATTCCCAGTCGTTGTCACCCTGCAGCCATGTTTCTGTAATGGCCACAAGATCATACCCATACGTAGTTATTTGTACCGTCAACTCGTCTATTTTGTTACAAATGCTGCGTGCATTCAGATAAAGAACTTTTAAATATGTTTTGTGACAATTTATTCCTGCTTTTACCCCCTTTACTACTTTACCTTTATCTTTATATATTCTGTCCCTTCCTGACACGCTCTGGTTTTTAATTACCCCACTGCTACTTTGCTCTATTGCCTTCTCCGCTGACATTTTTATTTTTTGCTCTCTTGAAACCTCCCCCCCCCCACTAATTAGTTTAAAGCCCTCTCTACAGCCCGAGTTATTCGATTCGCCAGGACTCTAGTCCCAGCACTGGCCAAGTGAAGTCCGTCCCAACGGAACAGCTCTCTCCTGTCCCAGTACTGGTGCCAGTGTCCCAGGAAGCAAAACCCATTTCTCCCACACCAGTCTTTGAGCCACGCATTTAACTCTCTGATTTTATTTACCCTAGCCAAATTTGCTCGTGGCTCAGGTAGTAATCCAGAGATTACTACCCTAGAGGTTCTGTTTTTTAATTTGGCCCCTAGCTGCTCATACTCCCTCAGCAGAACCTCATTCCTTGTCCTATCTATGTCATTGGTACCAACATGGACCACGACAACTGGATCTTCCCCCTCCCACTCCAAGTTTCTCTCCAGCCCAGAGGAGATGTCTTTAACCCCCCTGGCACCGGGCAGGCAACACAGCCTTCGGGACTCTTGCTCTCGGCTGCAAAGAACCCTATCTATCCCCTTAATGATACTATCCCCTACCACTACAACATTTCTTTTTACTCCCCCCCACTTGAATGGCTCCCCGTACCACGGTGCTGTGGCCAGGTTGCTCATCCTCCCTGCAGTCCCTGCTCCCGTCCTCACAGGGAGTAAGAGCCTCGAACCTGTTGGACAAGAGCAAGGGCTGCGGCTCCTCCAACACTACCTCCTGGATCCCCGTACCTGCCTCACTCGTAGTCACACCCTCCTGTCCCTGATCACGGGCTACATCTGAATTAGTTAATCTAATTGGTGTGACTACCTCCTGGAACACTGAGTCCAGGTAACTCTCCCCCGCCCTGATGTGTCGCAGTGTTTGAAGCTCGGACTCCAGCTCATCAACACGGAGCCGGAGTTCCTCGAGCAGCCAACACTTACTGCAAATGTGATCACCGTGAACATCAATGGTGTCCACCAGCTCCCACATATTGCAGCAGTAACACATCACCTGCTCTCCCATTCTATGTAATTAATTAAATTTATTAATATTATTTACCCTTTAATTTAAATTAAAATACACTTCTGTGACAGTTTGATCTGAGTCTCTTCACTCCGTCCTGACAGTTTGATCTGAGTCTCCTCACTCCGTCCTGTGACAGTTTGATCTGATCCCCTCATTCTTCTAAACTCCAGAGAATACAGGCCTAGTCGACCCAATCTCTCCTCATACGACAGTCCTGCTATCCCAGGAATCAGTCTGGTGAACCTTCACTGCACTCCCTCTATGGCAAGTATATCCTTTCTTGGATAAGGAGACCAAAACTGCACACAGTACTCCAGGTGTGGTCTCACCAAGGCCCTGTACAACTGTAGTAAGACATCTTTGCTCCTGTACTCAAATCCTCTTGCAATGAAGGCCAACATACCATTTGCCTTCCTAACTGCTTGCTGCACCTGCATGTTTGCTTTCAGTGACTGGTGTACAAGGACACCCAGGTCCCTTTTATACATCAACATTTCCCAATCTATCACCATTTAAATAATACTCTGCCTTTCTGTTTTTCCTACCGAAGTGGATAACTTCACATTTATCCATGTTATACTGCATCTGCCATGTATTTGCCCACTCACTCACCTGTCTAAATCGCCTTGAAGCCTCTTTGCATGCTCCTCACAACTCACAATCCCACCTAGTTTCGTGTCATCAGCAAACTTGGAAATATTACATTTGGTTCCCTCATCCAAATCATTGATACATATTGTGACTAGCTGGGGCCCAAGCACTGATCTCTGCAGTACCCCATTAGTCACCGCCTGCCACCCCGAAAAAGACCCATTTATTCCTACTCTCTGTTTCCTGTCTGTTAACCAATTTTCAATCCATGCCAGTATATTACCCCCAATCCCATGTGCTTTAATTTTGCACACTAACCTCTTATGTGGGACTTTATCAAAGGCCTTCTGAAAATCCAAATACACCACATCCACTGGTTCTCCCTTATCTATTCTACCAGTTGCATCCTCAAAAAACTCCAATAGGTTTGTCAAACACAATTTCCCTTTCATAAATCCATGTTGACTTTGTCTAATCCCGTTGATATTTTCTAAGTGTCCTGTTATCACATCCTTTATAATAGACTCTAGCATTTTCTCTACTACTGATGTTAGGCTAACTGGTCTGTAGTTCCCTGTTTTCTCTCTCCCTCCTTTTTTAAATAGTGGGGTTACATTTGCCACCCTCCAATCTTTAGGAACTGTTCCATAATCTATAGAATTTTGCAAGATGACAACCAATGCATCCACTATTTCCATGACAACCTCTTTTAGTACTCTGGGATGCAGATTATCAGGCCCTGGGGATTTATCAGCTTTCAGTCCCATTAATTTCTCCAGCACTTTTTTTTTACTAATAATTTCCTTTAATTCCTCCTTCTTACTAGACCCTTGGTTCCCTAGCATTTCTGGGAAGTTATTTGTGTCCTCTTCTGTGAAGACAGAACCAAAGTACTTGTTTAATTGCCCTGCCATTTCCTTGTTCCCCATTATAAATTCTCCTGTTTCTGACTAAGCGACCTACATTTGTTTTCACTAATCTTTTTCTTTTTACATACTTTGTAGAAGCTTTTACAGTCTGCTTTTATGTTCCTTGCAAGTTTACTCTCATACTCTATTTTTCCCCTCTTAATCAATCTCTTGGTCCTTTTTTGCTGAATTCTAAACTACTCCCAATCCTCAGGCTTGCTACTTTTTCTGGCAACTTTATATGACTCCTCTTTGGATCTAATACTATCCTTAATTTTCTTAGCCATGGTTGGGCTGCTTTTCCTTTTGTGTTTTTGCACCAGAAAGGAATTTTCAGTATGTTTGAGTATTAGGCATTACATGATGATGATGATGTAGCTAGCAGGGTAGATAAAGGGAGAACCAAAAGGCATTCGATAAGGTGCCACATAAGGTTGTTACGCAAGATAAGGGCTCGTGAGGTTGGGGGTAATATATTAGCATGGATAGAGGATTGGTTAACGGACAGAAAACAGAGCAGGGATAAAAGGGTCACTTTCAGGTTGGCAGGCTTTAACTAGTGGGGTGCCGCAAGGATCAATGCTTGGGCCTCAGCTATTTACAATCCTATATTAATGACTTGGATGAAGGGACAGAGTGTAATGTAACCAAGTTTGCTGACGATACAAAGCTACATGGGAAAGTAAGCTGTGAGGAGGACACAAAGCCTGCAAAGGGATATAGGTTAAATGTGGGGAAATGTGAGGTTATTCACTATGGTAGGAAGAATAGAAAAACAGAATATTTTTTAAATGGTGAGAAACTATTAAATGTTGGTGTTCAGAGAGATTTAGGTGTCCTCATACAGGCAACAGTTAGCATGTAGATACAGCAAGCAATTAGGAAGGTAAATGGCACGTTGGCCTTTATTGCAAGGGGGTTGGAGTATAAGAGTAAGGAAGTCTTGCTACAATTATACAGGGCTTTGGTGAGACCACACCTGGAGTACTGTGCACAGTTTTGGTCTCTTTATCTGAGGAAGGATATACATGCCTTAGAGGCGGTGCAACGGAGGTTCACTAGGTTGATTCCTGGGATGAGAGGGTTGTCCTATGAGGAGATATTGAGTAGATTGGGCCTATACTGTCGAGTTTAGAAGAATGAGAGGCGATCTCATTGAAACATACAAGATTCTGAGGGGGATTGACCGGGTAGATGTTGAGAAATTGTTTCCCTGGGCTGTGCAGCCGGGACCGGCTTTTCCCATGTTAACTTTCGCAAAATTGTGAATGGACCGTGCAACCCCTTAAAGGGCCACGCAACCAAAGAAAAATTAGGGGGAACATTGACTACAACCCCCTTCCAATAAAGGCTAACATACCATTTGCCTTCCGAATTGCTTTCTGTACCTGTATGATAACTTTCTGTGATTTGTGTACAAGGGCACTTAAACCTCTCTGCCTACCAACATTTACTAGTGTCTCCTTTTTTAAAAAAATATTCTTTTTTGTTCTTCCTACCAAAGTGGATAACTTCACATTTCCCCATATTATATCGTATCTGCCACCTTGCCCACTCACTTAACCTGTCAATCTCCCTTTGCAGCCTCTTTGCGTCCTCCTTGCATCTTACTTTCCCACCTAGCTTCGTTAGAAAACTTGGATACATTGCACTCTGTTCCCTCATCTAAGTCATGATATAGTTTGTAAATAGCTGAGGCCCACTGATCCTTGTGGCACCCCACTACTTAAAACCTGCCAACCTGAAAATTACCCATTTATTCCTACCCTGTTTTCTGTCTGTTAACCAATCCTTAATCTAAGCTAATATATTATCCACAATTCCATGATCCCTAATGTTGTGTAACAACCTCTTGCGTGACACCTTATCGAATGCCTACATCCACTGGTTTCCCCCTTACCTACCCTGCTCTCTCACGTGGACATAAAAGATCCCATGGCACTATTTCGAAGAAGAGCAGGGGCATTCTCCACGGTGTCCTGACCAATATTTATCCCTCAATCAACATAACAAAAACAGATTGTCCTTACCACATTGCTGTTTGTGGGAGATTGCTGTGTGCAAATTGGCTGCCGTGTTTCCTACATTACAACAGTGACTACATTTTTTTTTAAAGTACTTCATTGGCTGTAAAGCGCTTTCAGGCGTCCGGTGGTCGTGAAAGGCGCTATATAAATGCAAGTCTTTCTTTCTCATTGCTATACAACAACTTGCATTAATATAGCACCTTTAATGTAATAAAACACCTCGAGGTGCTTCACAGGAACTTAATCCGAGAAAGATTGACACAGAACTAAAAGGAGAAATTGGGACAGGTGTCCAAACACTTGGTTTTAAGCCGAGTCTTTAAAGGAGGAGAGAGAGGCTGACCTTTTAGCTCCTCATTGTTGACTTTTTTTTGAGTAAGGAACTGAATTGTTTCCTGAGTAAGGTTATGAACCAGCAGTGCTGAGGTGAGAACATCTTGACTTTCTGCTGTTAGGGAAGGAACAAATTTCTATTTGTGGGCAGAGGTTAAATATCAAAGAACGACAGACTCTCCTGACAGCAAGTACTTTTTCTGTTTCTCCTTACTGTCTGTACAGATCGTCCTTACGCAGCTGATCGTTTGTTGTTTTTTCTTTCCTGGATAGTTACGGGTACTTTGGCAAGATCGAAGAAGTAAGGCTGCTGGTTTGCAACCTGGATGAACAGCTCAAGGATGATAACACTAAGATGAGCTTTAACTTGCTTGATATCCAGGACGCTGCTGTAATCCAAATGCTGAAGGAGAAAGAAGTTCAGGTGCGAATGCTGTTGAAATTTTTTATTTTGTTAACTCCCCTTTTTTCTAAATTATTTTGTGGTTGTACTGCCGACCGATCTCGCCACAATTACTGTGCAGGTATAACTTCCATTAGAATCTTCAGAGGACCATAAGACCTTTAACAGCTAATAATGTGCAACAACAACTTGCACTCATGTAGCGCCTTTAACATAGCAAAACGTCCCACAACGCTTCACAGGAGCGTTATCAGACAAAACTTGACACCGAGCCACATATTAGGGCAGGAGGCCGAAAGCTTGGTCAAAGAGCTAGGTTTTAAGGAGCGTCGTAAAGAAGGAGAGAGGGTTAGCATTTTGTCCTGTAACCCTGTGGAAGCTTGTGATTCTGCTGTAACATAGTAATTATCATAGAATCTTACAGTACAAATTGTGCCTGTGCTGGCTCTTTGAAAGAGCTATCCAATTTGTCCCGCTCCCCATTATTAGGTCATAGAACTCATTATCATTCGCGCCACACAAGTGCCAGGCAATGACTATCTCCAACAAACGTGCGTCACACCACCGCCCCTTGACATTCAACGGCATTACCATCGCCGAATCCCCCACCATCAATATCATGGGGGTCACCATTGGCCAGAAACTTAACTGGACCAGCCACATAAATACGGTGGCTACAACAGCAAGTCAGAGGCTGGGTATTCTACAGCGAGTGTTTCACCTCCTGACTTCCCAAAGCCTTTCCACCATCTACAAGGCACAAGTCAGGAGTGTGATGGAATTCTATCCACTTGCCTGGATGAGTGCAGCTCCAACAACACTCAAGAAGCTCGACACCATCCAAGACAAAGCAACTTGCTTGATTGGCACCCCATCCACCACCTTAAATATTCACTCCCTCCACCATCGGCGTACCGTGGCTGCAGTGTGTACCATCTACAAGATGCACAGCAGCAACTTGCCAAGGCTTCTTCGGCAGCACCTCACAAACCCGTGATCTCTACCACCTAGAAGGGCAAGGGCAGCAGGCGCATGGTAACACCACTACCTCCAAGTTCCCCTCCAAGTCACACACCATCCTGACTTGGAAGTATATCGCCGTTCCTTCATCGTCGCTGGGTCAAAATCCTGGAACTCCCTAACTAACAGTACTGTGGGAGTACCTTCACCACACGGGCTGCAGCGGTTCAAGAAAGCGGCTCACCGCCACCTTCTCAAGGGCAACTAGGGATGGGCAATAAATGTTGGCCTTGCCAGCGACGCCCACATCCCATGAAT
This sequence comes from Squalus acanthias, assembly GCA_030390025.1. Classification (NCBI taxonomy): domain Eukaryota; kingdom Metazoa; phylum Chordata; class Chondrichthyes; order Squaliformes; family Squalidae; genus Squalus; species Squalus acanthias. The sequence continues at coordinate 82,486,271 of CM059434.1, read as the reverse complement.
GAATATGAAAAAAAAAAAAAATTCATGGGGCCCGAGATTCTGGGATTATGCTCCCGCCCGCAGAGGTTCAGCAGAGTGGACGCCTATGGGCTGGAATGTGAAGACCCGATCCCAAATTGCATGGTTGGGGTGACCCACTGGCCCCTACAAGGGCACTTTAGCAGCGCCCTCCCCTATGTGCCCTGGTAAGGTGGACTGGTACACAACCAATCTACCTCCGGTCTCCCTCCCGCACCACCAACCAACCAAGGCCCTTTCTAGGTCAAAAATAAATACTACTTTTAAAAATTCTCAGCTTCAAAGGAAAACAACAGCAAAAGTTTATATATATCTCTATAGATCCCATTAAAGATGGATGTAGGCGAGACTATAATGGTTAATAAGGAAATGGCAGACTTGTTAAATGAGTACTTTCACAGTGGAGAAAGAGGATGGCAGACTTGTTAAATGAGTACTTTCACAGTGGAGAAAGAGGATGGCAGACTTGTTAAATGAGTACTTTCACAGTGGAGAAAGAGGACAAATTCCAGTGGTACCAGCGAACCTAAAAATAAGACACGGGGAGAAACTTGGTGGATTTAATATCAGTAAAAAAAAAAATGGTAATGGACAAATAATGGCTGTGAATGCTGCGTCAGTTGAAATTTTCAAGATTTGAGATAGATGGATTTTTGTTAGGTAAGGGTATCCAGGGATATGGATCAAAAGCGGGTAAATGGCGTTCAGGTATAGATCAGCTATGATCTGATTGAATGGCGGAACAGGCTCGAGGGGGTGAAAGGCCTCCTCCTGTTCCGTAATCCAGTTAGTCCCACTCCCCCGCTCTTTCCCCATATCCCTGCAATTTTTTCTCCTTCAAGTGTTTATCCAATTTCCTTTTGAAGGCTACTATTGAATCTGTATCCACCACCCTATCAGGCAGCGCATTCCAAATCCTAACCACTTGTTGCATTTAAAAAAAAGGTTTTCCTCATGTCGCCTCTGGTTCTTTTTCCAATCACCTTAAATCATATTTATCTAGTCGGCGTTTATTGCGACTAGGAGTTAATTGTTAATCCCGGAGGTGCTAACCAGTGAATAGAGATGCAGGTTTCGGTTTGTTTGGGGCTCGCTCTGCTAATGGAACCTCTAGTGTACATGCAAATGCCACAGTAAATATTGCGGGGGAGGGGGAACCCAAAACGTATCGCTGTGGTCTTGAGTGTCCCTTTTAGAGTAGTAGTAAACATTTAGTTTTGGTTAAATTCTGCTATGTAGTGAATCCCAACCAAACTGGATAAATAGCAAACAGTAAACCTGTGATGATCAGTGCTGTGCACAAAACCTCTACTGAAACTTAGTCTAAAGTAGGTGGACCAACAAGATTTAGTCACTTTGTGGGCTTGTAGTAAAGGCATGCAACTGGATAAATAACAGTCCGTATTATAGATATCTAAATGGTGCATTGATTAGCGTGAATTTGCTTGTTTAAGAAATCTAACGTTTAATCATTCTATTTGCAATACTTGGTACGTTTGGTTTATTGATGAGAAAATGTCTAAGTTTTGTTAACCAGCAATGGTGTTTTCTTATTGATTTGGGATTCTTATCTACAAGAATCCCTGTCACATTCAGCAAAAGAATAAAAGTAGTTAAACCTGTCATTTATTCATAAAGTCAGATATAATTTTTTCCTGTTTGTAGGATGAAAGCTCTAAGCAAGAAAGAGTTGCCTTTATGTAGCGGCTTACACAACCTCAGGACGTCCCAAAGTGTTTTACAGCTAATTAAATACTTTTGAAGTGTAGTCACTGTTGTAATGTAGGAAATGGACAGCCAATATGCGCACAGCAAGGTCCCACAAACATCAATGGGATAATGACCAGATAATCTGTTTTTTAGTGAGGGATAAATATTGGCCAGGACACCTGGAGAGAACTCCCCTGCTCTTCTTCGAATAGTGCCATGGGATCTGTTCGGTCCACCTAAGAGGGAATTTGGGGCTGCAGTTTCATAAACTCATGGAACCTTGCAGCACGGAAGGAGGCTAGTCTGCCAGTCGTTCACAGCTGCCCAATTTAGTCCCACACCCCAGCTTTTTCACCATAACCCTGCAAGTTAGTCCTATTCAAGTACATGTCCAATTGCCTTTTGAAAGTTCCTGTGGAATCTGATTCCACAACTCTTTCAGGTAGTGCGTTCCCGGTCTTAACAACCGCTGTGTGAAGAAATTTCTCCTCATTTCCCCTCTAGTTCTTTTGTGAATTATTTTAAATCTGTGACCTCTGTTTACTGACCTACTTGCCAGAGGAAACAGTTTCTCCCGACTTGCTCTATCAAAACCCCTCATAATTCTGAATACCTCTATTAGATCGCCCCTTAACCTTCTCTGCTCTAAGGAGAACAATCCCAGCTTCACCAATCTTTCCACATAACTGAAGTCCATCATCCTGGTAAATCTCCTCTGTGTACTCTCCAAGGCCTTGACTCCTTCCTAAAATGTGGTGCCCAGACTAGTACACAATACTCCAGCTGAGGTCTAACTAGTGATTTGTAAAGGTTTAGCATGACTTCCTTGTTTTTTGTATTCAATGCCCCTATTTACAAAGCCAAGTATCCCATATGCTTTCTTAACTGCCTTATCAACATGCCCTGCCCAGCCACCTTCAAAGATTTGTGAATATGCATCCCCAGGTCCCTCTGCTCTTGCACACCCCTCAAAATAGTTTAATGTCTCATCCGAAAGAAGGCACTCTCTCTGTACTGCAATGGAGTGTCAGCCTGGATTACGCGCTCCAGTCTCGAGTGGGATTTGCACCCATAACCTTCTGACTCGGAGGCGAGAGTGCCACCACTGAGCCGCGGCTGACACTGTTTAATCACAAGCTGACCTATAATTTGAATTTAACAGAGCTCTCTATACTTCTTCAACATTATTGATTAATTAGGGTTGTTAATAAATAATTGTAAACTGAGCCTGCCTAGATTGTTTCTGTTGATCTGATCGAGGAAAATTTAAAGTTCCCAGGAGATTTAAGTGCTTAATTGGCATGTGGCTTATTTGAAAGACAGTTGTCTGTAAACAAACTGGCCACAAATAGGGAGGGGGAGGGGAGGGGAGGGGAGGGGAGGGGGGGGGAAGGAAGCCTTTATTCACCGAGTTCAGTAGCACCCAGGGGCCGATATAGATGGTATTTAAAATTGTGAAAGGAGGGGTCTGTAGATAGTAGCAGACTGTGTATCCAGTAGTTGAGGGCTCTGGAACGAGGGGTCGTAGATACAAGACTAAATGTAAGAGATTCAGAATGGAGCGCAACAACAACTTGTTTACACAGCTGTGAGACTATGGATGGGTTAGTGGTTGAGGCAAAAACTGTCAGCATTCAAGGTTAGATTGCATGGGGGAGTGAAGGTAAAAGGATATGGAAACGGGGCGGGTAAATGTGATTACCCTCCACGCGAGCAAATAGTTCTAAATGTCGACATGGACTGGTTGGGCCGAATGGCCTGATTCCCATGTTGTAACTTGTGCATGTGTACAACCTAAGGGCCATTACAGCCTACTTTCCCCTCACTTGAAGCCCTTAGCAGATCTGTGACTCCGGGCCTCAATTCAAGGTCCATCACCTTTTATGCTGTTCCTGGAATTAGGAAACAGGGGTGAGAAAAAGCAAGAAAGGTGAGCAAGTGTTTAAAATGTAATGTAATCGTAAAAATAACCAAATGAAGTCTGCTCAGAATTGCAGCCCTCGCCAAACTGCTGGCGATACCTAGTTTAATTTAAAAAAAAAAAAGAAAATTGAGGTAATTGTTTGCTCTGTGCCCTCCAGGTGAAATTCATCTCAGCAAGTGACTTGTCTGCACACTCGAATTCATCAAATAATGAAGTGAAGGGAAATGTACAAAACAAACTGGATACTGTGGAAGACTGGAGGAAGAAGATGGGCATTACTTGGAAAAATGTGGCTTATTTGGGTGAGTGTTTCTATCGTAAGAGTTGTACAACCAGTAGAAATGGATACGGTTATCAATCTCGATTAATTGTATTAAAGTCCTCGGAGGTTCATTCTTGCCCTCTTAAGCTGCTTTTAACTGGTATCCCGAGTGTCCCAGGATTCTTTCTATGCACTGCGTGCTATATAAATGCAAGCTATGGTTATGCTTTAATCATAATTGCCACGCAATATTAGAAGTGTCATTAAGATGCTTAATGAAGGTAATATTACCTTCAGCTTTAAAAAGATTGTAAACCATTCCAAGCTTTCTCTTCAGGTGATTAATCATTGACTCATTATTATTAATCGTAATTAATGTTCTGGGTTCAAGTCCAACTCCAAAGACTTGAACACAAAATCTAGGCTAACACTTCCGTGCGGTACTGAGCAAGCGCTGCACTTTCGGAGGTGCTGTCTTTTGGATGAGACGTTAAACCGAGGCTCCGTCTGCTCGCGGGTGGACGTAAAATATCCCATGACACCATTCGAAGAAGAGCAGGGGCGTTCTCTCCGGTGTCCTCGCCAATATTTATCCCTCCTCCAACATCACTAAAAAAAAATCATGTTATCATCACATTGCTATTTGCGGGATCTTGCTATGTGCTGCTGTCGCATTTGCAACATTACAACAGTGACTACACTTCCAAAGTACTTCATTGCAGGTTCATTTGCTTTCCCATAAGACAAGGTACCCCATAATAGACTAATGAATAAGGTCAGAGAATGCAGAGTCAGGGGACAAGTAGCAGAATGGATTGCTAGCTGGTTTCAAGACAGAAAGCAGAGAGTGGGAGTAAAGGGTAGCTATTCACAGTGGCAGAAGGTGGGTATAGTGGTGGTCCACAAGGATCAGTGCTGGGACCACTGCTGTTCACAATTTACACTAACGATTTAGACTTTGGAATCAAAAACACAATTTCTAAATTTGCGGATGACACCAAATTGGGGGAGATAGTCAATACTGAGGAGGACTGCAACAAGTTACAGGAGGACATTAAAGAATGGGCAAATAATTGGCAAATGAAGTTCAACACAGAAATGTGAGGTATTACATTTTGGCAGGAAGAATAGTGAGGTCACATTACTTGGAGGGTGCGAGTCTAGGTGGGGTAGAGGAACAAAGGGATCTCGGAGTACAAATACACAAATCATTAAAAGTTGCGCCACAGGTTAGCAAGGCCATTAAAAATGCAAATCAAGCACTAGGGTTTATTTCTAGAGGGATAGAATTGAAAAGTAGGGAAGCTATGCTAAATCTGTATCGAACCTTGGTTAGACCACACTTAGAGTACTGCGTACAGTTCTGGTCGCCATATTATAAAAAGGATATAGAGGCACTGGAGAGGGTGCAGTGAAGATTTACAAGACGATACCAGAAACGCAAGGGTATACATATCAGGAAAGGATGAACAGGCTGGGTCTCTATTCTCTTGGAAAAAAGAATGCTGAGGGGTGAGCTAATAGAGGTCTTTAAAATTATGAAAGGTTTTGATAGAGTGGATACAGAGAGAATGTTTCCACTTGCGGAGAAGAGCATAACTAGAGGCCATCAATATAAGATAGTCACCAAGAAATCCAATAGGGAATTCAGAAGAAACTTCTTTACCCAAAGAGTGGTGAGAATCTGGAACTCACTACCACAGGGAGTGGTTGAAGCGAATAGTATAGATACATTTAAGGGGAGGCTAGACAAACATATGATAGACAGTTTCCTCGCTGATAAGGGAATTAAGGGTTATGGGGAGCGGGCAGGGAAGTGGACGTGAGTCTAGGTTCGGATCAGCCATGATCCTGTTGAATGGTGGAGCAGGCCCGCAGGGTCGTATGGCCTACTCCTGCTCCTACTTCTTATGTTCTTATGAGGGAGAAGGGAATAGAGGGTTACACTGATAGATTTAGATGATAAAAGATGGGAGGAGGCTCGAGTGGAGCATAAACGCCGGCATGGACTGGTTGGGCCGAATGGCCTGTTTCTGTGCCGTATATCCTATGTAATGTAAAAGGTAGGCTGCCAGGGCGGATCAGTGGCAGTTCACCGGCAACGGCCACCCTGGCAGCGGCTGACCCGGCAACGCCCGACCCCGTCCTTCCAAGGCGGATCGGAGCCTTCTGGAATCCCAGTGGGCTGAAGATAAGTATTTATTTTAACTCTTCAGTTGCCATTGGAACCACCCCAACCAGAGAAGGCAATTGATCCGCTCCTAGGTTAATTCCCGTACTCTAGTAAAGAAATGGGCCCTTCTAAAGGGACTTAGGCCACGTCTTCACTGGCATGAGTTCCATCGAGGCACTTCAAGGGTGTCAAGGCAGGAATAACTGGGGAAGCCTAGGAACTCTTTTCAAGTTTACCTTTTGAGTTTTAAAGGAAATACAAGTTTAAAATGTCTATATAAACTTATTGCAAGTATATCATGACTCAAAGAATTGTTGCACTTTATTGCTTTATGACTCAAATGTTAGTTCATCCGATATGTTTCTTGGAGAGGTGGGGAGTTTGATGTATTACCAGCCATTTATCTGCGAGCAATAGCTTCCTGGTTCAGCAAATTGCCTCCTTTTATAAAGCAACTGATTACAGATTATGCACTTAAACCGAGATTTTAACTGAACTTCAGAAGTATGAAGTTAATTCGTGCAGGTTATCATCACATTACAGTTTGTGGGAGCTTGCTGTGTGCTGCTGCCACGTTTCCAACATTACATCAGTGACTACATTTCCAAAGTACTTAATTGCTGTATTGCGTTGCTGGCAAGGCCACCATTTATTGTCCATCCCTAATTGCCCTGAATTCAATCAACTGTTGAACTTTGTGGTTGCAAAGCCTTCTGCAAAAGTGTCGGCATGCAAGTTATTATCCTGGCACTCACTGGGCTACTGGTTATTCCTTAGACCCAGAGAATACAGGGAAATCATGTGTGGAACAGCAGGTGTACTGGAGGGAACCCATCCAATCCATTAACTTAAATGGACAGCAACAACTTGCATTTAAATAGCGCCTGTAACGTAGTAAAACATCCCGAGGCGCTTCACAGGAGCGTTATCAGACAAGATTTGACCCCCAGCCACAAAGAGCTATTAAGACACCTTGGTCAAAGAGGTAGGCTTTAAGGAGCGTCATAAAGGAGGAGAGAGAGAGACGGAGATGTTTAGTAAGGGAATTCCAGAGCTTGGGGGCCTAGACAGCTGAAGGCACGGCCGCCAATGGTGGGGCAATGGAAATCGGGGATGCACAAGAGACCAGAATTGGAGGAGCGCAGAGATCTCGGAGGGTTGTAGGGCTGGAGGAAGTTAAAGAGATAGGGAGGAGCCGAGGCCACGGAGGGATTTGAACACAAGAAAGAATTTTAAATTTGAGGCGTTGCCGGACTGAAATTCAACTGGGGAAGAGCACATGCATGTAAGGGGCCTTGCCCGATTCTCTCTCCATCTTAAATGAATGGATCAGGTGGGCTCCCTCTATCGGTTGGCCCAATAGCCCCAGACGCAGGACCGAGATGTTTTACTTGCCCCCCCCCCCAGATGTTTTACTTGCATGCAATCAGACCTGATTAAAGTGTAGATGCAATTGTTTTGAATCATTTTGATAGAAAACCTGAATCATTCTTTCCATTTAGGATTATTATCTTAATTTAAAACCGCACTTTAGTTAAAAAACACCTTTACAATTTATGCATCAAAGCTCACATTGTACGATTAAATGCAAAATAGATAACCGTTCAAAGGTTGAAAGACTTTGCTATTCACAATAGTTTTTAATTAATTTTCTTTTCTCCCAAAAAAGGACACGATGAGTCTGATCTGCAGTGTCTGAAGAAAGCTGGAGTTGGAGGTGCTGCTCAGGATGCAGCATCCGATGTTGCAGATGTGGCAACCTACATCTGTAAGCACAATGCTGGAAATAGAGCTGTAGAGGAATTTGCCGAACATGTGCTGTTGCTGATTAAAAAATCTAGATCTGTGAGTGACCAGAAAAAGGGTGAACTATCTACAACATAATGGGATTAGAGAAGCTTCAGAATGATTTACAGTTTTAAGTTTACATTCTTAATTTTCTTAAAATAAGAAATAGGAGCAGGGGTAGGCCATTCGGCCCCTCGAACCTGCTCACGACTTTTTAAGCACTACTTGTTCAGTTTTCTGTGTTGAAGTAATCAGAGATCTTTAAGTACTGTATTAATCAATTGAAACCTAAGTTTCTATGCATCTTGCATGTCATGGGTACGACTAATGTTTTTAATTTATATAAATATTACATTAAAATAAGATTTGTTCAATTCACTGCACATGCAAGAAAATGTAGAAAACAACATGGGTGCGGCACTTTATTGCATCTCAAAAATCATCTTTTCTCAAAATGCAGTTATTGCGGTGATGTCGGTAACCATAACCACCATTTTGCACAAATCAACATTGCACAAACCGTACTGAAAGGAATTAGTATTTCTTCTGTTTTTTGTGGTTGAGAGTTTGGGCCAAAACAGCAGGAAAACTCCCTCCTACTCTTAGAATAGTGCTATGGGGCTTACACATCCACCTAAACCAGTTTAACATCTCCTCCAAAGGACAGTGCAGAACTGGAGTATCCGCCTGGATTAAGTGCTCAAGTTCTGGAGTGGGGTTTGAACCCACGACCTTCTGACTCATGGTGAGAGTGCTACCCCTGAGCCAAGCTGGCACTATTGCTGAAATGCTTTTACCACTGATGGTGGCTTCTGTGCATATATTCCTCAATCCCACTTTATTGCTGTGCTAGCACTCAAATGTCCTCCTATTTTTTTTAAAAAACCAGTGTTGCTACATTTAGAGCGTTCTCCCAATTGGCTTTATTTATGCTCACAGCGAATTGTAGTTTCTGTAAGTAGACCCCCTCAATCCTCCACTCACCCCCATTCCCCCAACCATCCGAAACTTGGCATGCCTGTGAGCAACAGTAGCCTATCTTGGGCTACGTGCCGCTGCATGTGTTCACCACATGCAATCTTGTTCGCTCCAATAGCCAGAAAAACACCAAGTTGCCAGACCGTATTGTTCAGGCCAAACCTTCAGTTGGCCGAATGACCAAAAAATGCTTTACGCAGAAGTAAAAGAAAACAGTGACAAAAGTAACGGTATTAACACTCATTCAAGTAACAGAAATTTAAATCAGTCCACAAAAATCTTACGCCCCGATTTTAACTCATGGGGGTGAGAATTGGGCAGGCAAGGACCGTCCTGACTTTGGCAATGTGAGGCCGAGGAGATATTAGCTCCCGGTGCCATGATTGATTTTCCGCTCGAAACCGCCAGCTGGCCTGCGGGTGGGTGCGTAATGTCTCTCGGCAAGTGGTCGCCGCCAGGGACCCGCAAGAATGGTCCCGGCACTTGGGTAAGCCGCAGGTTTCCAGAGAGCCTTGTGATCGTGGGGGAGCCCGGGGGCAGGGGAGGCCTCAAATTTCCTTGTGGGGCCTGAAGGAGACTCCTGCTCCTCCTGACCCCACAAGGAAAGTTTTACTTTTTTAAAAAAAACCTTATCTCCTGGGCCTCGACTGGCCCCGGCTCCTCTTCGCACCAGGTTGACCTGTTGGGAAATCCACACTTGCCTGCTGGGGTCCATGGCTAAAATAGCAGTCTAACCCTGATTACATCATCGGAGCCCGATCTGCATATTTAAAGGAGCATCCTGCCGGTTCCTAGTGGCTGCCCTCCTCGCCTGCTCATTAGAGCAGGTTACGTTTGTACCCAGCGGGAAGAGAGCTGGACTTTTCTGCATGAGTCCCACGGGCGAGTTGAACTGCCCGCCCTTCCAGGTTTCTACTGGACAGGCACAGCTAAATGCGCCCCTTTACTGTTTAATAAAAGGAATAACTAGTTCATCTGTTTTTGCTGGTGGTTGACAACTTTGGACTGGACAGCGCTGAAGTGTTCCTTGCACAGTCCAGTGAACTGCAACGCTAACTGATGTGTGGGAACAGGGATGTTCCTGCCTTCCTCCACAGAGCCCAGTGGTGCCTTGGGTACAAGCAGAATTGAGCTAATGAAATGGGCTCTCGGGCTGGCCCTCTGACCTCAGAGCTGTTAATCAAACCAGCTCGAAGGAGATCTTTCGCACTCTGCCTGTTTCTTTGAAGTAGCACCCAGTTCTTTCTCAATCGGGTAATAATTATACGGCTACAGGTAGTGACACCGCAAGTCCCGCATGAACAGAGATGATTGGGTAATTCCCCCGTCAATCACGCCCGGATCACAGCTGTAACTGGGATTGATTTTATGCACATAATTTGTATTAAGTAACTATCCTCCACTCACTGCATTTTGCTAGAGAAATAATCCTGCTGCGTTCGCGAGACTCTGATGTAGTTTCGGTCATGATTTCGGAGACTCTGCTGTAGTTTGAGTAATTGAAAACCGCAAGTCACTCCCACCTCCAATTCATTAGCTGACACAGTGGTGTCAATATTCACTCCATAATTATAATTTAACTGGTTCTGTCAATTGAACGGCTGTGGATAACAACGCCACTGCTGTCTGGAGAGATGTTTACTAGTTGTACTGGAGTAACGCCTTTTGGAACTTCCATCTGTTATAATTCCCCTATAATGATGGCGATAACAAGCCAGTGAGATTTCTCCTCCCAGTAGTAACATGCAGACATCACCCATACCAAACCTGAGGTGCTAACTAGATAGGTTTACTTTACAAGCTGGGACATAAACAGAGGTGGGTCACCTCCTCTTAAAACTAATTGCTAACTCCAGTCTACACTGTGTATTGCTTAAGCCTAAGACTTCCTTTCAAGATGTAGCGACGTTCCTGTGTTAATCGCTGCCGAGCGGGCATTCCAGTGAGCACCTCACTTCTCTTCACTGTGCTCCTGGAAGCAGGTTATATGGATGGGAGATCTCCGCGTGGGAGGGGCGAGTGTTTATCGTCTCAACAGTGGGCCTGTGCAAGAAGGGTCTTTACATTAAGAATATTTGAAGTTTGATACAGTGCATGAAACTATGATTCAAAGTTTATTAGCCCTAATCATCAAAGCTCACTAGCAAACTACACCATATATTGCCAGTCTTTGCAGCTCTGAAAAAATGACAGCAAAGTAAATGTGCTGCTGCAAAAATCCAAAGCCCGAGGCCAGAGATGGAGCGGGGGAATTGTTCGTTAATGCCTTGGTGGTGGGCAAGGAACAACTTCACAAGCTGAGGAACGGGCAGAGCCCGATCGTAGCAACATAAGAAAAAGAACAGGAAAAGCTCAGCTGGTCCGTCGAGCCTGTACTGTGCCAGCATGATGTCATCTCCACACAACATCACCCCACTCACAATCTCCTGGAAGAGGCAAAGCAAGTTCGGCCAATTTAGGGGAAAAACTGAAATTCCTCTCCAATGGCCAAAGGCGAACAAGCAAGCTCCAGGAGATTGCAGCGACTGGGTGGCACAAACCCCAATGGCCCAGCTACCTTTCAGATGTTTGCCGCTATCAAGAACCCGCCCCCAGCTCCTCTCTCTGAATGCTTGCGGCGAATCCACGAGCCGTCAACTTATTCCAGAGGTTAAAGGCTCCCTTGAGATTAGCGAGTGTAGACTTAAAAACATAACCCCAAATGGATCAACAAGACAATACTGAAGTCAAACAATAAAGAAAAAGGAGCTCTGCGAAGCCTGCAGAAAGAAGGTGGGGAGGGGGAAGAGGGACTGGGGAGAAAACAGGAATTCCCCCAGAAACACGTCAGTGCAATGAAAGAGGAACCAGAAGTGAGTATACCTGTGGTCAGTAAGAGCAGCAAAGATGTAGGCTCCTCAAAGATTGTTTTTGGGTGTGAAACTGAGGATGAGCAGAGAGTAATTGATACACATGTTGAATAGAGAAGATTACAGTTGCATACCCTACATTAACAGAAATAGATCGACACCACGCGTCGGCAGGACAGGATGCAATGGTATCTATCCCAGGGTACTAAGTGAAACTAGAAATTAAATTTGTGAAGTGCTGATAATCATCATGAGGGAGTCGCTGAAAGATGGCAGGTATTGTTAGATTGGGAACTAGCTAATGTAATACTGATTTTCAAGAAGGGAACTATCTAATCAAGACAACTGCACCCCCATCACACCAACGTTTCTGGTAAAATAATGGAATTGATTTTCTGCAGCAAACTCGAGCTCTACCTGTGTGAGATTAATCCAGTAAATAACAGCCAACAACGGCTTTAGAAGGGGTAGATCCTGCCTGAGTAATTTCCTTAACTTTTTTCAGGAAATGATATCCCGAGTGGACAGTGGCGCATCATCTGACCTGGGTGTGCTTAGATTTCCAGAAAGCCTTTGATAAAGTTCCTCGTGAAAGGCTGCTCCTGAAACTGAAATGAGTGGGAATCCAAGGTCAAATCTGGGTGTGGATAAGGAATTAGCTGGAGGAAAGAAGGCAGCAGGTACTTTCGAGGGAGTGCTGGCAGGGTGGGCGATATTTTGAGTGGGGTGCCCTAGGGACAGGTGCTGAACTCCCTACTGCTCTTAATGGTTCAGAAACCCAATACCAACTGGCCAGATTGGCAGTCGAGTCAGAGGGAGCAGCCGGAGATCTACAAAAAGGGAGTTTGATAAAATCTGCAAATGGGCAGGAGTGGCAGATGAAATTCAATACAGACAAGTGAAAGGTGCAACACGTTGAAAGGAAAAATAGATTTCAGGAGGGTACTGTGGAGGATATAGAGCTAGTTAAGTTTAAAGTAGAAAGGGATCTGATGATGATAGATTCAGCACTTAAGGTGTTATGTCATTATGGAGCATCAATAAACAAAGTGAACAAAGGCTGAATAATATTACTAGATCGGCTGAGTATAAGTCAGAAGATGCCATATTAAAACTACAACTTGAGCACTGTGTTCAACTTTGGTCACCAAGACACAGTGAAGCATTCACACCATGGAGCTGGTGCAAAGAGCCAAATGGATGGTCCATGACACCAAAGGATTAGGTTACAGCAAAAGACGGGAGAAACTGAGGCGCTATAGCTTCGATGAGGTGACTGAGAGGGGATCTTACAGAAGCTTTCACCATATTGAACAGCATGGATCATGCAACGATCCAGAGAGTCTGGGCTGTGGGAAGGTGGAGTTGTGGTTCCTCCCAGTCCGGGGGGAGAGGAGAGTTGGGTATAGAAGTCAAGAACCAGAAGGTTATGGGGGAGTGAGGGTAGAGAATAAAGAGGGAAAAGGCAAAGTACGGTTTATTATTAACAACACTCTGTTCCACATACAATTATGTGGTGTCACTTTGAACAAAGTTGCTAACTTTTTACCCAGTGCTGTGCATGGGCCTTCAAATTAAGCAGACAATCAACCCAGCTTTTCTGACCCACAAATTGGGTCTCACCAGGTGGCCATTTGACTCACAAAGAGGAAGCGGGTAAAAAAGCATCTTCACATTAACATTAAGGAGCCAAGAGTTTAATAAAAAATATGAAGCTGTTGTGGTTTAGCACATATAATAGACAGTTCATGAAATAAACATTGTAACATGTGAGGAACGGCACCTCATCTTTCCATTAGGCACTTGACAGCCTTTCAGCCTCAACATTGAATTCAACAACTGTAGATCATAACCACCGCTGCATATCCTCGGACAACAAGTGGTGATGGTTCTCCTTTAATCGTCCAATATGACGTGAAACCCGGTAGCATATTAAGCGCGTCCGTCAGTGGCTTTTTAACGCAGCCACCTCATTAACATTTTACTTCCGGGTTTCCCGTCCGTCAGCGACAATTTGGAGGTTTCAGAGTTCAGGAGAAGAAAGGAGGAATCTGATGAATGGAAGCGAGACAGGCAAAGGCGGCGCCCCATTTCATTGATGCCTCCCTCGATGTGCTGCTGGGAGCTGTGAGGTGCCGGATGGAGATACTATTCCCCAGCAACAGGAGGAAGAAAACTGCAGTAGAAACAAAAAAGGCGTGGTTGGGGGATGCCAAGGAGGTCAGGATGCAGTACGGAAAGCACTTTAATGACCTCACCAGTTCAGGAAAGGTGGGTACAATGGTGCATTCCCCTACATCCTGCTGTGCTCATCATGCCACCCGACCCACACACCCCCAACCCCTACTCTGCCTTCACAAGCTACTTCATCACATCAGTCCTCACATCCACTCACCTTACAGGTGCACCCATCCCTCTCTGTCTGTGCACCTCCTCACATCCCCATCTATCCATCCACCACTGCCACTCACCCTCATCCTTGTGCAATGTCATGCTGCTTCCTGATACTCGCCCTCACCAAATGCTGTTCATCCATCAGATGAACACATGCCATTACACTCGCTCATAGGTCTCATCTTTCCCAGGAGCAGAAAGGACAGAACACCAGGGAGGGGCAGATAACTGGATAGGCCCTTCAGCCATCCATGCAACTCACAAATGCAGAGGAGGAGGCTCTGGAGATCAACATGCCTGGCTGTGGGAGACAGGGACCTCCCAGTTACCTGGTGACCAATTTCCCTCTAATTTTGTTTGGCGCTGCGAGGCCCCTTTAAGAGGCTGTGCAGGCCATTCAGGATACTGCGCACTCGTGGGTTCTCTGGGGTTCTAACAGCAGCCGATCTTTCTGGTGCTGGCTCCCCAGGTTACTGGCTGCTTGCCAGTGACTCTGTTTTAAAATCTCGTCCTCTGCCCTGAACGGACCTTCTAGGGACTCCCCATTCTCTCTCTTTACCAGGACGGCCTTAAGGACGGGATTCTGGGCTTGGACCTGCTTTAAGTCCGGGAGCAAAGCTACCTCCTGTGTGCCTCCCTTGTCCCGGATTGCGGCTACCGGACCTGCTTTACAGGGATCCCAGAACTCTCCTTCCCTAGCTCCCTGCTTGGCCAACTTGCCGGCCTTTTGGTTACCCTCCCACGTGGTATGGAGGGATCCTAAATCTATGTCCAAAGGTTTGGACATTGCCCCAGCCTGCTTGTTCCCAGTGAATCCCATTAAACTGTACGGGACCCCGTTAGACCTGGGTGAATTGGTCAGGTCTTCCGAATGGACCACCATGCTGGCAGCTCCGGTGTCCACCAAACATCTCCCCTGCACTTTCTCCACCCCCATCTTACCATCGTATCCCGGGGAACACAGGTAGACAGGCTGCGCTGGTTCTAGTCATAGGTCTGGGTTGTATTGGGCAGATGGGATCAGAGCACCGGTGGTTGCTGCTACCTTCCCTGGGCCAGTCAATAGGGTCCTCATGGCATCCAAAAATGACTCGACCATGGCGGGAGGGATCCCTGTCTCTGCCTTTTGGGCTGGGGTTGAGGAATTCTTTCCCTTGTTATCTTTCCAAGGATTCTTACACTCCTTCCTCCAGTGTCCATCCTTCCCACACCCATAACAGTTAAGCTTTGTGCTGGAAGGGTTATTCCCCTCCTGATGCCTCTCCTTCCTACCCTGGCCGGGTTTCATTTCATGCACTTTCCCTTTTGGTGGGGGCTCTTCAGCCCCTCTACCGTTCCGGTAGGCCAGGGTCAGCTGTCTGACCACTGCCTCTTCGGTGCCCCGGGGGTCCCTCGGGTCAAACCAATGCTCAGCCTTGGTTTTGATTCGTGGCAAGCTGTTTGCCACTAGGCTTCGGAGCCAGTGGGCCAGCTCGTCCCGGTTTAGGTGAGCCCTGTCGAGAGCCCCATTACAAGCACCCCTGTACACTGGCCACAGCCTGTCTGAGAAAGCCTGTGGGGTCTCCCCTGCGAGCTGCACTGTTTTCTCCACCCGGGAGAAAGGACTTCCCTCATTCATCCCCATGGCCTCTAAAACTTCCTCTCTGACGGCAGCATACCCATTCTGTCCTCTCTTGCTCTCAGCAGAGAGGGACTGGTATAGCCTGCTATCCAGTGAGAACAGGAGCATTTTTGCCATCTCGGCATCATCGCACTCATTGATGCCTGCTGCCTGTTCCACTTCTATGAAGTGAACTGAGGGGTCCCCCTGTTGGGTGAGTTTACTCAGGTGGCTTACCATAGCCCTGAGCTGTTGGGTACCGTGGGGAACTATGGACTGGTTTTGGAGGGGTCCCCCATCCCCGTTATCAGCGGGTGGGCCAAACCTTTGCTGCCGGGCCGGGCACATCGGCCCCGGTCCCAGCCTCTCTTGTGGGGGTTTTTCCACCTCAGCTTCTGCCCCTAACTCCACCCCCCTTTCTTGCCAGACTTCGCTAAAGCTTGGCGCTATGGGTGGTGGTCGTGGGCCCTCCTGCTCCTCAACCGGGTCGTCCCTTGGCGCTATCTTTGGTGTCTGAACCGTTCTCCCCAGGTTCCCTGTAAAGTCGACCTGAGCTGCACTCAGGCTTATGAGGCACGCCACGCCTTTTGCCTTCCTTAGAGCAAGGTTCAGACTCTCTATCTGCTTCTGGCAGGAGCCATGGTCTGCATCCTCAAACCCCTGTGCGCTCATTACCTTATAGGCTACCTGTAAGCCTTTTACTGTCTCCTCCTGCTCTCTTACTTGTTTTGCCAGGCGGGCATTCTTTTCCCGCAACTTCAGCTCATTATTCTTGGCCTCTGTGACCTGACACTGTAAATATTCCTGCCGGGTCTTATGCTCCCCCACTAACTGCACCCTTTCCTGGTTTAGAGCCTGCAATGCTAACAGTAACTTTTCCCCTGCTAGGGCCTTTGTTTGGACTTCCAGGGCTGACTCCCGAATCTCGGTTGCCTGTGCTTCAACGAGTCTGTCCAAAAGTTGGATCTGTTTCTTGAAGCACATCAGCCAGACTGCCTTTTCTATGGATTTTTTATGATCCTTCCCTTCTGTCCATTTAGCTGCTTCATCTACCGGGCACCCAGTCTTTAACAGATTAGTGACCCACTTCTTTTCCATATTCACATTGCTGAACACATAATCTGAAATCCTTTCTTCCATTACAGTTCTCTCCTCAAAAATCAGTGTCTACTGCTTCACAATCCCTTTGCCAAGTTTGTGCCACGATCGCCATTATGTAGGGGGTGGTGTGTAGGGGTCAGTCTCACCTCTGACTCAGTGAGCAGTTCGAATCGCTCCCACGCCCCTGGTTCTAGACCTTGGACTTATTTGGGGGTTGTGAACAAAGATGCAGTAGACAACAGGTTTGATGAAAGAACTTTGACTTTTATTCAAGGAAGTAAAACACAACACAAACACTCTTAACACTCTAAAGGTGGGGAACACTTCGGTACAAGCGAGGGAAATAAGATTAGTAGAATACTTCACCCCTCCCAATCCCACTTCACTAGCTAGGTTGGACTCTGGAGAACCAGGGATAATGCTCACCAAACGAATCCTTGACAGTTGAGAGTTAGGGTTTAGAGTCTTTTGAGTAAAAGGTTTCGTAAGGCCCTTGTTGCCGCGAGTTGTCCGATGGTCACTGAGGCAGTCGCTCTAGTTTCTTCTTGCGTGTCGGTCTGCTTGTGAAGTTGTTGGCCTTTGTTGAACTTCTTGCTGTAACTCTGCCTCTGTTTAAACTGTCTTCTTCCGAGCTGTGGAACTGCCTTCTTGCAGAACTGTGGAAACTGCCTTCTGCCTGCTTGTCCTGAACTCTGTTCAACACAGGCTTTCAATTCTGTTGAGCTTGAACTGTTTTACTGGAGAACTTCCACTGTTGTAACTGCTTGATGGGCCTTCAATTATACTAAATTGAAGTGGCCTTATCTACCCCAAATCAAATCCCGGTCATTGTAAGACCTTGTTAACAGTAACGACTTTACTAGCGTGTTAACTGGTTTTGTAAATGTGTGAAGTGGTTTCCGGATAGCTCCATCCTGTCGATCTGTTGTTTAATCGGAGTTTGCATTGTCCTCGTGTTTTGGGTTTCTTGACTGGGCCCGGGTTTTTCTATAGAATGTTCCTGAGCGATTTGAATTATGCATGGTTTTGATCAGTTTTAATGGGGCCTTTGTTTTGGGTGGGGCTGCCTTCTCCCAGGGCCTATTGTCCAAATGTTAATGCTTGCTGGGGCTTGAGTGAGGTCATCCCGATTCCCAGACAATGCAATTTAACTGCAATATCCAAAACTGCTATTACAGAGGTTGAACCCACCTCCTGTGCAGCCTTTTCTACCTCACAGGTCCAGACATGTCTTTTTAAAATGCCAAAACTTGGTTTTTGGTCTTAAATTCCTTATGTTAGGTCCAAATGCATTTTTATCACTCTGGGGTTGTTCCAAAGTCCTTTTTCCTTAGGTTTTGGGGATCTGCAAATTTTGGAAACCTTACATAGTGGCATTGTGGGAGGCGGAAAAGTGGCTGTTGCATATCGTTGTTTGATGGGACCACTGGTGGGACCTCAGTTAACCTCGCAATAAGCAGGGCATCGCTAGCATCCCGGGCAGCAACGTATGCAGCTGGTGGTGCATTCCCCTCATCACCTTCCTCCTCCTCATCTTCTTCCTCAGAATCCTCCTGCAGGTCCAAACCTCGCTGCTGCGCAATGTTATGCAGAGCGCAAAACACCACGACCCTTCTGCAGACCCTGGCTGGTGTACACTGTCGAGGCACCAACAGTCGCCTGTCTTATGCATTTGTGGGTCGCCGACTGGGAGATCCTGGATGTGTCTCCGGCAGAGCCCTGGAAGGAGCCAGAGGCAAAAAAAATTGCGGTATGATGGTGACTTTGACGGCCACTGGTAAAGCATAGCCACCAGGTCCAGCTGGAAGCAGGTCATCTTCCAGCAGGCTGCAAATGTCTGCCACCACCTGACGTGACAACCTGAGCCTCCTGAGACACTGCTGTTTTTTTTTTATTCGTGTATGGGATGTGGGCGTCGCTGGTAAGGCCTGCATTTATTGCCCATCCCTATTGTTCCCACATGTCGAGGAAGCTTATCCTCTGCTTGCAGACACTGTGTGTTGGGTATGGCCTCCTTCGAGCTGTTCCCCTCTACGCTGCTCCCCTCTACACTGCTCCCCTCTAAGCTGCTCTACTCTACGCTGCTCCACTCTACGCTGCTCCCCTCTACGCTGCTCCCCTCTACGCTGCTCCCCTCTACGCTGCTCCACTCTACGCTGCTCCCCTCTACGCTGCTCCACTCTACGCTGCTGCCCTCTACGCTGCTCCCCTCTATGCTGCTCCCCTCTACGCTGCTCCCCTCTACGCTGCTCCACTCTACGCTGCTCCCCCTACGCTGCTCCACTCTACGCTGCTCCCCTCTACACTGCTCCACTCTACGCTGCTCCCCTCTACGCTGCTCCCCCTACACTGCTCCACTCTACGCTGCTGCCCTCTACGCTGCTCCCCTCTATGCTGCTCCCCTCTACGCTGCTCCCCTCTACGCTGCTCCCCTCTACGCTGCTCCCCTCTACGCTGCTCCCCTCTACGCTGCTCCCCCTACGCTGCTCCACTCTACACTGCTCCCCTCTACGCTGTTCCCCTCCACGCTGCTCCCCTCTACGCTGCTCCCCTCTACGCTGCTCCCCTCTACGCTGTTCCCCTCTACACTGCTCCCCTCTACGCTGCTCCCCTCTACGCTGTTCCCCTCTACACTGCTCCCCTCTACGCTGCTCCCCTCTACGCTGTTCCCCTCTACACTGCTCCACTCTACTCTGCTCCACTCTACTCTGCTCCACTCTACGCTGCTCCCCTCTACGCTGCTCCACTCTACGCTGTTCCCCTCTACACTGCTCCACTCTACTCTTCTCCACTCTACGCTGCTCCCCCTACGCTGCTCCACTCTACTCTGCTCCACTCTACGCTGCTCCCCCTACGCTGCTCCCCTCTACACTGCTCCACTCTACGCTGCTCCCCCTACGCTGCTCCCCTCTACACTGCTCCCCTCTACGCTGCTCCCCTCTACACTGCTCCACTCTACTCTGCTCCACTCTACTCTGCTCCACTCTACGCTGCTCCCCTCTACGCTGCTCCACTCTACGCTGCTCCCCTCTACGCTGCTCCACTCTACTCTTCTCCACTCTACTCTGCTCCACTCTACTCTGCTCCACTCTACACTTCTCCACTCTACGCTGCTCCCCCCTACGCTGTTCCACTCTACTCTGCTCCACTCTACACTGCTCCCCTCTACTCTGCTCCACTCTACGCTGCTCCCCTCTACGCTGCTCCACTCTACGCTGCTCCACTCTACGCTGCTCCCCTCTACGCTGCTCCACTCTACGCTGCTCCCCTCTACGCTGCTCCCCTCTACTCTTCTCCACTCTACGCTGCTCCCCCCTACGCTGTTCCACTCTACTCTGCTCCACTCTACACTGCTCCCCTCTACTCTGCTCCACTCTACGCTGCTCCCCTCTACGCTGCTCCACTCTACGCTGCTCCACTCTACGCTGCTCCCCTCTACGCTGCTCCACTCTACGCTGCTCCCCTCTACGCTGCTCCACTCTACGCTGTTCCCCTCTATGCTGCTCCCCTCTACGCTGCTCCCCTCTACGCTGCTCCCCTCTACGCTGCTCCCCCTACGCTGCTCCACTCTACGCTGCTCCCCTCTACGCTGCTCCCTCTACGCTGCTCCACTCTATGCTGCTCCCCTCTACGCTGCTCCCCTCTACGCTGCTCCACTCTACGCTGCTCCACTCTATGCTGCTCCACTCTACGCTGCTCCACTCTACGTTGCTCCACTCTACGCTGCTCCCCTCTACGCTGCTCCCCCTACGCTGCTCCACTCTACGCTGCTCCCCTCTACGCTGCTCCCCTCTACGCTGCTCCCCTCTACGCTGCTCCCCTCTACGCTGCTCCACTCTACGCTGCTCCACTCTATGCTGCTCCACTCTATGCTGCTCCACTCTATGCTGTTCCACTCTACGCTGCTCCCCTCTACGCTGCTCCCCTCTACGCTGCTCCCCTCTACGCTGCTCCACTCTACGCTGCTCCACTCTATGCTGCTCCACTCTACGCTGCTCCCCCCTACGCTGTTCCACTCTACGCTGCTCCCCTCTACGCTGCTCCCCTCTACGCTGCTCCCCTCTACGCTGCTCCCCTCTACGCTGCTCCCCTCTACGCTGCTCCACTCTACGCTGCTCCACTCTATGCTGCTCCACTCTATGCTGCTCCACTCTATGCTGTTCCTCGCTATGCTGTTCTCCTATAGACTGCTTCCCTCTATGCTGCTCCACTCTATGCTGTTTATCTCTATGCTGTTCTCCTCTATGCTGTTCCCCTCTCTCCTCTGCAGATACAGATCTGTGACCAGCAGATTGTTGCTGGTGCTGTTGCTGGTCATCTTAGTCTGCATCTGAGGTCCAATCTAAGGTAGCATAAGCAGCACCCATCCTGATCTGATAGATTAAACCTCTAAAGCATATAAAGTAATCTCCAAAGTGTGGAAGAAACCTCCAAAGGGTTGATCAACTCTCAGTAAGAGTACTGTGAACACCCTTTCCCACTAGCAGGTAAGAAAGCAGCTGTGAGTACTGAGTATGCAGCACCACATTTCCCAGAGATTGATTGACCTCCCTCAATTGCCACTGTGTTCTCACCTTGCTTTCACTGACAAGTTTCAGGAAGCCCGAGAAACCCATGGAACACAAGGTAAACTCAAAAATCTGTGTCAGTAACGTTCTAATTGAGAGATTAACATATGTTAATAGCAATCTGCCTTTCCCGAGGGGGTTGCGCGCATGCAGCCTATCGCGCTGCAGTGAAACCGGGAAGTTGGCGGGTTGGAGCCGGCTTCCTGACGCTCTGTCAATTTCACTGGTTGTAACCCCCCACCAGCCCCCCACCCTACCCGCCGCACGCATCCAAACCCACGCACTCCTCCATGTTAAATTTCCCTCCACTGTTCCCGAAGCAGAAGAGCTATTTAAATCCAGTGAAACTATCAACAGGAAACAGCAATGACGAACATTAATAGAAGAAAGAACTTACTTTGATTTCGCACCTTTCGCATCCTCAGGAATGTTCCAAAGTGCTTCGTAGCCAATGAGTTACTTTTGCGGTGTAGTCACTTATGCAATCAGGCAGTGCATTCCAGATCATTAGAATTCACTGCCTCAATAAAATTCTCCTCATCTCCCACTTGATTCTCCCACTTGAACTTGGGATTTTCCATGGTAATATCGCTGTTAAATACCCCATTAAATGTTAGGCCTTGTTGGATTAGGTGTAACTGGGGTTTTAACAGCGTATTGACTGATAAACAAACATTACAGCCCTGAAAAAACTAATTTTAATTTTGTGGAGTGTCAAATTTCTCCATTATGATAAAACTTACAATTTTTAAGAAACATCTTTCAAAGAATTTTTTTTAATCTTGCTCATGATATTTCAGGTTCCATCTTATCCCCATGTGAGATCCCCAATCTTTGTTTTGGTCTCTGTAAAAAATTTTAAAAGTCAGGATAAAAGCAGGTTCTCATTTCCTGCTTCCCTGCCTGTGAGAATTCTGCAACGTGATTGGCTGCTTAGACAGCTTGTTGACGTCACAGCAGATCGCGTTAGGGGATCCCCACAGTATAGCACTGAAATCACTTACGCGTCGAAAAAGGCAAACTTCTCACCACGGAGATCCTGTTGGTAGCTTTCTTCGGGGACAGCGGCGAACGCCTTTGTTTCGCCACTGACCGCAAATTCCGGGCCATAACTGGTTCTACTCGGACCAGCACTGTCCTGTAATGGTCTGTGTGGCAGTGATGATCACATTATTTGAGCACATTCCAGCTCACCATTGATTTTAACGGAGGTGGGGGGGCGGAGCTATGATAATTAGCTGCTCAACTTTTCCGTCGAGGGTCTCTGTGGAGAAGCACTAAAGTCCCAGGAAATTATGGCCTGGCGTACGTAATGGCAGAAGTCACTCACGCTAAAATTTCCTGGAATTTCTACACTGTAATAAAGGTGTCGCAGTAGATGTGCCATTACCACAGCACAAGTTTTGAGCAAATTCAGGTGACAAAGAAGTTCAGGTGAAATTCCTCTCAGCAAGTGACTTGTCTGCACACTCGAATTCATCAAATAATGAAGTGAAGGGAAATGTTCAAAACAAACTGGATAGTGTGGAAGACTGGAGGAAGAAGATGGGCATTACTTGGACAAATGTGTCTTATTTGGGTGAGTGTTTCTATCGTAAGAGTTGTACAACCAGTAGAAATGGATACTGTTAATCTGTCTCGATTCATTGTATTAAAGTCCTCGGAGGCTAATTCTTGCCCTCTTAAGCTGCTTTTAACTGGTATCCCGAGTGTCCCAGGATTCTTTCTATGCACTGTGTGCTATATAAATGCAAGCTATGGTTATGCTTTAATCATAATTGCCACACAATATTACAAGACTGGACTATAGTCCAGGTGTCATTAAGATGCTTAATGAAGGTAATATCACCTTCAGCTTTAAAAAGATGGTAAACCATTCCAAGCTCTCTATTCAGATGATTAATCATTGACTCAGATTATTAATAATCGTAATTAATGTTCTGTGTTCAAGTCCAACTCCAAAGACTTGAGCACAAAATCTAGGCTAACACTTCTGTCTGGTTCTATTATTAATCAATTGAAACTGGAGTGGGGTTTGAACCCACGACCTTCTGACTCATGGTGAGAGTGCTACCACTGAGCCAAGCTGGCACTATTGCTGAAATGCTTTTACCACTGATACCGGCTTCTGTGCATATATTCCTCAATCCCACTTTATTGCTGTGCTAGCATTCAAATATCCTCCTATTTTTAAAAAATAACCCAGTGTTGCTACATTTAGAGCGTTCTCCCAATTCGCTTTATTTATGCTCACAGCGAATTGTAGTTTCTGTAAGCAGACCCCCTCAATCCTCCACTCACCCGCGCCCCCCCCCCTCCCGCCCCCCCCCCCCCCACCACCCCATTCCCCCAACCATCCGAAACTTGGGCATGCCGTGAGTAACAATAGCCTATTTTGGGCTACGTGCCGCTGCATGTGTTGACCACTTGCAATCTTGTTCGCTCCAATAGCCAGAAAAGCTCCAAGTTGCCAGACCGTATTGCTCAGGCAAAAACTTCAGTTGGACGTATGACCAAGAAAATGCTTTACACAGAAATAACAGAAAACAGTGACAAAACTATAGGTATTAACACTCATTCAAATAACAGATCCACAAACCTGAGGTACTAACTAGATAGGTTTAGTTTACAAGCTGGGACATAAACAGAGGTGGGTCGCCTCCTCTTAAAACTAATTGCTAACTCCAGTCTACACTGTGTATTGCTTAAGCCTAAGACTTCCTTTCAAAATGTAGCGACGTTCCTGTGTTAATCGCTGCCGAGCGGGCATTCCAGTGAGCACCTCACTTCACTTCACCGCGCTCCTGGAAGCAGGTTATATGGATGGGAAATAACAACAGAAAACGCTGGAAAAACTCAGCAGGCCAGGCAGCATCCGTGGAGAGAGAAAGAGAGTTAACGTTTCAGGTCGATGACCTTTCATCAGAACTGGGAAGAGCCGGAAATCAAATAGATTTAAGGCCAGGGTAAAGCTGGGAAAAGGGGGAGGGGATAAAGGAACAAAGGTGGAGATGAAGAGACATTAAGAGACATTAAGAGATATGCAAGGCTAGAGGTGGTGTTAATGTGACAGATTAAGGCTGAATGAAGTGTGAAATCCACTGGCAGAATGAAGGACAGCTGCCAGCTTCTAGGAGGAAAAAAAAGGTGGGGGGGGACAAATAAAAGGGTGGATAAAATAAAATATAAATGTGATTGGAGCTGAGGTTATGATCTAAAATTGTTGAACTCGATATTGAGTCCAGAGGGCTGTAGCGTGCCTAAACGAAAGATGAGGTGCTGTTCCTCGAGCTTACGCTGAGCTTCCGTGGAACAGTGTAATAGGCCGAGGACGGTGAGGTCAGAGTGGGAGTGAAGCGGTGAATTAAAGTGACAGGCCACCGGGAGCTCGGGGTCCCCCTTACGGACTGAACGGAGGTGTTCCGCAAAGCGGTCACCCAATCTGCGTTTGGTCTCCCCAATGTAGAGGAGTCCACATCGTGAGCAGCGAATACAGTATACTAAATTGCAGGAAGTACAAGTAAATCGCTGTTTCACCTGGAAGGGGTGTTTGGGGCCCTGGACAGTGGGAAGAGGGGAGGTATAAGGGCATGTGTTGCATCTCCTGCGCGTGCACGGGAAGGTGCCGGGCGAAGGGGAAGGGGTGCTGGGGGTGGTAGACCCACCTCCCCTTTCAGCATTCCGTAGGGACCGCTCCCTCCGCGACACCCTAGTCCACTCCTCTACCACCCCCAGCACCCCTTCCCCTTCGCCCGGCACCTTCCCGTGCACGCGCAGGAGATGCAACACATGCCCTTATACCTCCCCTCTTCCCACTGTCCAGGGCCCCAAACACCCCTTCCAGGTGAAACAGCGATTTACTTGTACTTCCTGCAATTTAGTATACTGTATTCGCTGCTCACGATGTGGACTCCTCTACATTGGGGAGACCAAACGCAGATTGGGTGACCGCTTTGCGGAACACCTCCGTTCAGTCCGTAAGGGGGACCCCGAGCTCCCGGTGGCCTGTCACTTTAATTCACCGCTTCACTCCCACTCTGACCTCACCGTCCTCGGCCTATTACACTGTTCCACGGAAGCTCAGCGTAAGCTCGAGGAACAGCACCTCATCTTTCGTTTAGGCACGCTACAGCCCTCTGGACTCAATATCGAGTTCAACAATTTTAGATCATAACCTCAGCTCCAATCACATTTATATTTTATTTTATCCACCCTTTTATTTGTCCCCCCCCACCTTTTTTTTCCTCCTAGAAGCTGGCAGCTGTCCTTCATTCTGCCAGTGGATTTCACACTTCATTCAGCCTTAATCTGTCACATTAACACCACCTCTAGCCTTGCATATCTCTTAATGTCTCTTAATGTCTCTTCATCTCCACCTTTGTTCCTTTATCCCCTCCCCCTTTTCCCAGCTTTACCCTGGCCTTAAATCTATTTGATTTCCGGCTCTTCCCAGTTCTGATGAAAGGTCATCGACCTGAAACGTTAACTCTCTTTCTCTCTCCACGGATGCTGCCTGGCCTGCTGAGTTTTTCCAGCGTTTTCTGTTGTTATTTCGGATTTCCAGCATCCGCAGTATTTTGCTATCGTTATATGGATGGGAGATCTCTGCGTGGGAGGGGCGAGTGTTTATCGTCTCAACAGTGGGCCTGTGCAAGAAGGGTCTTTACATTAAGAATATTTGAAGTTTGATACAGTGGATGAAACTATGATTCAAAGTTTATAGCCCTAATCATCAAAGCTCACTAGCAAACTACATCATATTGCCAGTGGACCGCCGTCATTCCAGAGGTGCAGCAGTAACTTAATAATGTGCCCGCATCTGCATCAGGGACAGTGTCCCCTAAAACTCCATATTATCTGATGTATGGGGTTGAGATGCATACACCGCTTCCCCATGGTTCTTTTATTGCCTCTACACTCTCCGATTCCTTGACCCGACAGCGACAGTTATATTTTAAAAAAGTAACAGAGGAGATACATCAAATTGATCAGAGGATAAGGGAGGCAAATAGGCAGAAAAAATTGACGAATAAAGCCCCTCGCAGGAGAATGGGTACAGGAAAAGAAGTTCGAGCAAAAACCTGGTTTAAGACCTAAGTGGAAAAAACCTGTTCAAATACATTCCGTTATTAATGAAAGAACAGTTAAAATACATATTAATCAGCCGAATGGCAAGCATATTCTTAAAACTGTCTCCATAGACAATCACAAAAGATGTCCTGCGGGATACCGAAATGGAGGAACAATACAAGGTGCAGTCTTTCAAGACCCAGCTTGGAGCACGACACAGGAAATGGATGCGATCGAACTACTGATGACGGTCAGCCAGACGGTGTCGCCGACTCCTCCACACGATGCTGGCAATGCCTCAGGAATTGGATTCGCAAAAAGCCACAATCAAAACAAGTAAAGATCAACGAATTACTTCAACGAAGGAGGGAAACACTGCGGATGGAGAAGGAATCAACTGAGCTCCTGGCAAGGCCTTTACGAAAGCAAGAATCTGTCCTCACGCTGGATCAATGGAACAGCGTGTCAAGCTTCAGCCAGTTCCAAATGAAGTCTCCTTGACTCGCATGAATAACTCACCTCTACGGAACGTACATCTGCCAATTGAACATTCTAAGTACATGTTGTTTCGCTAATTGCATGACAATGTACCTATCATTCTTTTAATTTGTGTTCAATTTAAAATAAGGCAAAATATTGTCCTGGGATGACTCAAAGGAATTTTCATGTAGCACATGATTGTGAATCTTGTGAAATTAATGTACTATTGCAACCTTATTAGTAACATTGACCAAACTCTGCCCTGATGTTTGAGCTCATTGTTTGGTCAAGAGGGGGTGTGAAGGAATAAGCCATATAACCTATTCAGAAAAATACACTATCTTTTGAAAGAATTCTGGCCTTATTAAAACATGACAAACTGGGTTTGGAAATCTAGAAACCTAACTATGAAAAAGCTGTGAAAGCATTCTGGCTATTGAGATAAGATAGTTGTTGACACTGAATCAATAACCTTATTGAAACATGATGTGGAGATGCCGGTGTTGGACTGGGGTGGACAAATGTGAGAAGTCGCACAACACCAGGTTATAGTCCAACAGCTTTATTTGAAATCACAAGCTTTCGGAGCGCTGCTCCTTCGTCAGGTGAAGTGAAGAGATGCATATAGGCACAGCATATATAGTCAGAGAACACTGCCAGATGATTACAGTTAATCTTTCTAACTGCCCTTTATCACACCTCGGCAGAGAGATAATCACGGCAATCAAAGGTGTGGATGATGTCCAAACAGGTCATTCAGGAAAACATTACATCAAAGACAATGAGGTGGGGTCACAAGGGGTCAAATGTGGCAGATGCTGGGGTCTGTATGGAAAACAAAATACTTTTTTTGCTGGAAATCACAGCAGCTCGGTCCAGCCCAGAAAGATTAACTGTAATCATCTGGCAGTGTTCTCTGACTATATATGCTGTGCCTATATGCATCTCTTCACTTCACCTGACGAAGGAACAGCACTCCGAAAGCTTGTGATTTCAAATAAACCTTATTGAAACAGAAGGTTAAAGGCTCCGGCAGACTGAGCCTTTTGGAATGAAACAATGGTTCACCCTGGATAATGTGTTCCAATTTACACTTCGTAAAGAAGCACATAAAAGTAAGAAACATCTGCCTTCGTAAAAATGACATCAAGTAAAAAACACACCTGCCGTAACACCGTTTTTTATGGTAAACTTAGAACACCTAGAGAAGAGACATAATTCTGTAATGCTACCAGCTGAGGTGACTGTAAGAATTGCAGGGTTCAGCAGAAAAATGACTAGAGATAATTAGCTTGCATCAGCAGAAAACCTTAAAGGAAATACCACTGGAAAAGGGTATAAATATTGAACTCTCAAATGGGATAGTAGACTCGCTTTAAAGGGGCAAAGTAATTCTGAGCTTCAGAGGCGGGTCTGTAAGTCTCCAACTCTTTGTACCTCGGGGATCAAAGGTATTTGATTTTGGTGGATATCCTGAATAGAACTTAAAGAACTGTAAAACTGTAGCGAAGTTAAGATTTGAAAGTAAGGTTCTCTGATAATAGGATTGTAAACTTTCTCTTTTTGGAACTGTTAATGTTGCGATTGACTCACCAACTGTAAGTTACATGTCGGTTCTTTAATAAATCTATATATTTTTAGAATTGTCTCACATAAGACTTCTGTATCAGACTCGGAAACTCAATTTCTGTACATTCTTTGGTGAGGAGTTGCAGAATTCTAGGGGAGTTTTCCGGACCCTCATAATATCCGGAATGTTACAGTCTAGCTAAACTTATTAAAAGTGCTATCTGGAGGATGGTAACATTTTCAGGTTGTTCCTTTCCTTTAGGGAGAGATAGTCTGGACCTTAAGACCCAATTAAGCGTCTTTAGGATTCGGCTACCTCAAACTTTAGTTGAAAGTGAACGTTTGAGGAATACGCCTGATCCGGGGTAGCCCTAAAGGGGCTAGGACTAGTAATTATCCCTTCAATTGATGGAAAAATAGATTTCAGGAGGGTACTGGGGAGGGTAGAGAGCTAGTTAAGTGTAAAGTAGAAAGGGATCTGATGATGATAGATTCAGCACTTAAGGTATCATGTCATTATGGAGCATCAATAAACAAAGTGAGCAAAGGCTGAATGATATTACTAGATCGGCTGAGTATAAGTCAGAAGATGCCATATTAAAACTACAACTTGAGCACTGTGTTCAACTTTGGTGCAAAGTGCCAAATGGATGGTCCATGGCACCAAAGGATTGGGCTATGGCAAAAGACGGGAGAAACTGAGGCGCTATAGCTTCGATGAGAGGTGACTGAGAGGGGATCTTACAGCAGCTTTCACCATATTGAACAGCATGGATCATGCAACGATCCAGAGAGTCTGGGCTGTGGGAAGGTGGAGTTGTGGTTCCTCCCAGTCTGGGGGGAGAGGAGAGTTGGGTATAGAAGTCAAGAACCAGAAGGTTATGGGGGAGTGAGGGTAGAGAATAAAGAGGGAAAAGGCAAAGTACGGTTTATTATTAACAACACTCTGTTCCACATACAATTATGTGGAGTCACTTTGAACAAAGTTGATAACCTTTTAACCCAGTGCTGTACATGGGTCTTCAAATCAACAAGCAGACAGACAGCCCAGCATTTCTTACCCACAAATAGGGTCTCACCAGGTGACCATTTGACTCACAAAAAGGAAGCAGGTAGAAAAGCATCTTCACATCAACATTAAGGAGTCAAAAGTTTAATTTAAAAAATGAAGCTGTTGTGGTTTAGCACATATAATAGACAGTTCATGAAATAAACATTGTAACATGTGAGGAACAGCACCTCATCTTTCAGTTAGGCACTTGACAGCCTTCCAGCTTCAACATTGAATTCAACAACTGTAGATGAAAACCACCGCTGCATATCCTCGGACAACAAGAGGTGGTAATGGTTTTGCTTTAACCATCCAATACCACGTGGGAAACACGGAATATATTAAGCGCGTCCGTCAGTGGCTTTTTAACGCAGCCACCTCATTATCATTTTACTTCCGGGTTTCCCGTCCATCAGTGGCGATTTGGAGGTTTCAGAGTTTAGGAGAAGAAAGGAGGAATGTGATGAATGGAAGCGAGACAGGCAAAGGCGGCGCCCCATTTCACTGATGCCTCCCTCGATGTGCTGCTGGGAGCTGGGAGGTGCCGGATGGAGATACTATTCCCCAGCAAAAGGAGGAAGAAACCTGCGGTAGCAACAAAAAAAGCATTGTTGGAGGATGCCAAGGAGGTCAGCAGCAGGAGCGTAGTGCCACATTCCTGGATGCAGTGCAGTAAGCACTTTAATGACCTCACCAGTTCAGGAAAAGTGAGTCCAATGGTACATTCCCCTACATCCTGCTGTGCTCATCACGCCACCCAACACCTCCAACCCCCACTCTGCTTTCACAAGCTACTTCATCACATCACTCCTCACACCCACTCACCTTGCAGGTGCACCTATCCCTCTCTGTCTGTGCACCTCCTCACATCTCCATCTATCCATCCACCACTACCACTCACCCTCATCCTTGTGCAATGTCATGCTGCTCCCTGATACTCGCCCTCACCAAATGCCGTCCATCGATCGGATGAACACATGCCATTACACTCGCTCATAGGTCTGATCTTTCCCAGGAGCAGAAAGGACAGAACACCAGGGAGAGGCAGATAACTGGATAGGCCCTTCAGCCAACTCACAAATGCAGAGGAGGAGGCTCTGGAGATCAGCAGAGCCTCAACATGCCTGGCTATGGGAGACAGGGACCTCCCAGCTACTTGCTGACTAATGTTCCCTCTAATTTTGTTTGGCGCTGCGTGGCCCCTTTAAGGGGCTGTGCAGGCCATTCAGGATACTGTGCATGCGCGTTTTTGTACTGAAAAGCCGGAAAGCCAGCTGCACGGGTTACCTGGAGTGCTGCTTACAGGGAACATTGCTGGTGACACAATTAAATATCAGACAGCCGAATATCATACAGCACCCAGTCATGTTGACTTGATGTTTACAGTGAGTGAAATAGGATCGTGTTCATAATGATAACTTGCAACATTCTTACCTTGGCAGTACTCATTCACGTCTGTTACCTCCCACAGTGTCTTCACACGTGCAGCAGCAGTTGGTGGAGGTCGCGGGCAACAATTCCTCTGAGGAGCTCAATACTTCTGAGGGTGAATCGTCACAGGACTCGTGCTTACCATGCACCAGCTCAGATACTCACCCTTCGGTGGGACCAGTAAGAGAGATAGTTGGGTTTTCACCTGGTGACTCACACTTCACAAGTGAGCAAGAGCAGTGGGTGGTGGCGGGGACAGCATTGGAGAGTCAGCTTCGGACGGTGCAGGGCTGTCCAAGTTATGTACAGCTGGACGCTGTTGCTGTATCCCGGGGGCCGTCAATGAAGAGGAGAATCATTGAGCAGTAGCAGAGAATGGGTGATGTACTGACAGGCCTTCCAAGCACAGTCAATGATTGCAGAGAGATTGGAGGAGTCCGCCTCAAACAAGAGTGGGTTGATATCGCACGGCACTGCGATGATGTCTTCTTGCATGGATAGACTGGCCAAATGCATAGAGCATCAAATGCAGCAATCACATGAGTCCATGGAGGCCTTGAGCGAGTATTTGCAGACTCTGGATGCCATCTTAAAAAGGAATGACAGATACCTTAGCATGGCCTTGCAGCACCCCGCAGATCTGCAGCAAAGAACTCTCCAGCACAGTGGTAGCGGCTGGGGCATGAGAGGGATCATTGCGAAAGGGGACATGGAAGTGGGGACTCCACTCCAGTTCTCACCCATTGCCCCTCTCCTAGTCCGTACCCGCCATGCTGCCTCGTTTCCCGATGGCCGAGTCTGCCCCTGCACAGGTGCAGGTGGAGCAGTCTTTGGCGGGGCCCTCATGGGCTCCAACACCCAGAGGACTGCAGCCAAGAGCATCTCAACAGTCAGAGCAGGACTCTGAGAAGCCTGCCTCTACTGCTGCTCAAGCCACGGGAGTTGCACCATGTAGAAGGGCTAGCAAAAAACAAAATAAAAATTTGTATTTGCACAAGTGTATGCACATGGGTGTCTTAGACAATGGCCCAGAAATTAAAGACTGAGGGGTAAAAATTCAGTTGGTTGCGCCTCCCGTTAGCGCCTTAAGAGGGCGCTAATGGGGCGCAAAGCCGCTAACGCCCGGGCGCAGCGATGTTTGCGCCGCTCGGGAACTTAACTAGAGATTGTGCGGCGGCGCTAAAACTTACCGCTGCGACCACCTGCGCGCGCAGATTGTGACGTCATTCCATGGTGCAACGCCCTTGTGGCGCCCCGGAGCGGAAATTGAGTGGCGCCCCCTGCCTTACCCCCTGGCGCATCCAACGACCGGAAGACTGGAACGCTATCAATCGCTGTGGGGCTGGGTGGGGCGCTCTTTAAAGGGGGCCTCTTCCTGTCTTTTTCTGTGGTCGACATTTTTGCACCACTCGTTCTGAGAGAGAGAGAGAGATTCGGAGAGAGAGAAAGAGAGACTTCTGCATTGACTCAACGCTTTGTGAGGTAGTTTTGCCTACTGATCCTAACTTCGCTGGTACTTTAGTTGCTGTCCTTCATTACTTTGCTTGCAAAGAGAATATGGGGGCTGCACTGATTGGGGGTGTCGTCCTGCTCCAGCTGAATCGGAGGATACAGAGACGCAGAGAGAGAGTGGCAATGATGGCCAGACGGAGGAGGGCCAACAGGCGTATGTACAGGAGAGCTTACCCTCCCAGGGTATATCGTGAACAGCTCTCCTACATTCATATGTCTGAGGAGCTGTGTTTGCGAAGGCTGCGATTCAGCAAGGAGGTGGTCACTGAGCTCTGCCACCTGCTGCAGCCAGATCTGCAGCCTCAACTGAGGTCCAGGACGTCTCTGTCGGTGGCAGTGAAGGTCACAGTGGCTCTCAACTTTTACGCTACTGGCTCATTTCAAGCTGCTGCTGGGGACCTCGCCCATATCTCCCAGTTCGCGGTGCATTGCTGCATCCGGCAGGTCACAAATGCCCTCTTTAAAAGGAGACGAGAGTTCATCTCTTTCCCCATGACCCCAGACAAGCAGCGTGACCGCGCTCTGGGCTTTGCGAGGGTAGCGGGCTTCCCCATGGTGCAGGGCGCCATTGACTGCACGCATGTGGCTTTGCGTGCTCCGCATGAGAATGCCGAGGAATTCCGGAACAGAAAGGGGTTCCATTCCTTGAATGTTCAGTTGGTCTGTGACCACAGACAGCTGATACTCGCTGTGAATGCCCACTATCCTGGCAGCTGCCACGATGCTTTTATCCTGCGCCAGACTACTGTGGCAGAACTTTTCGAGGCACCGCATCAGCCAGTTGGTTGGCTTCTCGGGGACAAGGGGTATGCATTGAGCACCTGGCTGATGACACGGCTCCGTACGCCCAACACCCCTGCTGAGCTGCGGTACAATGAGAGCCATCAAGCTACCAGGAACATAATTGAGCACACAATCGGCGTGCTGAAGCAACGGTTCCGCTGTCTCGACCATTCTGGAGGAGCCCTGCAGTACTCGCCTGAGCGAGTATCCAACTTCGTAGTCGTGTGCTGCATGTTGCATAACATGGCAATCCTCAGGACCCAGCCAATGCCACCAGGCCTTGGAGCACCACCAGAGGAGGAGGAGGAAGAGGAGGAAGAGGACGAGGAGGATGATCATCAGCAGCACCAAGGCGGGAGGGCGGCCCACAATGGTGAAACTGCAAGGGCCGTCCGTCAACGGCTAATAGCAAGCCGCTTCTAGGGCCCCTGCTGTGGAAATGGCTTCTGCCATTGCTAACAACATCAATGAACCCAGCACGCAACCCCTAAGCCGGCCAAGGCACCAATAATTCCAACCACCAACCATGTATATTTTGAATACAGAAACTTATTTATTTTACAAACTCTGTGTGTGTCAATTCCTCATGACAAACTCATAGAAATAAACACAAAAAAACAGTCAATAACATAACTGGTTCTCACAACCTGGAGATAATGTCCAAAACACTAAACAAAAGTTGGACCATGAACCTCGACCTTTAATAAAAAAATGACCAGCATTTTGTCACACCTCCTACTTTTTGCCCTTCGAGGGTGATCTCCTTCCCTTGCGCACTTCCCCCCTTCTAACCCTACTGCTCCTCCGTAATGGGACCTCAGTGGCTGCAGCAAGGCTGGTGGAAGGCTGCTGCTCGTCAGACCCTGACACTGCAGATGCCCCTGAAGGACGGCCTCGACCAGTTCTGGGCCTGGAGGGCCCGGCTGCAGACTGCACCAACTCTGCATGGGAGGCAGCAGTCTGTCCTACAGGCGGTGGCAAGTGCAGTGGAGAAGTGACAGTGTTGGCAGCAGGAATGCTGTCATCGTGAGAGAGGACAGCAACTCCCTGCTCGCCCGACACACTGGCACTCCCACAGGGCAGCACTTCAGCATCCGGAGCAATCTGCTGGAGAACAGATTGCTGGCCTGCTGCGGCGCGGTGACAGCCCCGGGGACATGTGCACGAACCATCGAGGTTGGCAGCAGTCTGTGCTCGCGTGGCCTCAATCTGAGTCTGCATGAAAGCAGTCAGAGATGGGATCACGGCAGCCAGTGACTGAATTGCAGCACTAAGCGTTAGTGTGGCATCCGCCTGTGCTACAGCGAAGTGCTCCACACTCCTTGCCAGTGACTCAATGCATTCGGGCACCCTTCCCACTGCACCCATGAGCTCAGTGTGCATGCCCACCGCCTGGGTGTTCATTTCTGCGATCAGCCGCTCCTCCTCTGCGTCCATTGCAGTAGGAGTGTCTGGCATACTCTCCCTCTGGGGAGAAGGCCCCCGTTCTTCCCTACCCCCATGGCGTTGCTGCAGCCCGCTGGGTCCTGGAGCTTCACCCTCATCAGACCCTTCCCCCCTGCTCCCCTCCAGGGAAGGCGTGTTCCCAGTGTGGGCATGGGCTTCCTCGGGAGAGGGTGGCACTGATGCTCTGGCTTCCTCTTCCTCCTCGGCTGCAGCATCACTCCCAGTGGCAGCTTCAGGGCCCGTCTCCTCAGCTGGTGAATCACCATCTGAAAGCAGGGAGGTACAAGAGTGGCTTTAGCGTGAGGACAGGGTGGCAGTAAGGGAGGAATAAGTGCAGCGAGTTAGCAAGTTGGATTGAAAGTGTCAAAGGCTGGTGTTGTGAGGGACAAGTGGAAGGACAGAGGACAAAAAGGTGATGACCTTACCATTGCTGTCCAGAACGGGGTCGGCGTCTCCAGTGGCGATGGGACCGATCACCTGGCTTGCCACAATCCTGTGGACGTGCTCCTCAAGATCGCTGAGGGGTTGCAGCTGAGGCCGCCCTCCACCTGTCCGTTGCTGCTGTCTCCGATTATGCACCAGCTTGGCCTGCAAGAAAAAGGACAGCATCTGAGTAAATATACAGCCATGGTCTTGCCTGATGTGCCTCCCATAGGTGAATAGCCCTTACTGTATGCAGCCATGGTCTTGCCTGATGTGCCTCCCATAGATGAATAGCCCTTACAATATACAGTCATGGTCTTGCCTGATGTGCCTCCCATAGGTGAATAGCCCTTACTGTATGCAAAGTGTGGAATGTGTGTGTGTGTTTCATGAAAGGGCCATAGGTGTTGGATGAGTGTTGTGCATTGGGGTTTTAAGACCCTCTGGCCATAGAGTGAGGTTGAGATGGAGGGATGGAGAGGTATTGAGAAAAAGCCACTCACCCTGACGACCCGAGTGAGGTCGTTGAACTTTTTGCGGCATTGAGTATGGGTCCTGGGCACCATGCTCCTGGAGGAGACGCTCTGAGCCACCTCCCTCCACACTCTTCTGTACTCGCGTGGCAAAGGCCTCCTGCCACTCTCAGGGAAGAGTATACATCTTCTGCGCTCCACCGCGCCAACCAGAGCATCCAAGGCCCGCTCGGTGAAGCGATGAGCTCGTTCTCTCACCCTCTCCATCCTTGGCAGCAAAATGGATTCACAGGTCTCTCCAGGCCGAGATTCAAGGCTGCAATGAGCAGGGTGTGGCTGGGGAGCAAGTTGGCCCCCCCCGCTTTAAGAAGTGGCCGGCGCCAGTGTGTCTGTGTTCCCTCGCTAACTGGCAGCAGCTGCGCTGCGCTCGTGCGCTGAGTTAGCGCCTCACTGCTCGGCCTTTGCGCCTTAAGACAGGTGTGCAGCGCCTGATTTAGCGCTCCACTCACCTCCCGGGGCGGTAAAAGTGAAGTTTCCAGTCAGTGGCGATAATTAGCGCCAGGCGCTAATATTTGCGTCCAGACGATATTTGCGCCCCAAATGGGGCGCGACCTAATTTTTCCCCCTGAGTGTTGACACGGGGGTAAGGCTTCCCCGCGATCTCTCACTCCGCGTTGGCT
Source organism: Squalus acanthias (assembly GCA_030390025.1). Lineage (NCBI taxonomy): Eukaryota > Metazoa > Chordata > Chondrichthyes > Squaliformes > Squalidae > Squalus > Squalus acanthias. Next base: position 82,449,988 of record CM059434.1, on the reverse strand, counting down.
TTTTCAGATCCAGCTCGCACGAACTTGATGTTCTAGACATCAGCTGGGCAGTGCTTGCGTATCCCACCGGCGTAGTGAATTCGTGCGAGCTGTGGGATCACGTGACTCAGTTAGAGCCAATGGCAGCACACCATCTTCCATTCATAAGTTTCACATAAGTGCTGTGAAAGCTATGAATCTTACACACCCCCAAAATAACAGCTAAACCTCAATTAAATTTTTTTTTAAACCCATCACATTAATAAAATAAGTATAGTTAAATAAATTAACCACTTTAAATAAAAAATAAAATTTTTGAAAAAATGTAAAATCTTTTAAAAAGTTATAAAAATAAACTTACCTGTCTTTAAAGTCTCTAAAAAAGATATACCTGTTAAAAAAAATTCAAAATAATACTTAATTCACTACTTACCTTGTTAAAAGTGGGTCTTACTCCTTTTTTCATTTCTAAAATCTTCCGTCCTTACCTGCGCGTCCAAAGCACTAAGTGCACAGCGTGTGCGCAGCCTGTAGCGCGCACGCAGTGCACCGAGGAACCGCCCCCTTTTCCAAAAACCAAGTGCCGGTTTTCAGCGCATGCGCAGTGCATGCAGAAAACCGGCAATTGGTGACAGAATACGCGAGAGTATGCAGTGCGTACTCTCGCGTCGCGGGACTAATTTTTGGGCCATTGTTATATTGTTAAGTAGATCCTGTCCACAAAAAGCAGGGCAAATCCAATCCGGCCAATTACCACCTCATCCGTCTACTCTCAATCATCAGCAAAGTGATGGAAGGTGTCGTCGACAGTGCTATCAAGCAGCACTTATTCACCAATAACCTGCTCACTGAGGCCCAGTTTGGGTTCTGCCAGGACCACTCGGCTCCAGACCTCATTACAGCCTTGGTCCAAACATGGACAAAAGAGCTGAATTCCAGAGGTGAGGTGAGAGTGACTGCCCTTGACATCAAGGCAGCATTTGACCGAGTGTGGCATCAAGGAGCCCTCATGAAACTGAAGTCAATGGGAATCGGGGAAAAACTCTCCACTGCCTGGAGTCTTACCTAGCACAAAGGAAAATGCTTTTGGTGGTTGGAGGTCAATCATCACAGCCCAAGACAACACTGCAGGAGTTCCTCAGGGCAGTGTCCTAGGCCCAACTATCTTCAGTTGCTTCATCAATGACCTTCCCTCCATCGTAAGGTCAGAAGTGGGGATGTTCGCTGATGACTGCACAGTGTTCAGTGACATTCGTATCTCCTCAGATAATGAAGCTTCCATGCCCACTGCAGCAAGACCTGGACAACATTCAGGCTTGAGCTGATAAGTGGCAGGTAACATTCGCACCACACAAGTGTCAGGCAATGACTATCTCCAACAAGCGAGCATCTAACCACCGCCCCTTGAAATTCAACGGCATTACCATCGCCGAAGCCCCCACCATCACCAGCCTGGGGGTCGCCATTGACCAGCCACATAAATACTGTGGCAACAACAGCAGGTCAGAGGCTAGGTATTCTGCGGCGAGTGTCTCACCTCCTGACTCCCAAAGCCTTTCCACCATCTACAAGGCACAAGTCAGAAGTGTGATGGAATACTCTCCACTTGCCTGGATGAGTGCAGCTCCAACAACACTCAAGAAGTTCGACACCATCCAAGACAAAGCACCTCATCCACCACCTTAAACATTTACTCCCTCCACCACCGGCGTACCGTGGCTGCAGTGTGTACCATCTACAAGATGCACTGCAGCAACTCGCCAAGGCTTCTTCGGCAACACCTCCCAAACCCGCAATCTCTACCACCTAGAAGGACAAGGGCAGCAGGCGCATGGGAACACAACCACCTCCAATTCCCCTCCAAGTCACACACCATCCTGACTTGGAAGTATAGCGACGTTCCTTCATCGTCGCTGGGTCAAAATCCTGGAACTCCCTCCCTAACAGCACTGCGGGAGTACCTTCACCACACGGACTGCAGATTCAAGAAGACGGCTCACCACCACCTTCTCAAGGGCAACTAGGGATGGATAATAAATGTTGGCTTTGCCAGCGGTGCACACATCCAGTAAATGAATAAAAAAAAAGTTTCTTATCTTTACTTGAAACGCATATATTTATTCGTTTGCACCATTTTCCTGTCTTGTCTATTCTTGGTTGCTGGCTGGCAAGTGGCCTTTTCAGTTGCTTGACGATGAATGGGAAGTCATGAATTGACAGCGACCAATGGGGGGGTGTGAAAAGTGTGATTGGTTGTTTGCAGGACTGCTTCGTGTTAGTGGCATTGTGGGAGACGGAAAAGTGGCTGTTGCATATTGTTGTTCGATGGGACCACTGGTGGGACCTCAGTGAACATCGCAATAAGCAGGGCATCGCTAGCATCCCGGGCAGCAAAGTACGCAGCTGGTGTTGCATTCCCCTCATCGCCTTCCTCCTCCTCATCTTCTTCCTCGGAATCCTCCTGCAGGTCCAAACCTCGCTGCTGTGCAATGTTGTGCAGAGCGCAAAACGCCACGACCCTTCTGCAGACCCTGGCTGGTGTATACTGTCGAGGCACCTGAAGCGCATTTTCAACAGGTTTGCTCGATGACACATCTGGTGGTGATACGGCATTAATTGTAGCGCTCTTGGGCATCGTTCCTCATGTCTCTGAGTGGGTATCCCTTGTCTCCAAGCAGCCACCTGTTAACTTTGCTTCCAGGTGTGAAGACGTCGGGGAGGTTGGACTGTCGCAGGACGAAAGCATCTTGGCAGCTGCCTGGGAATCTTGCGCACACCTGCACAAACATCTTTTTATGATTGCACACATGCTGCACGTTGATGGAGTGAAAGCCCTTGCGGTTGATGAATACTCCTGTTTGATTTGTGGGTGCCCTGATTGCCACATGTGTGCAGTCGATGACTCCCTGCACCTGTGGGAAGCCAGCCAGAGACACAAACCCGAGCACTGACCCGACAATGACAAGCATCATCACAGGCAAAGTTGACATAATTGGCAGACCTGGAGAACAAACCATCAGTCACCTGTCTTATGCATTTGTGGGTCACCGACTGGGAGATCCTAGATGTGTCTCCGGCAGAGCCCTGGAAGGAGCCAGAGGCAAATAAATTGCGGTATGATGGTGACTTTGACAGCCACTGGTAAAGCATAGCCACCAGGTCCAGCTGGAAGCAGGTCATCTTCCAGCAGGCTGCAAATGTCTGCCACCACCTGATGTGACAGCCTGAGCCTCCTGAGATGCTGCTGTTCAGACATGTCGAGGAAGCTTATCCTCTGCCTGTAGGTCAATGAGTTACTTTTGCGGTGTAATCACTTATAGAATCAGGCAGTGCATTCCAGATCATTAGAATTCCCTGCCTCAATAAAATTCTCCTCATCTTCCACTTGATTCTCCCACTTGAACATGGGCTTTTCCACAGTAATGTCGCTGTTAAGTACCCCATAAAAAGTTAGGCCTGGTTGGATTAGGTGCAGCTGGGATTTTAACAGCGTTTTGACTGCTAAACAAACATTACGGCCCTGAAAAACTAATTTTAATTTTGTGGAGAGTCAAATGCCTCCATTATGATTAAAATTACAATTTTTAAGAAACTTCTTGAAAAGAATTGTTTTACTTTTAAAGTTTCCTCTTGATATTTCAGGTTCAATCTTATCCCCATGTGAGATCCCCAATCTTTCTTTTGGTCTCTGTAAAAATTTAAAAAATTCACGATAAAAGAAGGTTCTCAATTCCTGCTTCCCTGTCTGTGAGAATTCTGCAATGTGATTGGCTGTTTAGACCGCTTGTTGACATCACAGCAGATCGCGTTAGGGGATCCCCACAGTATAGCACTGAAATCACTTACCTGTCGAAAAAGGCAAACTTCTCGCCACAGAGATCCTGTGGGCAGCTTTCTTGGGGGCCAGCAGCGAACGCTTTTGTTTCGCCACTGACCGCAAATTCCGGGCCATAACTGATTCTACGCAGACCAGCACTGTCCTGTAATGGTCTGTGTGGCAGTGGTGATCACATTATTTGAGCGCATTCCAGCTCATCATTGATTTTAACGGCGGTGAGGGGGGTGCGGATCTATGATAATTTGTTGCTCAACTTTTCCGTCGAGGGTCTCTGTGGAGGAGCACAAAAATCCCAGGAAATTATGGCCTGGCGTACGTAATGGCAGAAGTCACTCACGCTAAAATTTCCTGGACTTTCTACACTGTAATAAAGGTGTCGCAGTAGATGTGCCATTACCACAGCACAAGTTTTGAGCAAATTCAGGTGACAAAGAAGGTCAGGTGAAATTCCTCTCAGCACATTCGAATTCATCAAATAATGAAGTGAAGGGAAATGTACAAAACAAACTGGATAGTGTGGAAGACTGGAGGAAGAAGATGGGCATTACTTGGACAAATGTGGCTTATTTGGGTGAGTGTTTCTATCGTAAGAGTTGTACAACCAGTAGAAATGGATACGGTTTGTCAGCCTCGATTCGTTGTATTAAAGTCCTCGGAGGTTAATTCTTGCCCTCTTAAGCTGCTTTTAACTGGTATCCCGAGTGTCCCAGGATTCTTTCTATGCACTGTGTGCTATATAAATGCAAGCTATGGTTATGCTTTAATCATAATTGCCACACAATATTACAAGACTGGACTATAGTCCAGGTGTCATTAAGATGCTTAATGAAGGTAATATCACCTTTAGCTTTAAAAAGATGGTAAACCATTCCAAGCTCTCTATTCAGATGATTAATCATTGACTCAGATTATTAATAATTGTAATTAATGTTCTGTGTTCAAGTCCAACTCCAAAGACTTCAGCACAAAATCTAGGCTAACACTTCCGTCTGGTTCGATTATTAATCAATTGAAACTGGAGTGGGGTTTGAACCCACGACCTTCTGACTCATGGTGAGACTGCTACCACTGAGTCAAGCTGGCACTATTGCTGAAATGCTTTTTCCACTGATAGTGGCTTCTGTGCATATATTCCTCAATCCCACTTTATTGCTGTGCTAGCATTCAAATGACCTCCTATTCAAAAAAAAACCTGCATTGCTACATTTAGAGCGCTCTCCCAAATTCGTTTTATTTATGCTCACAGCGAACTGTAGTTTCTGTAAGCAGACCCCCTCAATCCTCCACTCACCCCCACCACCCCCATTCCCCCAACCATCTGAAACTTGGGCTCACAGGCTCCAAAACCCAGAGGACGTCAGCCAAGAGCATCTCAACAGTCAGAGCAGGGATCTGAGCAGCCTGCCTCTAGCTCTGCTCAAGCCACGGGGATTGCACCTCCTCCTCGTCTTCCTCCTCGGAATCCTCCTGCAGGTCCAAACCTCGCTGCTGTGCAATGTTGTGCAGAGCGCAAAACACCACGACCATTCTGGAGACCCTGGCTGGTGCATACTGTCGAGGCACCTGAAGCGCATTTTCAACAGGCTTGCTCGATGACACATCTGCTGGTGATACGGCATTAATTGTAGCGCTCTTGGGCATCGTTCCTCATGGCTCTGAGTGGATATCCCTTGTCTCCAAGCAGCCACCTGTTAACTTTTCTTCCAGGTGTGAAGACGTCGGGGAGGTTGGACTGTCGCAGGACGAACGCATCATGGCAGCTGCCTGGGAATCTTGCGCACACCTGCACAAACATCTTTTTATGATTGCACACCAGCTGCACGTTAATGGAGTGAAAGCCCTTGCGGTTGATGAATCCTCCTGTTTGGTCTGTGGGTGCCCTGATTGCCACATGTGTGCAGTCGATGACTCCCTGCACCTGTAGGAAGCCAGCCTGAGAACAAACCCGAGCACTGACCCGACAATGACAAGCATCATCACAGGCAAAGTTGACATAATTGGCGGACCTGGAGAACAAACCATCAGTCACCTGTCTTATGCATTTGTGGGTCACCGACTGGGAGATCCTAGATTGTCTCCGGCAGAGCCCTGGAAGGAGCCAGAGGCAAATAAATTGCGGTATGATGGTGACTTTGACAGCCACTGGTAAAGCATAGCCACCAGGTCCAGCTGGAAGCAGGTCATCTTCCAGCAGGCTGCAAATGTCTGCCACCACCTGATGCGACAACCTGAGCCTCCTGAGACGCTGCTGTTCAGACATGTCGAGGAAGCTTATCCTCTGCCTGTAGGTCAATGAGTTACTATTGCGGTGTAATCACTTATAGAATCAGGCAGTGCATTCCAGATCATTAGAATTCCCTGCCTCAATAAAATTCTCCTCATCTTCCACTTGATTCTCCCATTGAACATGGGCTTTTCCACAGTAAAAGCGCTGTTAAATACCCCATAAAAAGTTAGGCCTGGTTGGATTAGGTGCAGCAGGGGCTTTAACAGTGTATTGACTGCTAAACAAACGTTACGGCCCTGAAAAAACTAATTTTAATTTTGTGGAGAGTCAAATTTCTCCATTATGATTAAAATTACAATTTTTAAGAAACTTCTTGAAAAGAATTTTCTTTCTTTTTAAAGTTTCCTCTTGATATTTCCGGTTCAATCTTATCCCCATGTGAGATCCCCAATCTTTCTTTTGGTCTCTGTAAAAATTTAAAAAATTCAGGATAAAAGAAGGTTCTCAATTCCTGCTTCCCTGTCTGTGAGAATTCTGCAATGTGATTGGCTGCTTCGACAGCTTGTTGATGTCACAGCAGATCGCGTTAGGGGATCCCCACAGTATGGCACTGAAATCACTTACACGTCAAAAAAGGCAAACTTCTCGCCACAGAGATCCTGTGGGCAGCGTTCTTGGGGGCCAGCAGCGAACGCTTTTGTTTCGCCACTGACCGCAAATTCCGGGCCATAATTGATTCTACGCAGACCAGCACTGTCCTGTAATGGTCTGTGTGGCAGTGGTGATAACATTATTTGAGCGCATTCTAGCTCGTCATTGATTTTAACGGAGGTGAGGGGGGTGCGGAGCTATGATAATTAGTTGCTCAACTTTTCCGTCGAGGGTCTCTGTGGAGGAGCACAAAAATCCCAGGAAATTATGGCCTGGTGTACGTAATGGCAGAAGTCACTCATGCTAAAATTTCCTGGACTTTCTACACTGTAATAAAGGTGTCGCAGTAGATGTGCCATTACCACAGCACAAGTTTTGAGCAAATTCAGGTGACAAAGAAGTTCAGGTGAAATTCCTCTCAGCAAGTGACTTGTCTGCACACTCGAATTCATCAAATAATGAAGTGAAGGGAAATGTTCAAAACAAACTGGATAGTGTGGAAGACTGGAGGAAGAAGATGGGCATTACTTGGACAAATGTGTCTTATTTGGGTGAGTGTTTCTACCGTAAGAGTTGTACAACCAGTAGAAATGGATACGGTTAGTCAGTCTCGATTCGTTGTATTAAAGTCCTCGGAGGTTCATTCTTGCCCTCTTAAGCTGCTTTTAACTGGTATCCCGAGTGTCCCAGGATTCTTTCTATGCACTGTGTGCTATATAAATGCAAGCTATGGTTATGCTTTAATCATAATTGCCACGCAATATTAGAAGACTGGACTATAGTCCAGGTGTCATTAAGATGCTTAATGAAGGTAATATCACCTTCAGCTTTAAAATGATGGTAAACCATTCCAAGCTCTCTATTCAGATGATTAATCATTGACTCAGATTATTAATAATCATAATTAATGTTCTGTGTTCAAGTCCAACTCCAAAAACTTCAGCACAAAATCTAGGCTAACACTTCCGTCTGGTTCTATTATTAATCAATTGAAACTGGAGTGGGGTTTGAACCCACGACCTTCTGACTCATGGTGAGACTGCTGCCACTGAGCCAAGCTGGCACTATTGCTGAAATGCTTTTTCCACTGATAGTGGCTTCGTGCATATATTCCTCAATCCCACTTTATTGCTGTGCTAGCATTCAAATGACCTCCTATTCAAGAAAAACCCTGTGTTGCTACATTTAGAGCGCTCTCCCAAATTCGTCTTATTTATGCTCACAGCGAATTGTAGTTTCTGTAAGCAGACCCCCTCAATCCTCCACTCAGCCCCACCACCCCCATTCCCCCAACCATCTGAAACTTGGGCTCACAGGCTCCAAAACCCAGAGGACGTCAGCCAAGAGCATCTCAACAGTCAGAGCAGGGATCTGAGCAGCCTGCCTCTAGCTCTGCTCAAGCCACGGGGATTGCACCTCCTCCTCGTCTTCCTCCTCGGAATCCTCCTGCAGGTCCAAACCTCACTGCTGTGCAATGTTGTGCAGAGCGCAAAACACCACGACCATTCTGCAGACCCTGGCTGGTGCATACTGTCGAGGCACCTGAAGCGCATTTTCAACAGGTTTGCTCGATGACACATCTGGTGGTGATACGGCATTAATTGTAGCGCTCTTGGGCATCGTTCCTCATGTCTCTGAGTGGGTATCCCTTGTCTCCAAGCAGCCACCTGTTAACTTTGCTTCCAGGTGTGAAGACGTCGGGGAGGTTGGACTGTCGCAGGACGAACGCATCATGGCAGCTGCCTGGGAATCTTGCGCACACCTGCACAAACATCTTTTTATGATTGCACACATGCTGCACGTTGATGGAGTGAAAGCCCTTCGCGGTTGATGAATCCTCCTGTTTGACCTGTGGGTGCCCTGATTGCCACATGTGTGCAGTCGATGACTCCCTGCACCTGTGGGAAGCCAGCCCGAGAACAAACCCGAGCACTGACCCGACAATGACAAGCATCATCACAGGCAAAGTTGACATAATTGGCGGACCTGGAGAACAAACCATCAGTCACCTGTCTTATGCATTTGTTGGTCACCGACTGGGAGATCCTAGATGTGTCTCCGGCAGAGCCCTGGAAGGAGCCAGAGGCAAAGAAATTGCGGTGTGATGGTGACTTTGACAGCCACTGGTAAAGCATAGCCACCAGGTCCAGCTGGAAGCAGGTCATCTTCCAGCAGGCTGCAAATGTCTGCCACCACCTGACGTGACAGCCTGAGCCTCCTGAGACGCTGCTGTTCAGACATGTCGAGGAAGCTTATCCTCTGCCTGTAGGTCAATGAGTTACTTTTGCGGTGTAATCACTTATAGAATCAGGCAGTGCATTCCAGATCATTAGAATTCCCTGCCTCAATAAAATTCTCCTCATCTTCCACTTGATTCTCCCACTTGAACATGGGCTTTTCCACAGTAATGTCGCTGTTAAGTACCCCATAAAAAGTTAGGCCTGGTTGGATTAGGTGTAGCTAGGGTTTTAACAGCGTATTGACTGCTCAACAAACGTTACGGCCCTGAAAAAACTAATTTTAATTTTGTGGAGAGTCAAATGTCTCCATTATGATTAAAATTACAATTTTTAAGAAACTTCTTGAAAAGAATTATTTTTCTTTTTAAAGTTTCCTCATGATATTTCAGGTTCAATCTTATCCCCATGTGAGATCCCCAATCTTACTTTAGGTCTCTGTAAAAATTTAAAAAATTCAGGATAAAAGAAGTTTCTCAATTCCTGCTTCCCTGTCTGTGAGAATTCTGCAATGTGATTGACTGCTTCAACAGCTTGTTGACGTCACAGCAGATCGCGTTAGGGGATCCCCACAGTATGGCACTGAAATCACTTACGTGTCGAAAAAGGCAAACTTCTCGCCACAGAGATCCTGTGGGCATCTTTCTTGGGGGCCAGCGGTGAACGCCTTTGCTTCGCCACTGACCGCAAATTCCGGGCCATAACTGATTGTATGCAGACCAGCACTGTCCTGTAATGGTCTGTGTGGCAGTGGTGATCACATTATTTGAGCGCATTCTAGCTCGTCATTGATTTTAACGGAGGTGAGGGGGGTGCGGAGCTATGATAATTATTTGCTCAACTTTTCCGTCGAGGGTCTCTGTGGAGGAGCACTAAAGTCCCAGGAAATTATGGCCTGGTGTACGTAATGGCAGAAGTCACTCACGCTAAAATTTCCTGGACTTTCTACGCTGTAATAAAGGCGTCGCAGTAGATGTGCCATTACCACAGCACAAGTTTTGAGCAAATTCAGGTGACAAAGAAGTTCAGGTGAAATTCCTCTCAGCAAGTGACTTGTCTGCACTCTCAAATTCATCAAATAATGAAGTGAAGGGAAATGTTCAAAACAAACTGGATAGTGTGGAAGACTGGAGGAAGAAGATGGGCATTACTTGGACAAATGTGTCTTATTTGGGTGAGTGTTTCTACCGTAAGAGTTGTACAACCAGTAGAAATGGATACGGTTAGTCAGTCTCGATTCGTTGTATTAAAGTCCTCGGAGGTTCATTCTTGCCCTCTTAAGCTGCTTTTAACTGGTATCCCGAGTGTCCCAGGATTCTTTCTATGCACTGTGTGCTATATAAATGCAAGCTATGGTTATGCTTTAATCATAATTGCCACGCAATATTAGAAGACTGGACTATAGTCCAGGTGTCATTAAGATGCTTAATGAAGGTAATATCACCTTCAGCTTTAAAATGATGGTAAACCATTCCAAGCTCTCTATTCAGATGATTAATCATTGACTCAGATTATTAATAATCATAATTAATGTTCTGTGTTCAAGTCCAACTCCAAAAACTTCAGCACAAAATCTAGGCTAACACTTCCGTCTGGTTCTATTATTAATCAATTGAAACTGGAGTGGGGTTTGAACCCACGACCTTCTGACTCATGGTGAGACTGCTGCCACTGAGCCAAGCTGGCACTATTGCTGAAATGCTTTTTCCACTGATAGTGGCTTCGTGCATATATTCCTCAATCCCACTTTATTGCTGTGCTAGCATTCAAATGACCTCCTATTCAAGAAAAACCCTGTGTTGCTACATTTAGAGCACTCTCCCAAATTCGTCTTATTTATGCTCACAGCGAATTGTAGTTTCTGTAAGCAGACCCCCTCAATCCTCCACTCAGCCCCACCACCCCCATTCCCCCAACCATCTGAAACTTGGGCTCACAGGCTCCAAAACCCAGAGGACGTCAGCCAAGAGCATCTCAACAGTCAGAGCAGGGATCTGAGCAGCCTGCCTCTAGCTCTGCTCAAGCCACGGGGATTGCACCTCCTCCTCGTCTTCCTCCTCGGAATCCTCCTGCAGGTCCAAACCTCACTGCTGTGCAATGTTGTGCAGAGCGCAAAACACCACGACCATTCTGCAGACCCTGGCTGGTGCATACTGTCGAGGCACCTGAAGCGCATTTTCAACAGGTTTGCTCGATGACACATCTGGTGGTGATACGGCATTAATTGTAGCGCTCTTGGGCATCGTTCCTCATGTCTCTGAGTGGGTATCCCTTGTCTCCAAGCAGCCACCTGTTAACTTTGCTTCCAGGTGTGAAGACGTCGGGGAGGTTGGACTGTCGCAGGACGAACGCATCATGGCAGCTGCCTGGGAATCTTGCGCACACCTGCACAAACATCTTTTTATGATTGCACACATGCTGCACGTTGATGGAGTGAAAGCCCTTCGCGGTTGATGAATCCTCCTGTTTGACCTGTGGGTGCCCTGATTGCCACATGTGTGCAGTCGATGACTCCCTGCACCTGTGGGAAGCCAGCCCGAGAACAAACCCGAGCACTGACCCGACAATGACAAGCATCATCACAGGCAAAGTTGACATAATTGGCGGACCTGGAGAACAAACCATCAGTCACCTGTCTTATGCATTTGTTGGTCACCGACTGGGAGATCCTAGATGTGTCTCCGGCAGAGCCCTGGAAGGAGCCAGAGGCAAAGAAATTGCGGTGTGATGGTGACTTTGACAGCCACTGGTAAAGCATAGCCACCAGGTCCAGCTGGAAGCAGGTCATCTTCCAGCAGGCTGCAAATGTCTGCCACCACCTGACGTGACAGCCTGAGCCTCCTGAGACGCTGCTGTTCAGACATGTCGAGGAAGCTTATCCTCTGCCTGTAGGTCAATGAGTTACTTTTGCGGTGTAATCACTTATAGAATCAGGCAGTGCATTCCAGATCATTAGAATTCCCTGCCTCAATAAAATTCTCCTCATCTTCCACTTGATTCTCCCACTTGAACATGGGCTTTTCCACAGTAATGTCGCTGTTAAGTACCCCATAAAAAGTTAGGCCTGGTTGGATTAGGTGTAGCTAGGGTTTTAACAGCGTATTGACTGCTCAACAAACGTTACGGCCCTGAAAAAACTAATTTTAATTTTGTGGAGAGTCAAATGTCTCCATTATGATTAAAATTACAATTTTTAAGAAACTTCTTGAAAAGAATTATTTTTCTTTTTAAAGTTTCCTCATGATATTTCAGGTTCAATCTTATCCCCATGTGAGATCCCCAATCTTACTTTAGGTCTCTGTAAAAATTAAAAAAATTCAGGATAAAAGAAGTTTCTCAATTCCTGCTTCCCTGTCTGTGAGAATTCTGCAATGTGATTGACTGCTTCAACAGCTTGTTGACGTCACAGCAGATCGCGTTAGGGGATCCCCACAGTATGGCACTGAAATCACTTACGTGTCGAAAAAGGCAAACTTCTCGCCACAGAGATCCTGTGGGCATCTTTCTTGGGGGCCAGCGGTGAACGTCTTTGCTTCGCCACTGACCGCAAATTCCGGGCCATAACTGATTGTATGCAGACCAGCACTGTCCTGTAATGGTCTGTGTGGCAGTGGTGATCACATTATTTGAGCGCATTCTAGCTCGTCATTGATTTTAACGGAGGTGAGGGGGGTGCGGAGCTATGATAATTATTTGCTCAACTTTTCCGTCGAGGGTCTCTGTGGAGGAGCACTAAAGTCCCAGGAAATTATGGCCTGGTGTACGTAATGGCAGAAGTCACTCACGCTAAAATTTCCTGGACTTTCTACGCTGTAATAAAGGCGTCGCAGTAGATGTGCCATTACCACAGCACAAGTTTTGAGCAAATTCAGGTGACAAAGAAGTTCAGGTGAAATTCCTCTCAGCAAGTGACTTGTCTGCACTCTCAAATTCATCAAATAATGAAGTGAAGGGAAATGTTCAAAACAAACTGGATAGTGTGGAAGACTGGAGGAAGAAGATGGGCATTACTTGGACAAATGTGTCTTATTTGGGTGAGTGTTTCTACCGTAAGAGTTGTACAACCAGTAGAAATGGATACGGTTAGTCAGTCTCGATTCGTTGTATTAAAGTCCTCGGAGGTTCATTCTTGCCCTCTTAAGCTGCTTTTAACTGGTATCCCGAGTGTCCCAGGATTCTTTCTATGCACTGTGTGCTATATAAATGCAAGCTATGGTTATGCTTTAATCATAATTGCCACGCAATATTAGAAGACTGGACTATAGTCCAGGTGTCATTAAGATGCTTAATGAAGGTAATATCACCTTCAGCTTTAAAATGATGGTAAACCATTCCAAGCTCTCTATTCAGATGATTAATCATTGACTCAGATTATTAATAATCATAATTAATGTTCTGTGTTCAAGTCCAACTCCAAAAACTTCAGCACAAAATCTAGGCTAACACTTCCGTCTGGTTCTATTATTAATCAATTGAAACTGGAGTGGGGTTTGAACCCACGACCTTCTGACTCATGGTGAGACTGCTGCCACTGAGCCAAGCTGGCACTATTGCTGAAATGCTTTTTCCACTGATAGTGGCTTCGTGCATATATTCCTCAATCCCACTTTATTGCTGTGCTAGCATTCAAATGACCTCCTATTCAAGAAAAACCCTGTGTTGCTACATTTAGAGCACTCTCCCAAATTCGTCTTATTTATGCTCACAGCGAATTGTAGTTTCTGTAAGCAGACCCCCTCAATCCTCCACTCAGCCCCACCACCCCCATTCCCCCAACCATCTGAAACTTGGGCTCACAGGCTCCAAAACCCAGAGGACGTCAGCCAAGAGCATCTCAACAGTCAGAGCAGGGATCTGAGCAGCCTGCCTCTAGCTCTGCTCAAGCCACGGGGATTGCACCTCCTCCTCGTCTTCCTCCTCGGAATCCTCCTGCAGGTCCAAATCTCACTGCTGTGCAATGTTGTGCAGAGCGCAAAACACCACGACCATTCTGCAGACCCTGGCTGGTGCATACTGTCGAGGCACCTGAAGCGCATTTTCAACAGGTTTGCTCGATGACACATCTGGTGGTGATACGGCATTAATTGTAGCGCTCTTGGGCATCGTTCCTCATGTCTCTGAGTGGGTATCCCTTGTCTCCAAGCAGCCACCTGTTAACTTTGCTTCCAGGTGTGAAGACGTCGGGGAGGTTGGACTGTCGCAGGACGAACGCATCATGGCAGCTGCCTGGGAATCTTGCGCACACCTGCACAAACATCTTTTTATGATTGCACACATGCTGCACGTTGATGGAGTGAAAGCCCTTCGCGGTTGATGAATCCTCCTGTTTGACCTGTGGGTGCCCTGATTGCCACATGTGTGCAGTCGATGACTCCCTGCACCTGTGGGAAGCCAGCCCGAGAACAAACCCGAGCACTGACCCGACAATGACAAGCATCATCACAGGCAAAGTTGACATAATTGGCGGACCTGGAGAACAAACCATCAGTCACCTGTCTTATGCATTTGTTGGTCACCGACTGGGAGATCCTAGATGTGTCTCCGGCAGAGCCCTGGAAGGAGCCAGAGGCAAAGAAATTGCGGTGTGATGGTGACTTTGACAGCCACTGGTAAAGCATAGCCACCAGGTCCAGCTGGAAGCAGGTCATCTTCCAGCAGGCTGCAAATGTCTGCCACCACCTGACGTGACAGCCTGAGCCTCCTGAGACGCTGCTGTTCAGACATGTCGAGGAAGCTTATCCTCTGCCTGTAGGTCAATGAGTTACTTTTGCGGTGTAATCACTTATAGAATCAGGCAGTGCATTCCAGATCATTAGAATTCCCTGCCTCAATAAAATTCTCCTCATCTTCCACTTGATTCTCCCACTTGAACATGGGCTTTTCCACAGTAATGTCGCTGTTAAGTACCCCATAAAAAGTTAGGCCTGGTTGGATTAGGTGTAGCTAGGGTTTTAACAGCGTATTGACTGCTCAACAAACGTTACGGCCCTGAAAAAACTAATTTTAATTTTGTGGAGAGTCAAATGTCTCCATTATGATTAAAATTACAATTTTTAAGAAACTTCTTGAAAAGAATTATTTTTCTTTTTAAAGTTTCCTCATGATATTTCAGGTTCAATCTTATCCCCATGTGAGATCCCCAATCTTACTTTAGGTCTCTGTAAAAATTAAAAAAATTCAGGATAAAAGAAGTTTCTCAATTCCTGCTTCCCTGTCTGTGAGAATTCTGCAATGTGATTGACTGCTTCAACAGCTTGTTGACGTCACAGCAGATCGCGTTAGGGGATCCCCACAGTATGGCACTGAAATCACTTACGTGTCGAAAAAGGCAAACTTCTCGCCACAGAGATCCTGTGGGCATCTTTCTTGGGGGCCAGCGGTGAACGCCTTTGCTTCGCCACTGACCGCAAATTCCGGGCCATAACTGATTGTATGCAGACCAGCACTGTCCTGTAATGGTCTGTGTGGCAGTGGTGATCACATTATTTGAGCGCATTCTAGCTCGTCATTGATTTTAACGGAGGTGAGGGGGGTGCGGAGCTATGATAATTATTTGCTCAACTTTTCCGTCGAGGGTCTCTGTGGAGGAGCACTAAAGTCCCAGGAAATTATGGCCTGGTGTACGTAATGGCAGAAGTCACTCACGCTAAAATTTCCTGGACTTTCTACGCTGTAATAAAGGCGTCGCAGTAGATGTGCCATTACCACAGCACAAGTTTTGAGCAAATTCAGGTGACAAAGAAGTTCAGGTGAAATTCCTCTCAGCAAGTGACTTGTCTGCACTCTCAAATTCATCAAATAATGAAGTGAAGGGAAATGTTCAAAACAAACTGGATAGTGTGGAAGACTGGAGGAAGAAGATGGGCATTACTTGGACAAATGTGTCTTATTTGGGTGAGTGTTTCTACCGTAAGAGTTGTACAACCAGTAGAAATGGATACGGTTAGTCAGTCTCGATTCGTTGTATTAAAGTCCTCGGAGGTTCATTCTTGCCCTCTTAAGCTGCTTTTAACTGGTATCCCGAGTGTCCCAGGATTCTTTCTATGCACTGTGTGCTATATAAATGCAAGCTATGGTTATGCTTTAATCATAATTGCCACGCAATATTAGAAGACTGGACTATAGTCCAGGTGTCATTAAGATGCTTAATGAAGGTAATATCACCTTCAGCTTTAAAATGATGGTAAACCATTCCAAGCTCTCTATTCAGATGATTAATCATTGACTCAGATTATTAATAATCATAATTAATGTTCTGTGTTCAAGTCCAACTCCAAAAACTTCAGCACAAAATCTAGGCTAACACTTCCATCTGGTTCTATTATTAATCAATTGAAACTGGAGTGGGGTTTGAACCCACGACCTTCTGACTCATGGTGAGACTGCTGCCACTGAGCCAAGCTGGCACTATTGCTGAAATGCTTTTTCCACTGATAGTGGCTTCGTGCATATATTCCTCAATCCCACTTTATTGCTGTGCTAGCATTCAAATGACCTCCTATTCAAGAAAAACCCTGTGTTGCTACATTTAGAGCACTCTCCCAAATTCGTCTTATTTATGCTCACAGCGAATTGTAGTTTCTGTAAGCAGACCCCCTCAATCCTCCACTCAGCCCCACCACCCCCATTCCCCCAACCATCTGAAACTTGGGCTCACAGGCTCCAAAACCCAGAGGACGTCAGCCAAGAGCATCTCAACAGTCAGAGCAGGGATCTGAGCAGCCTGCCTCTAGCTCTGCTCAAGCCACGGGGATTGCACCTCCTCCTCGTCTTCCTCCTCGGAATCCTCCTGCAGGTCCAAACCTCACTGCTGTGCAATGTTGTGCAGAGCGCAAAACACCACGACCATTCTGCAGACCCTGGCTGGTGCATACTGTCGAGGCACCTGAAGCGCATTTTCAACAGGTTTGCTCGATGACACATCTGGTGGTGATACGGCATTAATTGTAGCGCTCTTGGGCATCGTTCCTCATGTCTCTGAGTGGGTATCCCTTGTCTCCAAGCAGCCACCTGTTAACTTTGCTTCCAGGTGTGAAGACGTCGGGGAGGTTGGACTGTCGCAGGACGAACGCATCATGGCAGCTGCCTGGGAATCTTGCGCACACCTGCACAAACATCTTTTTATGATTGCACACATGCTGCACGTTGATGGAGTGAAAGCCCTTCGCGGTTGATGAATCCTCCTGTTTGACCTGTGGGTGCCCTGATTGCCACATGTGTGCAGTCGATGACTCCCTGCACCTGTGGGAAGCCAGCCCGAGAACAAACCCGAGCACTGACCCGACAATGACAAGCATCATCACAGGCAAAGTTGACATAATTGGCGGACCTGGAGAACAAACCATCAGTCACCTGTCTTATGCATTTGTTGGTCACCGACTGGGAGATCCTAGATGTGTCTCCGGCAGAGCCCTGGAAGGAGCCAGAGGCAAAGAAATTGCGGTGTGATGGTGACTTTGACAGCCACTGGTAAAGCATAGCCACCAGGTCCAGCTGGAAGCAGGTCATCTTCCAGCAGGCTGCAAATGTCTGCCACCACCTGACGTGACAGCCTGAGCCTCCTGAGACGCTGCTGTTCAGACATGTCGAGGAAGCTTATCCTCTGCCTGTAGGTCAATGAGTTACTTTTGCGGTGTAATCACTTATAGAATCAGGCAGTGCATTCCAGATCATTAGAATTCCCTGCCTCAATAAAATTCTCCTCATCTTCCACTTGATTCTCCCACTTGAACATGGGCTTTTCCACAGTAATGTCGCTGTTAAGTACCCCATAAAAAGTTAGGCCTGGTTGGATTAGGTGTAGCTAGGGTTTTAACAGCGTATTGACTGCTCAACAAACGTTACGGCCCTGAAAAAACTAATTTTAATTTTGTGGAGAGTCAAATGTCTCCATTATGATTAAAATTACAATTTTTAAGAAACTTCTTGAAAAGAATTATTTTTCTTTTTAAAGTTTCCTCATGATATTTCAGGTTCAATCTTATCCCCATGTGAGATCCCCAATCTTACTTTAGGTCTCTGTAAAAATTAAAAAAATTCAGGATAAAAGAAGTTTCTCAATTCCTGCTTCCCTGTCTGTGAGAATTCTGCAATGTGATTGACTGCTTCAACAGCTTGTTGACGTCACAGCAGATCGCGTTAGGGGATCCCCACAGTATGGCACTGAAATCACTTACGTGTCGAAAAAGGCAAACTTCTCGCCACAGAGATCCTGTGGGCATCTTTCTTGGGGGCCAGCGGTGAACGCCTTTGCTTCGCCACTGACCGCAAATTCCGGGCCATAACTGATTGTATGCAGACCAGCACTGTCCTGTAATGGTCTGTGTGGCAGTGGTGATCACATTATTTGAGCGCATTCTAGCTCGTCATTGATTTTAACGGAGGTGAGGGGGGTGCGGAGCTATGATAATTATTTGCTCAACTTTTCCGTCGAGGGTCTCTGTGGAGGAGCACTAAAGTCCCAGGAAATTATGGCCTGGTGTACGTAATGGCAGAAGTCACTCACGCTAAAATTTCCTGGACTTTCTACGCTGTAATAAAGGCATCGCAGTAGATGTGCCATTACCACAGCACAAGTTTTGAGCAAATTCAGGTGACAAAGAAGTTCAGGTGAAATTCCTCTCAGCAAGTGACTTGTCTGCACTCTCAAATTCATCAAATAATGAAGTGAAGGGAAATGTTCAAAACAAACTGGATAGTGTGGAAGACTGGAGGAAGAAGATGGGCATTACTTGGACAAATGTGTTTTATTTGGGTGAGTGTTTCTACCGTAAGAGTTGTACAACCAGTAGAAATGGATACGGTTAGTCAGTCTCGATTCGTTGTATTAAAGTCCTCGGAGGTTCATTCTTGCCCTCTTAAGCTGCTTTTAACTGGTATCCCGAGTGTCCCAGGATTCTTTCTATGCACTGTGTGCTATATAAATGCAAGCTATGGTTATGCTTTAATCATAATTGCCACGCAATATTAGAAGACTGGACTATAGTCCAGGTGTCATTAAGATGCTTAATGAAGGTAATATCACCTTCAGCTTTAAAATGATGGTAAACCATTCCAAGCTCTCTATTCAGATGATTAATCATTGACTCAGATTATTAATAATCATAATTAATGTTCTGTGTTCAAGTCCAACTCCAAAAACTTCAGCACAAAATCTAGGCTAACACTTCCGTCTGGTTCTATTATTAATCAATTGAAACTGGAGTGGGGTTTGAACCCACGACCTTCTGACTCATGGTGAGACTGCTGCCACTGAGCCAAGCTGGCACTATTGCTGAAATGCTTTTTCCACTGATAGTGGCTTCGTGCATATATTCCTCAATCCCACTTTATTGCTGTGCTAGCATTCAAATGACCTCCTATTCAAGAAAAACCCTGTGTTGCTACATTTAGAGCACTCTCCCAAATTCGTCTTATTTATGCTCACAGCGAATTGTAGTTTCTGTATGCAGACCCCCTCAATCCTCCACTCAGCCCCACCACCCCCATTCCCCCAACCATCTGAAACTTGGGCTCACAGGCTCCAAAACCCAGAGGACGTCAGCCAAGAGCATCTCAACAGTCAGAGCAGGGATCTGAGCAGCCTGCCTCTAGCTCTGCTCAAGCCACGGGGATTGCACCTCCTCCTCGTCTTCCTCCTCGGAATCCTCCTGCAGGTCCAAACCTCACTGCTGTGCAATGTTGTGCAGAGCGCAAAACACCACGACCATTCTGCAGACCCTGGCTGGTGCATACTGTCGAGGCACCTGAAGCGCATTTTCAACAGGTTTGCTCGATGACACATCTGGTGGTGATACGGCATTAATTGTAGCGCTCTTGGGCATCGTTCCTCATGTCTCTGAGTGGGTATCCCTTGTCTCCAAGCAGCCACCTGTTAACTTTGCTTCCAGGTGTGAAGACGTCGGGGAGGTTGGACTGTCGCAGGACGAACGCATCATGGCAGCTGCCTGGGAATCTTGCGCACACCTGCACAAACATCTTTTTATGATTGCACACATGCTGCACGTTGATGGAGTGAAAGCCCTTCGCGGTTGATGAATCCTCCTGTTTGACCTGTGGGTGCCCTGATTGCCACATGTGTGCAGTCGATGACTCCCTGCACCTGTGGGAAGCCAGCCCGAGAACAAACCCGAGCACTGACCCGACAATGACAAGCATCATCACAGGCAAAGTTGACATAATTGGCGGACCTGGAGAACAAACCATCAGTCACCTGTCTTATGCATTTGTTGGTCACCGACTGGGAGATCCTAGATGTGTCTCCAGCAGAGCCCTGGAAGGAGCCAGAGGCAAAGAAATTGCGGTGTGATGGTGACTTTGACAGCCACTGGTAAAGCATAGCCACCAGGTCCAGCTGGAAGCAGGTCATCTTCCAGCAGGCTGCAAATGTCTGCCACCACCTGACGTGACAGCCTGAGCCTCCTGAGACGCTGCTGTTCAGACATGTCGAGGAAGCTTATCCTCTGCCTGTAGGTCAATGAGTTACTTTTGCGGTGTAATCACTTATAGAATCAGGCAGTGCATTCCAGATCACTAGAATTCCCTGCCTCAATAAAATTCTCCTCATCTTCCACTTGATTCTCCCACTTGAACATGGGCTTTTCCACAGTAATGTCGCTGTTAAGTACCCCATAAAAAGTTAGGCCTGGTTGGATTAGGTGTAGCTAGGGTTTTAACAGCGTATTGACTGCTCAACAAACGTTACGGCCCTGAAAAAACTAATTTTAATTTTGTGGAGAGTCAAATGTCTCCATTATGATTAAAATTACAATTTTTAAGAAACTTCTTGAAAAGAATTATTTTTCTTTTTAAAGTTTCCTCATGATATTTCAGGTTCAATCTTATCCCCATGTGAGATCCCCAATCTTACTTTAGGTCTCTGTAAAAATTAAAAAAATTCAGGATAAAAGAAGTTTCTCAATTCCTGCTTCCCTGTCTGTGAGAATTCTGCAATGTGATTGACTGCTTCAACAGCTTGTTGACGTCACAGCAGATCGCGTTAGGGGATCCCCACAGTATGGCACTGAAATCACTTACGTGTCGAAAAAGGCAAACTTCTCGCCACAGAGATCCTGTGGGCATCTTTCTTGGGGGCCAGCGGTGAACGCCTTTGCTTCGCCACTGACCGCAAATTCCGGGCCATAACTGATTGTATGCAGACCAGCACTGTCCTGTAATGGTCTGTGTGGCAGTGGTGATCACATTATTTGAGCGCATTCTAGCTCGTCATTGATTTTAACGGAGGTGAGGGGGGTGCGGAGCTATGATAATTATTTGCTCAACTTTTCCGTCGAGGGTCTCTGTGCAGGAGCACTAAAGTCCCAGGAAATTATGGCCTGGTGTACGTAATGGCAGAAGTCACTCACGCTAAAATTTCCTGGACTTTCTACGCTGTAATAAAGGCGTCGCAGTAGATGTGCCATTACCACAGCACAAGTTTTGAGCAAATTCAGGTGACAAAGAAGTTCAGGTGAAATTCCTCTCAGCAAGTGACTTGTCTGCACTCTCAAATTCATCAAATAATGAAGTGAAGGGAAATGTTCAAAACAAACTGGATAGTGTGGAAGACTGGAGGAAGAAGATGGGCATTACTTGGACAAATGTGTCTTATTTGGGTGAGTGTTTCTACCGTAAGAGTTGTACAACCAGTAGAAATGGATACTGTTAATCTGTCTCGATTAATTGTATTAAAGTCCTCGGAGGTTAATTCTTGCCCTCTTAAGCTGCTTTTAACTGGTATCCCGAGTGTCCCAGGATTCTTTCTATGCACTGCATGCTATATAAATGCAAGCTATGGTTATGCTTTAATCATAATTGCCACACAATATTACAAGACTGGACTATAGTCCAGGTGTCATTAAGATGCTTAATGAAGGTAATATCACCTTCAGCTTTAAAAAGATGGTAAACCATTCCAAGCTCTCTATTCAGATGATTAATCATTTACTCATTATTATTAATCGTAATTAATATTCTGGGTTCAAGTCCAACTCCAAAGACTTGAGCACAAAATCTGGGCTAATACCTCTGTGCGGTACTGAGGGAGCGCTGCACTTTCGGAGGTGCTGTCTTTTGGATGAGACGATAAACCAAGGCTCTCAGGTGGACGTAAAATATCCCATGATACCATTCGAAGAAGAGCAAGGGAGTTCTCTCCGGTGTCCTGTCCAATATTTATCCCTCCACCAACATCACTAAAAAAAAACTCAGGTTATCATCACCTTGCTATTTGTGGGACCTTGCTGTGTGCTGCTACCGTGTTTCCTCCACTACAACAGTGACTACACTTCCAAAGTACTTCATTGCTGTAAAGCGTGTTGGGACGTCCTGAGGTTGTGGAAGGCACTATATAAATGCAAGTTCTTAATTTTTTTCTATTACAGTAAGTTGATTTGAAATCCTTCTCGTTTGAAATGTGTGCAGTTTTGTTACAAAACGTGAGAAGTTAATGTATCTTCAGTTTCTAGGCTTCACACGGGGGCCTGGAAATTTGTGGGGGCACCGCTCTGTTAGTGTAAGTGCGGCACTGCGGAATCCCGCCTGCCCTTGCCCAAGGCCGGAGCCCCTGCCCCAAAGTCCAGGCACAGGTTCATTTGCATTCCCATAGGGTGGGCTGCCCAATATCTGCCAGGTCGGATCAGTGGCGGTTGCCCAGGAATGGCCGCCCTGTCAACGGTCTACCCGGCAACGCCGACCCATCCTTCCAAGTTGGAGCGGAGCCTTCTAGAATCCCAGTGGGCTGAAGATAAGTATTTATTTTAACTCTTCGGCTGCCATTGGAACCACCCCAACCAGAAAAGGCAGTTGATCCTCTCCTGGGTTGATTTCCGTACTCCAGCTTCTTTGAATGGAGAAATCAATGTGTAATATGTACCTTTACAAGTAGTTTCTTCAATAGTCCGAATTTTGAGATAGATGTTAGCGGTGTGTTTTTTTAGTCTTCTGTTGATCCAAGTACTGTCCAAGAAGGTGAGATCCAAAATCTTAAAGGGGGCATTATTGAGATGACGTTCAGGCCAGTTTGGACCCATGTTCTCATCCAGCCCCCTAACAGTTTCACTATATTGTAATCTCTAGATTCTGTCTTGCAGCAGACAGCTTTTCAAGTTTACCTTTTGAGTTTTAAAGGAAATACAAGTTTAAAATGTCTATATAAACTTACTGCAAGTATATCATGACCTGAAGAATTGTTGCACTTTATTGCTTTATGACTCAAATGTTAGTTCATCCGATATGTTTCTTGGAGAGGTGGGGAGTTTGATGTATTATCAGCAATTTATCTGTGAGCAATAGCTTCCTGGTTTAGCAAATTGCCTCCTTTTATAAAGCAACTGATTACAGATTATGCACTTAAACCGAGATTTTAACTGAACTTCAGAAGTATGAAGTTAATTCATGCATTTTAAGCTTTTCTAAAATTGTTTTAATGTACTGATTAAGTTACCCAGAGAGTGGTGAGAATGTGGAACTCTCTGTTTGTGGGGGCTTGCTGTGCACAAATTGGCTGCTGCGTTTTCCCCCATTACAACAGTGACTACACTCCAAAAGTACTTCATTCTCTGTAAAGCGCTTTGAGACATCCGCTGGTCGTGAAAGGCGCGATATAAATGTAAGTCTTTCTTTTTTCTTTTCCCTCTACCCCAAGGGGTAGTTGAGGCGAAGAGCATAGATGCATTTAAGGGGAAGCTAGATAAATACATGAGGGAGAAAGCAATAGAGCGATTAGCTGATAGGGTTAGATGAAGAGGGGTGGGAGGAGGCTGGTGTGGAGCAATAACACCGGCACAGACCAGTTGGGCTGAATGGCCTGCTTCTGTGCTGTACATTCTATGTAATTCTCTTTGTAATAAAGGTCACGGGTTTGGGAGGTGCTGTTGACGAATGCTGTTCATCCTGCCCCTAGGATTGTATACGGAGCATTGGCAACAAGAGGAAAACAGATCGCAAACACTCAGGCAGTGGGAGAGGAAGCAGTAGTAACAGCTACACTCCCGCTGCCCTTAATGTAAGCAATACCATGGTCTTATTGTTGTAGAACATCATAGCCTCAACTCACCATAGGCAATGCCACAGAAGATTCACTAGATTCAATGGACATGGATTAGAACCATTAGGTACATTTTGTTGCGGTATGTCTAGTAAAAAAAGCAAATACTCTCCAATTCTTACCTCTCAGGTGGTTGTAAAAGGTCCCATGACACCTATTTGAAGATAAAAGTGAGAAGTCGCACAACACCAGGTTATAGTCCAACAGCTTTATTTGAAATCACAAGCATTCGGAGCACTGCTCCTACGAAGGAGCAGCGCTCCGAAAGCTTGTGATTTCAAATAAAGCTGTTGGACTATAACCTGGTGTTGTGCGACTTCTCACTTTTGTCCACCCCAGTCCAACACCGGCATCTCCGCATCATATTTGAAGATAAGCAGAGGAGTTATCCCAGTGTCCAAGGCGGCATTAATTCCGCAATCAACATCATTAAAGCAGGTTATCTGGGTGTTTATCTCATTACTGTTTGTGGTATCTTGCTGTGTACAAATTGGCTGTCACATCAGGAATTTGGAAAGAGTTTGAATTTGGAGAAGAGAGGGAAGGAGTTGCTGCTTTTTGCCTACACTACTTGTAGTGCTTTGTGTTACAGGTAGATATTTAATTGCAGTACCGTTAACTTAATCTAGATCAAGTAGTCAGGAAACTACACTGTAAACTAAGTTACCGAATTACAAATTCAATTAAATTTAATTAAATAAAACAAGGTCATATAGGGATGGCGGTGCAGGTGGTGTGCCGCAACTGCAGCATGTGGGAGTTTGTGGAGAGCATTGTGATTCCGAACAACCACGTTTGCAGTAAGTGCCTGCATCTTGAGGAACTTCAGCTCAGAGTTTTTGAGCTGGAGTCTGAGGTGCAGACATTGCGGGGTATCAGGGATGGGGAGAGTTACCTGGACACTTTGTTCCAGGAGGCAGTCACACCCCTTAGATTAGGTAGTGGTACAGGTCTGGTTAGTGGTCAGGGACAGGAGGGTGTGACTGCAACTCAGGCAGGTAAGGGGACCCCGGGTGCAGTGCTGGAGGAGCCTCAGCCTTTGCCCTTGTCCAACAGGTATGAGGTTCTTGCTGCCTGTGTGGATGAGGGAAAAGCCTGTAGGATGGATGAGCAGGCCGACCATGGCACAATGGTGCAGGAGGCCATTCAAGTGGGGGGAGTGAAAGGGAATGTAATTGTGGTAGGGGACCGTATAGTCAGGGGAATAGATACTGTTCTCTGCAGCCACGACCGAGAGTTCTGAAGGTTGTGTTGCCTGCCCGGTGCCAGGGTTAAAGACATCTCCTCGCAGCTGGAGAAGAACGTGGAGTGGGAGGGGGAAGATCCAGTTGTCATGGTCCATGTAGGAACCAACGACATAGGTAGAACTAGGAATTGAGTTTTGCTGAGGGAGTTTTAGGAGCTCGGATCCAAATTAAAAAGCAGAACTTCAAAGGTAATAATCTATGGATTGTTACCTGAACCACACGCAATTTGGCATAGGGACAAACAGATTAGAGGTTTAAATGCATGGCTCAGAGAATGATGTGGGAGGAAAGAGTTTCAGTTCATGGGGCATTGGCACCAGTACTAGGGAAAGAGGGAGCTGTTCTATTGGGACGGGCTCCACTTAAACCAGGCTGGGACCAGTGTCCTGGCGAACTGAATAACTAGGGCAGTAGACAGGGCTTTAAACTAATGAAGGGGGGGTGCAGGAGGATTCAGGAAAAAGTAAATTTAAAAGCAGTGAGAGAAATGTCAAGGCTCTAGAGCAGAGTAGAGTTTTGGGTAAAAATAAGCAGAGTGGCTCAGGAAGGGACAGAGAGAGTAACAAAGGTAATAAGGCATCAGTGACTAAGGTAAAATCAGGGAAAAAGAGAAATAAGTCAAAGCTAAAGGCACTATATCTGAATGTGCGAAGCACTCGCAACAAAATAGATGAATTATTAGTGCAGATAGAAATTAATAGGTTTGTTCTAATAGCCATAACGGAGACGTGGTTGCAAAGTGGCCAAGGTTGGGAACTAAATATTCCAGGATATTTAACTTTTAGAAGAGATAGGCAAAATGGAAAAGGAGGATGGGTAGCCCTGATAATAAAGGAGGGGATAAAGACAGCAGAGAGAAAGAATCTTAGCTCCAAAAATCAACAAGTAGAATCAGTTTGGGTAGAGCTAAGAAACAGCAAGGGGCAGAAAAGATTGGAGAGAGTTGTTTATAGGCCCCCAAACAGTAGTTGTAATGTAGGGCAGAGTATAAATCAGGTAATTAGAGGCGCATGTAACAAGGGTAATACAGTAATCATGGTGGACTTTAATCTACATATAGACTGGGCAAACCAAATTTGCAGTAATAGTGTGGAGGGCGAATTCATGGAACGTATGCAAGATAGTTTTCTAGATCAGTATGTTGAGGAACCAACTAGGGAACAGGTTATTTTAGATCTAGTATTATGCAATGATAACCTTGTAGTAAAGGGGCCTTTAGGGAAGAGTGACCATAATATGATAGAATTTTATATTGAGTTCGAAAGTGACTTAGTTAAATCCAAAACTAGGGTCTTAAATCTAAACAAAGCAAACTACGTAGGTATGAGGGGCGAGTTGGCTAAGGTAGATTGGGAAACTACATTAAAAGGTATGACAGTGGATGAGCAATGGCTAGCATTTAAAGACTAAATACATAATTTACAATAAATATGCATTCCTTTAAGGCACAAAAACCCCACAGGAAAAGTGATCCAACTGTGGCTAGCAAGAGAAGTTAAAGATAGTATTAGATCAAAGGAAGAGTCTTATAATGCTGCCAAAAAGAATAGTAAGCCTGAGGATTGGGAGGATTTTAGAATTCAGCAAAGGAGGACCAAGAAATTGATAAAGAAAGGGAAAATAGAATATGAGAGTAAATTAGCAAGAGACATAAAAACAGACTGTAAAAGCTTCTATAGGTATGTAAAAAGGAAAAGATTAGCAAAAGTAAATGTGGGTCCCTTACAGGCTGAGACAGGAGAAATTATAATGGTGAATCAGGAAATGGCAGTGAAATTAACCAAATACTTTGTGTCTGTCTTCACAGAAGAAGACGCAAAAACCTTCCCGGAAATAGTGGACAACGAAGGGTCTAGCGAGAATGAGGAACTGAATATTAGTAAAAAAGTAGTACTGGAGAAATTAATGGGACTGAAAGCCAATAAATTCCCTGGACCTGATGGCCTACATCCTAGGGTTTTGAAAGAGTTGGCTATAGAGATAATGGATGCATTGGTTGTCATTTTCCAAAATTCCATAGATTCTAGAATGGTTCCCTCAGATTGGAAGGTAGCAAATACAACCCCACTATTTAAGAAAGGAGGGAGAGAGAAAACAGGGAACTACAGACCAGTTAGCCTGACATCAGTAGTAGGGAAAATGCTAGAATCTATTATTAAGGACGTGGTAACAGAGCACTTAGAAAATAATAATAGGATTGGGCAGAGTCAACGCGGATTTATGAAAGGGAAATCGTGTTTGACAAATCTGTTGGAGTTTTTTGAGGTTGTAACTAGCAGAATAGATAAGGGGGAACCAGTGGATTTGGTGTATTTGGATTTTCAGAAGGCATTCGATAAGGTGCCACACAAGAGGTTATTAAACAAAATTAGGGCTCATGGGATTGGGGGTAATATATTAGCATGGATTGAGGATTGGTTAATGGACAGAAAACAGAGAGTAGGAATAAACGGGTCATTTTCGGGTTGGCAGGCTGTAACTAGTGGGGTACCGCAAGAATCAGAACTTGGGCCTCAGCTATTCACAATCTACATCAATGATTTGGATGAGGGGACCAAATGTAATATATCCAAGTTTGCTGATGATACAAAGCTGGGTGGGAATGTAAGTTGTGAGCAGGATGCAAGGAGACTTCACGGTGATATAGACAGGCTAAGCGAGTGGGCAACAACTAGGCAAATAGAAAAAATTTGGAGAAATGTGAAGTTATCCACTTGGTAGGAAAAATAGAAAAGCAGAGTATTTTTGAAATGGTGAGAGATTTGGAAATGTTGGTGTTCAGAGGGACCTGGGTGTTCTTGTACACAAATCACTGAAAGTTAACATACAGGTATAGCAAGCAATTAGGAAAGCAAATGTTATGTTGGCCTTTATTACAAGAGGATTTGAGTATAAGAGTAAAGACGTCTTACTGCAATTATATAGGGCCCTGGTGGGACCACACCTGGAGTATTGTGTACAGTTTTGGACTCCTTACTTGCCATACTTGCCATAGAGGAGTGCAACGAAGGTTCACCAGACTGGTTCCTGGGATGGGAGGATTGTCCTATGAGGAGAGATTAGGTAGACTAGGCCTATATTGTCTATAGTTTAGAAGAATGAGAGGTGATCTCATTGAAACATACAAAATTCTTACAGGGCTTGACAGGGTAGATGCAGGGAGGATGTTTCCCCTGGCTGGAGAGTCTAGAACCAGGGGTCACAGTCTCAGAATAAGGGGTCGGCCATTTAGGACTGAGATCAGGAGAAATTTCTTCACTCAGAGGGTGGTGAATCTTTGGAATTCTCTACTCCAGAAGGCTGTGGAGGCTCAGTCGTTGAGTATATTCAAGACAGAGATTGATAGATTTTTGAATATTAAGGGAATCAAGGGATATGGGGATAGTTCAGGAAAGTGGAGATGAAGTAGAAGATCAGCCATGATCTCATTGAATGGCGGAGCAGGCTCGAAGGGCCGAATGGCCTACTCCTGCTCCTATTTCTGATGTTCTTATGTTCTTATAACAGTGACTGCACTTCAAAAGTACTTCAATGGCTGTGAAACACTTTGGGACGTCCTGTGGTCATGAAAGACACTGTGGAAATGCAGGTTCTTTCTTTCTTGACAAATAATTAGCCTAAGCTCAGGGGAAATATGCAGTGATGCAACTACATAGGTAATGTTTTGATGCATTCATTAAGCCTTGTATCATATGCGGCAAGAACGTATCACAACACGTCTTCTGGAAATATGACGAACTTGTTTTGATTTGAAGAGACTTCAATTACAAATCAATTTACCCACAAGCCTGCTTGTCCATCCCTGCAGCTTATTAGCTAAGGTTTGAAGTGCATTCATAAACAGAACACAAAATAAGCTGGGGCCGAAATTCCTTGAGGATTCCGCCCGGCTCCCTCCGTAACTCTATTGGACGACTGGCGGAGCCCCGCACAAAATGAGGGAGTCTGCCATATTTTAAACTTGTCTTTTATGGGGTGGACTCGCCCTTCCCCCACCCCTTACAAGGCAAACGTTATCGGGGGGAGGGGGGGTGGGTAGAGCTAGGGGAGTAGGGTTGCTGACTCTGGTTGGACGTATTCCTGGCGGTTTCATCACACGACCTCCTGCCGCGAGCCACCCCTCCCCCACGTTCTCACCATTGGTTGCCCAATATGTCCATCCTAGCAGTGCTCCGCCTTCCCACTCCAATTGGAAAGCAAACAGGCTCTTAATTACCCAATTGGATGATGCATGTCAAATCGCCTTTTTATCCTGTCTCCAAATATTTTTATAACTGATAAATGAAAGCGTTCAAAGAAAATGAAAAAAATCGCATACAATTTAAAGAAATATCCACATGAATTTTCTCCCGGGTTGCACCTTGTAGTGTCCTGGAGATTAATCTTTAATTCCTGGAGCCTCCAGGACAATAAGAACATAAGAAATAGGAGCAGGAGTAGGCCACACGGCCCCTTGAGCCTGCTCCGCCATTCAATAAGATCATGGCTGAACTTCAACATCAACTCCACTTACCCGCCCAATCCCCATATCCCTTGATCCCCTTAGTGTCCTGTAGGGTTGGCAGCCCTAGAGGGGAGCAGATACTCTACACCGGGCGTTCCTACTGCATTGGCTCAACAGGGACCCGATGTATCTGTGGAAGCTGGTACATCGAGTGAGTTAGGACGCAGCCTGCTCGGGTGGCTGAACGTGGGCCCCACCGGTGAAGTCCAAGGCCACTGCTATAACTGCCAGACCCATGCCCAGCAAAGTATTTGTCCAGTTGCTTTCTGAAGAAGTTAAACGAGAGAGACAGTCTCAGCTACTTTGGCTGGGAGTCTGTTCCACATATCCACCATTCAGTGGGGGGAAAAATGTGCTCCAATCTTGCATCCATTGAGCCTTGTAAATGTACAACCTGCGTCTTCTGTTTCTGATCTCGCACTCTAAGTCATAACAGTCTGCTTACATGTGCACATCACCATTGTAAAGACATGGAACGTATCTCCCCTCAATCTTCTTTTCCCCAATGAAAACAAGTTGAGTTCTTTGAGACTCTGGGCATAATTTATAACTCAGCATCTCACTAAAAATGATCTTGCAGTGCAGACATTTTCCCGCAGATTTATTGATCATTAAACTTACGCTTGCTTACATACACTGACTGTTCTATCTAGAGCGCAAAAGCTCAGGGATGCTGCTGAAACATAATGGTGCAGAAATTCCGATCCCTACAGGTGTGTACGCGCTGTGTACCCACCCGTAGGGACAATGGAAATGCCGGTTTCAGGCATGCACTGCGCATGCGCTGGAAACCGGCATTTCCGATCTGTCAAGAAAGCTCTTGACAGATCCTCCGGCTGCCCTGGAGAAGGGCCTCTGTGGGCGGAGAGTTCCGCTTTTTGGAGACCCTCCGCCCACAGAAAACCCTTACAATTCTTGCACCTGGTAAAAGCAGGCGTAAGGCCTGCTTTTACCAGGATAAGAGTTGAAAAAAGTTTTTTTTTAAATTTCCACTGATTTATCATTTAAAAATACTTTAAAGAAAGTTAAGTTTATTTTTAGCCCCGTTAAAAACTTTAATTATTTTTTTCAAAAAATAAAATTTTTGTTTAAAATACTTAATTTATTGTAATTTAAAGTCATTTTAAAAATGTGATTTTTTTTTTCATTTATTTAAAGTTTTACTATGTTTTTGGGGTGATCTCTATTCATATATTTCACAGGTCTTCCTGTCAAATGTATGAAGGGAGATTCCCTTCTCTGATTGGCTTCCCATGGCCCACGTGATCCCAGGGATGCTGCGAACTACCTGCACCTCTGGGATACGCGAGCCCTGCGCACCGGCAGTTTGGAGAGGCCCAGCAACGGAACTCTGCGCCTCCCAGGAGCCCTCCCGTCCAAGCGCAGATTTTTCCAGATCGCAGCCCTCCGCCCGCGGGAGGCCTGCGATTGGAATTTCTGGGCCATTAGCCCAGAATTTTCTGGAATGGGACATCACCCCGTTAGTTAAACTTTTTCCCTCACCCTTCAGCTCGACAATTTTTAACCCTGTAAGTTGCTGGAATGTGAGCTGATAATGAGCAACGGGGCATCTGAGACCTTGGTGAATAACGGGACCAACAGTAAACCAATAAGATTTACGGATTGAGAAAGAAACAGAGGAGCCATGGAAGAGGAGGAAGGATTAGAGTCAAATCAGGTGGAGAAAGAGAAAAAGAGAAAGAAAGATTGGATTAAGAGAGAGAAAAGAGGACAGAAAGGAAAAGTAAGAAAAAAAATTAAATTAAAATGTTTTAAATCTCCAACATCAATGTATTACCTGAAGGAATGAGACGCCACCGTTTAAATTGTTCCCTTTCTGAGCCAGAGAGGTTGAGTGGCATTGCAGGAACATAAATCTCCTCATTAAAAAGGTACTTATGCTGTTAAGCAGCAATTCTAACTTTCTATGGCGAGTTTAATTTTAATCAATGCACAAATGCAGCAACTTCATGAAACTCACAGGTAGGTTGAGGGCGAGCTGCTGTTTTTGGTGGAGGGGCGCAAAACATCCATCAACTTGTGGCGATTCACAATTCATGAGGTATCTCTTCCTCGCCACACGTTGCTGGACAATTTGCACATTAATAACGGCGAGCGCCATTAAACCTGCCCTTATTTTGTCAGCAAATTGTGGGCCATTTTGTACCCTAAGGGTTTTTTTGAACAGAGGTATAACATTCCACACTTTCCAGTCTTTTTGGTGCAATTCCTGTTTCCAAAGAACGTTATGGTTCCTGACTCCACTACTTCGTCACCAGCCTCCCTCGGTATTCCAGAGTGTAGGCCATCTTGTCTAGAATCTGTTCTTTCCCTTTGGGATGTTTCCAGAACTGCCACGTATGTCCAGTATTTTATCTTTTCCAGTATTTCTTTCAGATCTCTAACTGTTCCTCTTTTTATTTAACTATTAATTGATCCAGAATGTCTTCCCACAAAGAAAAGACTTGCATTTATATAGCACCTTTCACCTCCTCAGAACACCCCAAAGCTCTTTACAGCCAATGAGTTACCTTTGAAATGTAATCACTTTTGTTTTTGTAGGCAGCCAGTTGAAGCACAGCAAGGTCCCACAAACACTAAATGAGATGAATGACCAGTTAATCTAGTGGTGTTGGTTGAGGGTTAAGTGTAGGTCAGGACACCAGGAGAAATCTGAAATAACAACAGAAAATGCTGGGAACACTCAGCAGGCCAGGCAGCATCCGTGGAGAGAGAAACAGAGTTAACGTTTCAGGTCTGGGACCCTTCGTCAGAACTGGAAAAAGCTGGAGATGTAACAGATATTATGAAGGGTCCCAGTCCTGAAACGTTAACTCTGTTTCTCTCTCCACGGATGCTGCCTGGCCTGCTGAGTGTTTCCAGCATTTTCTGTTGTTATTTCAGATTTCCAGCATCCGCAGTATTTTGCTATTGTACCAGGAGAACTCCTTGGATATATACTTGAAAAGGAAAATTTTGCAGGCCCTGTGGGAAAAGAGCAGCATGGTAGGACGAATTGGAGAGCTCTGTCAAAGAGCTGACACATGTGCGATGGGTTGCAAGGCCTCCTTCTGTGCTGTACCAATCAATGAACACCGCTGGCTCTTATTTAAATAGAAACCTTTATGTCAGCTTGAGCAGGCAAACAAGGCCTTCGTTTAAGATCATATCCAAAAGGCGGCACCTCCAACAATACAGCACTCCCTCAGTACTGCACTGAAGTGTCAGACTAGATTTTGTGGTGAAGTCCTGAAGTGGGGCTTGAACCCACAACCATCTTACTCTGCGGCTGATGCTTATGTTCCTAGATTCTTTCCTTCATTCTCCTCTGTAAATACAGCCACAAATGTCTATTTACTTTCATTCTCGACTACAAGATTTTGCCTTCTTTGACAAACTCTCACTGTTGATGTCCTTTATTATGACCCTTTATTTTCTTTTTTTATATCCTCTCTTGGTCCTTCCAATCTTCCTTTTAAATTTTGATAATTTACTCGTGGTATATTTTCTGTATTTCTAGTCTTTATTTTATTAGAATTTTAGAAAGGGACGTTTGATAACAAGGTGTGACCTTGTCATCAACCTGAAAAGTTAACTCTGCATCTCTCTCCAAAGATACTCTCTTACAGCTGCACTTTGGCCCTCCATTCACCACAACATTTCTGCAGCTACCGATCTGCTCAATCACACCTTCACCACCACTTTTGATGCCCTTGTCCCTATTAAAACAATTAATCTCTCTTACCCTGGTCGTTACCCCTGGTACGGCCCTCATCTTCACTCCCTTAAGTCCAAGGGACACAGACTTGAACGGATATGGCGGACAACTGATTTAGTCATTCACCGCCAGATCTGGCTGGACCACATAAAGTATTATCGGGTCCTGCTCTCATCTGCCAAAATTGCTCACTATTCTAGAATCAATCTGGAATGCAAAGATAAACCCCAGCTTCTATTCTCTACTGCTAACCGTCTTCTTAAACCCCTCTCCCCCGTCTCCTCCACCCTCACCTCCGACAACAGGTGTGAGGAGCTCATGAACTTCTTCGTCTCTAAGATTGAGACCATCCGTTCAGCTGCCTCTGCCACTTCCCTTCCTTCACCTAGCCCACCGGGCCAAACTTCGTCTAAGGATCGCCCCCCTGCCCTAAACCTGAACTCGCATTTTCTCCAGTTTCTCTCCGATCTCTCCCTTATGACCTCTCCGTGCTCATCTTGTCTATGAGACCCACTTCCTGCTCCCTCGACCCAATTCCCACCAAACTGTTGACCACCCAACTTCCTTTTCAGGCTCCCATGTTAAGATAAGAACATAAGAAATAGGGCAGGAGGAGGCCATACGGCCCCTCGAGCCTGCTCCACCATTCAATAAGATCATGGCTGATCATCGACCTCAACTCCACTTTCCCGCCCAATCTCCATATCCCTTGATTCCCCTAGAATCCAAAAATCTATCAATCTCAGCCTTGAATATACTCAAAGACTCAGCATTCACAGCCCTCTGGGGCAGAGAATTCCAAAGATTCACAACCCTCTGAGTGAAGAAATTCCTCCTCATCTCGGTCTTAAATGGCCTACCCCTTATCCGGAGATTATGCCCCCTAGTTCTAGACACTCCAGCCAGGGGAAACAACCTCTCAGCATCTACCCTGCCAATCCCCTTCAGAATCTTATATGTTTCAATTAGATCGCCTCTCATTCTTCTAAACTCCAGAGAGTACAGGCCCATTCTACACAATCTGTCATCTTAGGACAGCCCTCTCATCCCAGGAATCAATCTAGTGAACCTTCGTTGCACCGCCTCCAAGGCAAGTATATCCTTCCTCAGATAAGGAGACCAAAACTGTGCACAGTACTCCAGGTGTGGTCTCACCAAGACCCTGTACAATTGTAGCAAGACTTCCTTACTCTTATACTCCAACCCCCTTACAATAAAGGCCAACATGCCATTTGCCTTCCTTATTGCTTGCTGTACCTGCATGCTAGCTTTCTGTGTTTCTTGCACGAGGACACCCAAATCTCTTTGAACATCAACATTTGAAAGTTTCTCACCATTTAAAAAATATTCTGTTTTTCTATTCTTCCTACCAAAGTGAATAGCCTCACATTTCCCTACATTATACTCCATCTGCCACCTTACTGCCCACTCACTTAGTCTATCTATATCCCTTTGCAGACTCAATGGCCGCGAATATAATTCTGGAGGCGGAATGGGCGCGGGTCAACTGGTTTCCAGGTTCCGGTCCCACCCCCAGCTGCCTCCGCACTGCAGACGTGATTATCCCTTGATTGGCCTTGTTAAGCCTGCCCTGCTTACCGGCCAATTAACAGGAAGCGGGTCTGATGACGTCATTTGATGATGCGTCATCTGCTGGTATCCTTAAAGGGCCCATGCACAATTTTATTTTGACAGTTGATCTGTCAGTGTTTGACAGCATTGAGGTGCTGCAAACACTGACAATCACTGCACAAAGGTGAACACTTGCACCCAGGCTCTCCAATGACTCCCTCCATATGCTTATGGAGGGAGTCACAGCACATAGGGAGGTTCTCTTCCCTTCCAAGGGCGGAAGAGAACTCCCCAGGACACCAACTTACCTTGCACCTCCACCCAACCCTCTCTATCTACTTTATCACTTCCCCATCTCACTAGCCACCCCTCACACTCACCCTCATCCTACTGCAAGCATACTAACTAACAACACACAAGGGTAGGCACTTGAGAGGTTTAGCCAATGTCCATGTGAAGTTTCTGGTAATGTGTTGTCATACAGTGTAATATCTTTTTCCAACACTGCCCCTTATTGGACAGATCTGAGCGCACCTTGAGAAGTGTCTTACTGAGTTCCAGTGATTGTTCAGTCATAACTCCGCCCCCCTCCCCCCACCCCCCCCCCGGCTCCCCACTATAGTGATGTATGCGCATGGAATGGCTTGGATATTAAAGGGATGCTTCACGGTGCTGGTGTGGGATGGTGTCAACCTGGTGCATCATGTGGCAGCCAGGGTTTACAGCATCAAGTGAAGAAAATCTGGCCATGGTGATGCCATCGCTGGCCTCCCGGGCAGCAATTTTGTCAGGGGCTGATGCCCTGTGTCCAGTGCAGCATCAGGTGAGTGAGGAGGAGGTTGGCGCTCCTGGTGCTGGTGCTGCTGTTGTGGCTGGTTGTGGTGCTGCCGCGGCTGCTCTTCCTCTGAATCTGACGACCAGGATGAGAGGATGTAAATGGTTCCCATCCCGTTGCTATAGATTTCAGTTGAGGCAAGAAGCTTGCAAGTGCACACTCAAAGTGGCCTGAAATTATTCCAATCAGGTAACACTGCAGATGGGTGTCAGCTTGACCAGTCACAAGGTCAGTAGGTTTGCAAAATCTTATCCCAAACCTCCAACAACAAAGTTGTTGCATTTGAATGCCAGCCATGTTACAGGAGCACTTTTAAAGTGCTGCACCAATGACTACAAATCATGTCCTCGAGAAACTCATCTCCTTGCGGCTGGCATGTTTCTGACAAGACGGGAAACAGGAGCCAGAAGCACGAAAATGGGAAACCACTATAAAAATAGGATTAGCAAGGCAGTTAACAGGTTCTTAACTGCCTTAACTATCTGTCCTACCAGTTCCCGTCAGGTCAGTTTGGGAGCGGCTGACCCGACACTCACGAAATTCACGTGGGGGCAGGATGGAGGCGGGTTAGCATTCTGAAGCCATTTTTTCCCATTTTCGCTACTGACCTGCCTCCTCAGGGCGATTAAAATGGAGCCCTTTGTGTTCTCCTCACAGCTTACTGTCCCACCTAGCTTTGTATCATCAGTAAACTTGGATACATTACACTTGGTCCTTTCATCTAGGTCATTAATATAGATTGTAAATAGCTGAGGCCCCAACACTGATCCTTGCGGCACACCACTAGTTACAGTCTGCCAACCTGTAAAAGATCAGTTTATCCCTACTCTCTGTTTTCTGTCTGTTAACCAATCCTCTATCCATGCTACTACATTACCCCCAACCCCATGGGACCTAATCTTGTGTAATAACCTTTTATGTGGCACCTTATCGAATGCCTTTTGGAAATCTAAATATACTACATCCACTGGTTCCCCTTTATCTACCCTGCTAGTTACATCCTCAAAAAACTCTAATAAATTTGTCAAACATGATTTCCCTTTCATAAAACCATGTTGACTCTGCCTAATCATGTTATGATTTTCTATAAATGCCCTGATACCACTTCCTTAACAATGGATTCCAGCATTTTCCCAATGACTGATGTCAGGCTAACTGGCCTGTAGTTCCCTGTTTTCTCTCTCCCTCCTTTCTTGAATAGCAATGTTACATTTGCGACCTTCCAATCCACTGGGACCGTTCTAGAATCGAGAGAATTTTGGAAGATCAAAACCAATGCATCCACTATCTCTTCTGCCACCTCTTTTAGAACCCTAGGATGTAGGCCTTCAGGTCCAGGGGATTTGTCGGCTTTTAGTCCCATTAGTTTCTCTAGTACTTTTTCTCTACTTATAATAATTACGTTAAGTTCCTCACTCTCATTAGAACCTTGGTTCCCCACCATTTTTGGTATGCTTTTTGTATCTTCTACTGTGAAGACAGATACAAAATATTTGTTTAACATTTCTGCCATTTCCTTATTCCCCATAATAATTTCTCCTGTCTCAGCCTCTAAGGGACCAATGTTTACTTTTGCTATTCTCTTTTTACATACTTGTAGAAGCTCTTACAATCTGCTTTTATATTTCTTGCTAGTTTTCTCTCATATTCTATTTTTTCCCTTTTTATCAATTTTTTGGTCACCCTTTGCTGGTTTCTGAAACTCTCCCAATCCTCAGGCTTACTACTATTCTTCGCAACATTATAAGCTTCTTCTTTCAATCTAATGCTATCCTTAACTTCTTTAGTTAGCCACGGTTGGATCACTTTTCCTGTGGAGTTTTTGTTTCTCAATGGAATGTATTTTGTTGAGAATTATGAAATATTTCTTTAAATGCTAGCCACTGCTTATCTCCCGCCATACCTTTTAATCTATTTTTCCAAACTACCTTATTTTTCCAAACTCGCCCCTCATACCGATGTAATTGGCTTTATTTAAGTTTAAGACTCTAGTTTCGGACTTAGGCAAGTCTCTCTCAAACTTAATGTGAAATTCTATCATATTATGATCACTCTGCCCCAGATGATCTTTTACTATGAGATTGCTAATTAACCCTGTCTCATTACACAATACAAGATCTAAAATAGCCTGTTCCCTGGTTGGTTCCATGACATATTGTTCTAGGAAACTGTCCCGAATGCATTCCATGAACTTATCCTCCAGACTACCTTTGCCAATTTGATTTGTCCAGTCTATATGAAGATTAAAGTCCCCCACGATTATTGCATTACCTTTGTTGCAAGCTTCTACTATTTCTTGATTAATATTCTGTCCAATGGTATAGCTACTGTTAGGGGGCCTATATACTACTCCTACCAGTGTTTTCTGCCCCTTGTTATTCCTTATCTCCACACATACTGATTCTACTTCCTGATCGTCCAAGCCGTGATCCTTTCTCGCTACTGTCCTCATGTCATCCTTTATTATCAGGGCTATTCCGCCTCCTTTTCCATTCTGCCTGTCTTTTCAAAACCTCAAGTACCCTGGAAGATTTAGTTCCCAACCTTGGCCACCTTGCAACCATGTCTCTGTAATGGCTATTAGATCAAACCCATTTATTTCTATTTGTGCCACTGGTTCATCTATCTTGTTACGAATGCTTCATGCATTCAGATAAAGAGCCTTTAATTAATTTTTTTTACCATTATTTCCTGCTTTGACCTTATTCTCTGCTGTGCTGCTACCATTAAACTCTCTGTCCCTTCCTGTCACACTTTTATTTTTACCCAAATCGCTACACTGCTCTATTGCCTTGACCTTTCTCTTTAGATTTCTAAATTTCACCTCACCTGACCCCTCGCCCCCTTTTTTAGTTTAAAGCCCTATCTACAGCCCTAGATTTGCCAGGACGCTGGTCCCAGCCCAGTTTAAGTGGAGCCCGTCCCGACAGAACAGCTCTTTCTTTCCCCAGTACTGGTGCCAGTGCCCCATGAATTGAAACCCCTTTTTCCCACACCACTCTTTGAGCCACACATTTAACTCTCTGATCTGCTTGACCCTATGCCAACTTACGCGTGGCTCAGGTAGTAATCCAGAGATTATTACCCTTGAGGTTCTGCTTATTAATTTAGACCCTAGCTCCTCAAACTCCCTCAGCAGAACCTCATTCTTAGTTCTACCTATGTCGTTGGTTCCTACATGGACCACGACAACTGGATCCTCCCCCTCCCACTCCAAGTTCTTCTCCAGCCGCGAGAAGATATCCTTAACCCTGGCACCGGGCAGGCAACACAACCTTCGGGACTCTCTTTCGCAGATGCAGAGAACTGTTCGTTGACATTCTTAACGTTCTCTCTCCTCATGTACTCTGTCAAATCTGCCGTCATCACCCCTCTCCTCAAGAAACACCCCTTGACCCCTCCGTCCTTGCAAACTACCGCCCCATCTCCAACCTCCCTTTCCTCTCCAAAGTCCGTGAACCTGTTGTCGCCTCCCAAATCCATGCCCATCTTTCCCGCAACTCCATGTTTGAATCCCTCCAATCAGGTTTCCACCCCTGCGGCAGTACCGAAACGGCTCTCATCAAAGTCATAAATGACATCCTTTGTGACTGTGACAAAGGTAAACTATCCCTCCTCATCCTTCTCGACCTGTCTGCAGCCTTTGACACAGTTGACCACTCCATCCTCCTCCAATGCCTCTCTACCGTCGTCCAGCTGGGTGGGACTGCACTTGCCTGGTTCTATTCTTATCTATCTAATCATAGCCAGAGAATCACCTGCAATGGCTTCTCTTCCCGCTCCCGCATCGTTACCTCTGGTGACCCCCAAGGATTTATCTTTGGCCCCCTCATCTCATGTATTTCTCATCTGCATGTTGCCCCTTGGCGACATCATCCAAAAACACAGCATCAGTTTCTACATGTATGCTGAAGACACCCAGCTCTACCTCACCACCACTTCTCTTGACCCCTCCATGGTCTCTAAATTATCAGACTGCTTGTCTAGAAATTTTCACCAATATTGGGAAGACCGAAGCCATTGTTTTTGGTCCTCGCCACAAACTCCGTTCCCTAGCCACTGACTCCATCTCTCTCCCTAGCATCTGTCTGAGGCTGAACCAGACTCTTCGCAACCTTGGTGTCATATTTGACCCTGAAATGATCTTCCGACCACATATCCACAGCATAACAAAGACCACCTATTTCCACCTCCGTAACATCGCCCTTCTCCGCCCTTGCCTCAGCTCATCTGATGCTGAAACCCTCATCCATGCCTTTGTCACCTCTAGACTTGACTATTCCAACGCACTCCTGGCTGGCCTCCCACATTGTACCCAACGTAAACTTGAGGTCATCCAAAACTCGGCTGCCCGTGTCCTAACTCGCACCAAGTCCCGTTCACCCATCACACCTGTGCTCGCTGACCTACATTGGCTCCCAGTTAAGCAACGCCTCGATTTCAGAATTCTCATCCTTGTTTTCAAATCCTTCCATGGCCTCGCCCCTCCCTATCTCTGTAATCTCCTCCAACCCCACAACCCCTGAGATATCTGACGCCTGACTTGTTAGCTGTGGCTCAGTTGCTAGCACACTTGTCTCAGAGTTAGAAAGTTATGGGTTCAAGTCCCACTCCAGAGACTTGGGGGGAAAAATTCAGTTGGTTGCGCCTCCCGTTAGCGCCTTAAGAGGGCGCTAATGGGGCACCAAGCAACTAGCGCCCGGGCGCGGCGATGTTTGTGCCGCTCGCGAAATTAACTAGACATTTTGCGGCGGCGCTAAACACTACTGCCACGATCTCCTGCGCCGGCAGATCATGACGTCAGTCGAGTGCGCAACGCCCCGGTAGCATCCCGGAGCGGATATTGAGTGGCGCCCCCTGCCTTACCGCCTGCCGCTAGCAACGACAGGTTGAGGGGAGCATTTTGCAGTCAGGAAGGGACTGGGGGAGCGCTATTTAAAGGCGACCGCTTCCTGCCTTTTTTTGTTGGTGACATTTTTGAACCACGCATTCTGAGAGAGAGAGAGAGAGACTTCTGAAGAGATTCAATGCTGTGTGAAGGAGTTTTGGGTACTGAGCAGCACTTTGCAGGTTCATTTTGAATTTCCCTTCCTTGTATCGATTTAGAAGAGACTGTGGGGGTTGCACTCTGAGTTCTTTCCCTGGTACTCTCCATTGTTCTTTCCAGCAGATTTGATGTACAGGTCTCTCCAGGCCAAGATTCAAGGCTGCAATGAGCAGGATGTGGATGGAAAGCAAGATCAACCCTCCCCTTTAAGAACTGGTCAGCACCATTGTGTCTGTGTTCCAATGCTGACTGACATCACATGAGCTTCGCCAGCGCTCTGAGTTAGTGCCTCGCTCCTCGGCCTTTGCGCCTTAAGACAGGTGTGAAGCGCCTGATTTAGCGCTCCAATCACCTCCAGGGGCGATAAAAGTCAAGTTTGCAGTCGGAGGCGATAATTAGCGCCAGGCGCTAATCTTTGCGCCCGGCCGATAATTGCGCCCCAAACGGGGCGATACTGAATTTTTCTCCCTTGTTGATCTCAAAAATCTAGGCTGACACTCCAGTGCAGTACTGAGGGAGTGCTGCACTGTCGGAGGTGCCGTCTTTCAGATGAGACATTAAACCGAGGCCCCGTCTGCTCTCTCAGGTGGACGTGAAAATTCCTATGGCACTATTTTGAAGAAGAGCTGGGGAATTTTTACCGGTGTCCTAGCCAATATTAATCCCTCAATCAACATCTAAAACAGATTATCTGGTCATTATTACATTGCTGTTTGTGGGAGCGCTTTGGGACGTCAGGTGGTCCTGAAAGGTACTATATAAATGCAAGTCTTTCTTTCTTTTGACTTTTCAGGCAGGTATGTCATTACTATTTATGTTGTTGATGATTCAATGTAACACAATATATACCTTCATGATGGTACCATGCAGTTTGGGGAACATTTTGACAGTCCTTCAGAGAGATTTTACCAACATTTATCTCAGAGCGCACAGCGTGCTTTTATGACAAAATAGTAAACACCTCGCAACAACAGCATTTGGAAGTCAAAGAGCATTAAATATGTTACAAGGCACACAACATATTTATAGTCACTTAGCTCAGTCACTGAATTTCAGGCTTACCATTTTAAAAACCATTAAAAATTTCTGGTTTTTTATTCACTCTTGGGATATGGGCGTTGCTAGTAAGGCCAGCATTTATTGCCCATCCCCAGTTGCCCTGGAGAAGGTGGTGGTGGGCCTTCTTCTTGAACCGCTGCAGTCCATGTGGTGAAGGTGCTTCCACAGTGCTGTTAGGAAGGAGTTCCAGGATTCTGACCTAGCAACGATAAAGGAACGGCGATATATGTCCAAGTCAGGATGGTGTGTGACTTGAAAGGGAACTTGGAGGTGATGGTGTTCCCATGCGCCTGCTGCCCTTGTCCTTCTAAGTGGTAGAAGTCACTGGTTTGGGAGGTGCGACCTTGTAATCCACCTTTGATCGGCATCATTTCACACTGTGTATAGGTTCTGTTTACACATAGAGGGGGCTAAATTCAATAGCCCCCGAAAAAAGGTGCAAGGATCACGATGCGTGTTTGACCTGTGCCCATTCAATGTGAGGCAGGCAACACGACAACTTCGTGCTGCCTGCTGATTAACATGATTGCAGCATGCAGCTGGCACTAACTGCACTGTTGATTGGCTGCACGCATCAGCAGGGGGCCCAAAATCATACCCTGCTAGCACTACTTAAAGTTAGCCTGCACCTCTTAAAGGGGAGGTGCATTGTGGCTGGAGCAGGTGCTGGAAGTCATTCTACAACTGATTGTTACCTGGGAAACACTCAATAATGGCACAACATGGGAGAGAGCAGGCTCCAAGTTTTTCCGACGCTGCACTGGAGGCCTTGGTGAAGGAGTTGGAAAGGAGGAGAGATGTGCTGTATTCACAGGGAGCTAGCAGGCCCTCCTGACGCACACTCAGAAGGCAGTGGGAGCAGATAGCCGTGGTGGTCAATGTAGGAGTCAAGCCCCGAGGACCTGGATGCAGTGCCGTAAGAGGTTCAATTACCTCACACAAGTGGTCAAGGTCAGTGAATGCATCGTCAAATGCCATATCCTACCAACTGCACCACTAGCCTCAGTCACTGCCCAATGCACAACACCCCCAACAATCTCTATCAAATCAGGACTCATACCTAACTGCTGGAATTTTCCTTACCTGGGCGTTACCCGGCCCAATTAGATGGAGCGGGTCTGGTGACATCAATCATGATGCGTTTTAAGCCGGGATCCTTAAAGGGACCCTCGCCACATTAAATTTTAAGTTTAATCAAACATAGTGTTTATTGAATCTTTACTGTGCATTAATATAATAAAAGTTATATATGAGTGACAAAGAAATATTTAAATAATATTATCATTAAGTAATATGACTCCATCTACAAATACGATCAAGAACATAATTTAAAAAGTCCTTTAATTGGGAAGTTATTGGTGCTTTAGTCACAAATCTATAGACTTTTGTATCAGTAACTGGTACAAATAAAAGATGTGTGTATAGGTAATATATAAAATTAAGCAGATTTTAAATGTAATTGTAAAGGTGTGGATTTACAATCTTATGCAAGTTCAGTGGAAAAGCTGCGGAATCCCTGACAAACAGTGTAAGTGGTGCTTACAGTGTGTTTCTGGGATTTCTGCAGCTCTACCGTTGAAGTTAACAATGGACAAGTGAGAGAGCCTCTGCAGAAATTCACCCTAAAGTCTCAGACTGAAAAATTAAATTAGTCATATTCAGGGACTGAAAACAAATTGAACCAGTGGAACGAGTGATGAGAATAAAATTGTTATGGTTGATGACTTAATTTAATGTGTAACTGGCCAATCACAGTATACTGTGAGAAAAACCTGACCAGAAACACACAAAAATGTATTTAAATGGTATATGACATTTTTTATAGTGCAGATCAATTCACTGTTGAGCTGGAAGGCAACAGCCGAGAATGGCCAGTGAAAAATTAACATTTACCCATAGCTTTTCAAGTAGCACAGAATCTTCATCAATCTGTTAGCTGATGTAAGAAACATACTTTTATTCTGGTTTATTTTCCATGCTGTCAAGTAATCAGCTGGAGCAATGGCCACGAAACTCCCGCCTCAGGTTGACAGCTGTGGTTCCCGAGCTGCGTGAATCCCGTGGCC
This sequence comes from Squalus acanthias, assembly GCA_030390025.1. Lineage (NCBI taxonomy): Eukaryota > Metazoa > Chordata > Chondrichthyes > Squaliformes > Squalidae > Squalus > Squalus acanthias. Next base: position 82,405,962 of record CM059434.1, on the reverse strand, counting down.
ATGCAGGGAAATTAAAAAAGTCAGGGGGGGGGGGGGGTGGGGGGGAAGGCTCTTAAGTGCCTGTAAAGTACCTCATAATGATTTCTATTGGGTCCCCCACCACTGCAGGTCAAGTTGGCTCCACGATCACAGACGTGCCATTGGGAAAGGCGCGTGGGGGGTGGGATGACAGCGGGTTCCCGACCCACTATCAAAAAAAAACAACTTTCCCACCCGACCCGCCACCGATCGCGCCCGCTACCACCACGGAAAATTCAGCCCAACATTTATAGCTTCACCTCAGCCTCACATACTCAGCACTGCTGCAAGCCTAACACCCACATCTCACAGCTATTCAACCATGACAGCCACATCATGCAAACAGATTGCACCACACTCACCGACACACTCCCCTCTCTCTTGCAGGGCAAGGTGGCGCACAACCAGAGGCAGCAGGGGCTAACCAGCGGGGGACAGGTGTGCCTGCATTTCATAACCCCTGTGGAGGAGACGGTGCTCACCATTATTGGGACGGCCATTGCTGAGGTCGTGGCCAGCGGCGGGGCTGGAACCATAAAAGATGATGGTATCCTCATACCTAATCCTCCTTTTCACATCCCGCTTCCCCCTCATCCCACAATCTCGTCTGACTTACAAGCTGCAGATGGTTTAAGTATGCATCTTTTACTTTGGCTCGCCTCCCTGCATCACAACCTTACTCTTGTATCTTCCTCCTTCCTTCATCGTTGCTAGGTCAGAATCCAAGAACTGCAACCAACCCAGGCAGTGGTGGAAGAGCAGGAAGATAGTGAAGATAAGACACACCGTCACTCAATTTCACAGTCGCAGCCACCAGCTCAGATACTGACACTGCGCATAATTTAGAGGATAGCATAGAGGCGGGATCCGCACGTGGTGAGAAACCTGGCACGAGTGGCTTGTAGCCAGGGCAGGGGGCAAGAATAGCAGCGGTGCCAGCTCGGCGGAGGGCAAAGTTGCACATGAGTTCTGCTGCAGAGGACTCAGATGAGGACTTTGATGGGGCAGTCTACAGAAGAAGGCTGATAGGTATGCATAATGAAATGCTTGGTGCATTGGGAAGCCTGCCAGAAAGCCTGTGTGCAATATCAAGGAGTATGGAGGGCTTGACGCAGAGCTTGGAGCTCATCCTTTCCAGCATGGAAGTGGTGGCCAACTCCATTAGCATACTTGTGGACACAACCATGATGCAGCGTCTGATGGCTGATGTCTCATCTTCCATTGCAACACAAGCAGCAACCACCCTGATGTAAGAAAACTACTAGGCACTTGGTCTAAGCATTAAACAAAGCTTTAATCAACTGTTTTACAACATGGAGGTCTAGTTGTGTCCTTCACTGGTTCCTGTTAAGAATGTCCTGCGCAAGCTGGGCCCGTGCCCGAGTATTTATACTCTCCCTGGACAGCGCCACCCGCAGGCCACTCAGTATTATTTCATAAGTCTTTCTTTCATGAATGACAGATTCATGTCACACCCAACATCTGAGTGCTGCAGTGGAAGCTCAGACTGCTGTCATGCCAGCTCAGCTTGCTGCCATCATGGCTGTGGATTCCAGTGGTCACAGGGGCTTGCAGGGTGGTCCAGCAGTCTGTCGTCCAACAGATTACTAGGATTGCTGAGGTGCCGCCCCGGGATGGTGGCAGTGGCTCCGTGGAGGACGAACCTGCTGTCCTCTCTCAGGATGACAGCATTTGTCCTCCACTGCCACTCTGCCAGTGCCCTTGCTGTTGCCTGTCAGCCAGCCAGCCCAGACTGCTCCCGCACATGCTGAGATGGTGCAGTCCACAGTCAGGCCTTCTAGTCCCAAAGATGCTCGAGCTCGTCCTCCACTGAAAGTCAGCAGCCATCCACCAGCCATGCGGCAGCCACTGGGGTAGCACTGCATAGGAGCACTAGGCCAGGCAAAGACACACAGAAGATCGGCACTAAGGGAATGCACAAGGGTGATTAATTAACGTTTGTATGCAATATAGCATGATTTGATTAATAAATTTGGTTTAGAATGTTTATTTTGTGGAGGCTTTTATTTTTGTACTGTGGCCAAGCGGTCGCTGTGATGGCCAGTGACAGAGGTAAGGTAAAGTGTGGGACTGTTGGTGAATGTGGATTTGGGGTTGTGCTTACTGGTATCGCACTCGGATGAGTTCTTCACGGACAGCCCGGCCAGAAAGGGGGTGTCTAAGTTGCCTCCTCCCTGTCTCTTCCTCCTCCTCATTTTCTTCCTCTTCCTCCTCCTCCTCAGCTGCTCGCTGTATACCTGGTGGCAAGGGCTGTGCCCTCATGATGACGAGGTTGTGCAGCATGCAGCAGACCACCACTTACCTTGACTCCCGCTCTGCCGAGTACTGCAGGGCTCCTCCAGAGCAGTCCAGGTAGCAGAAGCATTGCTTCAGCACGCTAATAGTCTGCTTGATGATATTTCGTGTGGCAGATGGCTTTCACTCTATGCATTCTGCGCACGTGTGTGTTGGTTGCGCACCAGAGTCATCAGCCATGTCATCAGCAGATGTCCCTTGTCGCGCAGTAGCCAATCTTTGGTTTGCTGTGCTGGCTCAAATGCAGATGGCAAAGTGGACTGCTGCAGAATGAAGGCATCATGACTGCTGCCAGGATACCAGGGATGGGCCTGCATGATGCGCTGCCTCTGGTCGCACACCAGCTGGACATTGAGGGAATGTAATCCCTTTCAGTTCTGGTACATGACAGAGTTGACATGCGGTGCCCGCAAAGTGATGTGTGTTCAGTCAATGGCACCCTGCACCATGGGGAAGTCTGCAAACCTCGCAAAGCCACATTCTCGCTTTGCCTGGCAAGTGAGAATGAAATATAGTCATGTCTCTTTGAACACAGAGCCTCAGTGACCTCCTTTACACAACAGTGGACGGCAAACTGCGAGATGTTGCAAATATCTCCAGCTCCAGCCTGGAAGGCGCCCGAGGCATAAAAGTTCATCGCCACGGTCACCTTCACAGCTACTGGCAATGCCACCCTTGCCCTTCTCTGAGGATGCAGTTGTGGCTGCAGCAGGTGGCAGTTTCAGTGAGGACCTTACTGAAGTGCAGACGTCTCACACATTGTTCGTCACTGAGGTTCAGGTAGAAGAATTGCTCCCTGAACCCTGAGCAGATATGGCCTCCTGCTGTGAACCCTTCTCCCCTCCTCCTCCTTCTTCCAGCAGCTTGTCCTGCTCTGCATGTCCTCTACTCATTCTCCAAGTCATGCTGTATTCCAAGGAGAATTCCTACTAGTGCACCTATGTCTGGCAGAAGCCTTGAACTCAGGAAAAAGTCCTTCAGCACCTGCCACATTATTTCCTGTAGACTTTTGGCAATTTTAAACAACTATAGAAAGTACCAAACACTTGTAGACACGTACCAACTGCAAGAAAAAATCAACGAGCAACTAACCTGTAAGTAGTTGATGATACCTTTAAATAGCGCTGGTGGCGGGGGGTCCTTCCTGCTGCTGAACGCGTGTTCAGCTGTGCGAGCTTAAGAGAGGGTGTTAGCTGAAGCATTGAGCTGCAAAATGGCAGCACTGGCATGAAATCAGCGTTGCACACGGATTGACGTCATGATTTGCTTGCTCTGCATACTTCCGGTGGGCATTCACTAATGCCCTCACCAATATGGCGTCCTGCGCGATTCGCCACACCGGTGTGTGCGCGTGCCATGGTGCTATTTTGCACCTCTAAGGGCACTCGTAGCGCCCACAAAACAGGCGCTAAGGGTCCGAATTTTGCACCCAAAGTGTGCTGTAATTATGAAGCAAGTATACCGAAATGAAATACAGTGCACGCTGGAAGTCAATATTATAGTGTAAACTGAAATAAAATAGAGATAGAAACACAGAGCATGCTGAAATTAAAGATAGGCTATACAGAAATTAAATATTTGAGAACTGCAGTGAGGTCTGATATTGGAAATGGTCTAATGAATGTATTTAATGTGTACAATATTTTTTATTCCACAACAATCTCATTTGTGCTGGTTGATTGTGTAAGAGAACATCAGTTCCTGTCCTCAATGTTTGGTATTTAGTATTACTACATCACAATGGAATGAGGAGACTCTATCAATCCAGCAGCAGCACTTATATTGTAATTAACTTTATGACGAGTACCTGTCTCCACCTCCATCCCTTAGACCAAAATGTAAATTGTGCAAAAATAAAAAAAACTGCTGGTGTCCTCTGTCGGAAAATGAACATCAAACCACATCCCACATTGCTCTCAATGTGAAGAGCAGATGTAGATAGACACACAACAACTCAGGCTCAAAATACTCCCAACCTGTAAAGCAATTTGTAGAATTTACTAAAACTGAATTCAAGAGTCATCAAATATGGTAAACAGTGAAGGAAATGTTTATCTCGCTCCATTCACATAGCTTGATTGTGTAAGAACCCATCATTTACTGTATTGGAGAGTGAGTCAAGGATGCAGCTCCATCACGGTAGACTTGTGTATATATAGAGGAGGAGCTCCAGTCTCAGATCATAATTGTCCACTGCTACTATCACAGCATCAGATCTCAGAGAGAATCAGCAACAAAATGTCAGCTCAGAGCAACCTTGTCCACATGTTCAATGGGATCTCCTTTTCTACCCGGGTATCCAAAGAGCTTTTACAGTCGTTGGACTCCTTTGAAGCCAGAGAGGATGATTTACTGCTGGTGTCCTACCCCAAGTCAGGTAAGAACTTTTACACCTCAACTAATAAGAAAAACCTCAAGACAGGTGGTAATTAATGAATATTGTTTTGGAAATCATTCTTGCAAAGTTGTAAGTGTTGTAGTCTGCAGCTGGGGACATAATCTCGCAGGCATTGACTTTCCTATCTCTCTGACTGTAACAGGGACCCACTGGTTAACCGAGATCCTGAAGCACCTGTACCACAGCCAACAGGCTGCAAATGGTGGAGGAAACGTGACGCTGACTTCTCCCATAGAGTTTGGAGATCTTTCCAAATTTGAGGAGCTGAAAAATCTTCCTTCCCGCAGACTCATCCCCACACACCTGAACTACAAGATGTTGCCAGTGCAGTTCAAGACCAAGAATTGCAAGGTACTGACACTCAGCAATTCTGGTACAAAATCTAAAACAGCTGTTGTATTGGTGGAAAGCTTCAGAATATTAACATTTGGCAAATAGATTATGTTAGGGCTACTGCTTCTTTTTACACTAAAGGAATGAGTCTGTTTTATTGTATCAATCTCTAACATTAAATATTATTATCGGTTAGAGAAATACAGTCAGGAGGTTTCTTGTGCCATGTGTTACTTTTGTCTCCTTGACGAATTGATATAGAAATTGTGCATCTTCATCATCCATGTAAATTGTTGCTTTTCAATCACAGAGTCTGATGGTGATTGTTAGTTGGACGCATTTCGGTAAATGTTGTTTGAAATGTTTATTTTCCACACTTGGCTCTAACCTTGACCTGCCCCCTTGTCCTACAGATGATTTACATCATCAGGAACCCCAAAGACACAGCTGTTTCCTTGTATCATTACTACAGTGAAAACCCCAACCTGCCGAAGATTGAAAAATGGGCCACCTTTTTGGAGATGTTCTTGAAAGGAGAAGGTAAGTTTTCCAGCTGTACTTCAGGATCAGACATTTCTTAGATTACTCAGCATAAATGTTCGAATTACTCCATGAATAATTGCTGTTAAGTAATGCATAATCAGGGTAATTTGTGTGGACAATCCTGATGTGGGAGCTCCTTGGGAATTTTAAAAAAAATTGTTATTTGTTTATGGGATTAGGGCGTCGCTGGCAATGCCAGCATTTATTGCCCATCCCTAGTTGCCCTTGAGAAGGTGGTGCTGAGCCGCCTTCTTGAACCGCTGCAGTCCGTGTGGTGATGGTACTCCCACAGTGCTGTTAGGGAGGGAGTTCCAGGATTTTGACCCAGCGACGATGAAGGATCAGCAATATACTTCTAAGTCAGGATGGTGTGTGACTTGGAGGGGAACTTGGAGGTGGTGGTGTTCCCATGTGCCTGCTGCCCTTGTCTTTCTAGGTGGAAGAGGTCGCGGGTTTGGGAGGTGCTGCCGAAGAAGCCTTGGTGAGTTGCTGCAGTGCATCTTGTAGATGGTACACACTGCAGCCATGGTACGCCGGTGGTGGAGGGAGTGAATGTTTAAGGTGGTGGATGGGGTGCCAATCAAGCGAGCTGCTTTGTCCTGGATGGTGTCGAGCTTCTTGAGTGTTGTTGGAGCTGCACTCATCCAGGCAAGTGGAGAGTATTCCATCACACTCCTTACTTGTGCCTTGTAGATGGTGGAAAAGCTTTGGGGAGTCAGGAGGTGAGACACTCGCCGCAGAATACCTAGCCTCTGACCTGCTCTTGTTGCCACAGTATTTATGTGGCTGGTCCAGTTAAGTTTCTGGTTAATGGTGACCCCCAGGATGTTGATAGTGGGGGATTTGGGGGATGGTAATGCCATTGAATGTCAAGGGGCGGTGGTTAGACTCTCGCTTGTTGGAGATAGTCATTGCCTGGCACTTCTGTGGTGCGAATGTTACCTGCCACTTATCAGCCCAAGCCTGAACGTCGTCCAGGTCTTGTTGCATGCGGGCATGGACTGCTTCATTATCTGTGGAGTTGTGAATGGCGCTGAACACTGTGCAGTCATCAGCGAACATCCCCATTTCTGATCTTATGTTGGAGGGAAGGTCATTGATGAAGCAGCTGAAGATGGTTGGGCCTAGGACACTGCCCTGAGGAACTCCTGCAGCGATGTCCTGGGGCTGTGATGATTGACCTTCAACCACCACAACCATCTTCCTTTGTGCTAGGTATGACTCCAGCCAGTGGAGCGTTTTCCCCCTAATTCCCATTGACTTCAGTTTTACTAGGGCTCCTTGATGCCAGACTCGGTCAAATGCTGCCTTGATGTCAAGGGCAGTCACTTTCACCTCACCTCTGGAATTCAACTCCTTTGTCCATGTTTGGACCAAGGCTGTAATGAGGTCGGGAGCCGAGTGGTCTTGGCAGAACCCAAACTGGGCATCAGTGAGCAGGTTATTGGTGAGTAAGTGCTGCTTTGCTGATGATTGAGAGTAGACTGACGGGGCGGTAATGTCCCGAACTCCTCCATCACCATCCCTGGGTATGTCCTGTCCCACCGGGAATGTTTAGCGAGAGATCCATTCACACTATTCTTCCGAAATAACCAAAGCAAAAATTCTGTTTTCGTTTTAAATTACCATCACCTGTGGTCTCCATATATTTGTGTTAACAGAAATGTTTTTCTTTAATCAAAGCCTGACAGAATCAAGGAGACGTAGCTTTTCATGGACACTTGTGTACTGAATAATGCTCTGTATGAAAAATGGGGGAAAATCATTTAGTGGATGGCCAGGGTTACACTCTGAGACACTGATGAATGTGTAGAGTCGGTTGTTTTGATTTTTGATGACTTTGGGAAATGTGTGTAGTTTTACCCATGATCAGAATGACAGACACCAGGCCACATCCCACATACCAAGATAAGCAATTAGGAGATTCTGGGAGCAAAGGGGAGGGGGACATGGCACTAAATGGAGAGCATTGGAAATATGATCCAACTTATAGGTGATTCATTACTGACCAATTATTCTTCTACCTTTTTGCAGTTGTTTGTGGCTCATGGTGCGATCACATTCTGAGCTGGGAAGAGCACAAGAATGATGGCAATGTTCTCATTTTGTACTATGAATCAATGAAGAAAGTAAGTTATTGTACAAGGTTTCCACTACATCCTTAACATTACATCATATTTATAAATGAGATGATTAAAACAGACCACCAACATGTTTTCCAAAGGGTACAGAAAATACCCGAGATTTTATTTTCTCCAGTACCATAGTGCTAACATATTTGGGTAAAATTTCTTTCTCTTCTATTTTAATAGTCAACAACAACAAGAACTTGCATTGATAGAGCGCCGTTAACGTAGTAAAATGTCCCAAGGACCTTCACAGGAGTGTTAAAAAAACAAAATTTAACACCGAGCCACATAAGGAGAAATTAGGGCAGATGACCAAAAGCTTGCTCAAAGAGATAGGTTTTAAGGGGTCTCTTAAAGAAGGAAAGAGAGGTCGAGAGGCAGAGAGGTTTAGGAATAGAATCCCAGAGCTTAAGGCCTTGGCCTTGGAAAGGAGTTTGTGGTGGGGACTGAAGACAATGGCTTCAGTCTTCCCAGTATTTAGTTGGACAAGCGTGTAATTAGACAAAATTTGCCACCAAGCCACATAAGGAAATATTGGGATAGGCACCTAAAAGCTTAGTCAAAGAGGTAGGTTTTAAGGAGCATCTTAAAGGAGGAGAGAGACGTAGAGAGAGTTGGAGAGGTTTTGGAGGGAATTCCAGAGCTTAGGGCCTAGATGGTTGAAGGCACAGCTGCCAATGGAGGGCCGAAGGAAGTTGGGGATGCGCAATGAGTCAGAAATTCATTGAAAATGATCATTTCAGTGATTGTGTTCAATCTGCAACCGTATTAAGGAGTGCACTGCCAGAGGAGATTAAATCTGAGATGGTTGAATGAAATGCAATACTTTATTAGACAATTTACACAACCTGATCGCAGCTGAAGTATTTACCATCTCCCCCTGAGACGTGGAACATGGCAAATCGTTCTGTTCTATCCCCTTTATAACAATCTCTGTTCTTGTCAATATTTTCACAGGATCTTCCCAAGAGCATTGAGCAGATCAGTAACTTCCTGGGTGTAAGCGTCACTTCCCAACAAATGAAGGAAATCTCCAGGAGATCGTCCTTTGATGAGATGAAAGAAGAGGCGCAGAGGAACAAAAGGCATCGGATCACACCGTGTGCGTCCTGACCTCTAACAGGCAGCTGATATTTCGCAAAGGTCAGTCTCTCTGCTGAATATATGAGGGGAATTCTCACTTATACATCGGGCGTAAGGGGTGGGGGAGCGGATCAGCTGCTCATTCTCCACTATGGAGGCAAACACCGGGCGGGGTGTAAGTCTGCTGGTAGATCCGCCATCTCCCGATTCCCACCCAGATGGTAGTATTGAACATTCGCCCCATTGAGTGGCCACGGGTGATTGATTCCAGTTGCGGAGAAAGTTGGGAGTTTGAATCCTCTCCAGTCTGTGATCGTACTGACCACATTCACACCTTGTGGCTCCAGCATTATTAGGACAGCAGAGGAAATGTTCAAACAGCACTGAGCAGGGTAACACTGAGACCCCTGGTCATGATACAGACCAGTGGCTGCTTCAGGACTGGGAGAGACCCTTCATGGTGCTGGGATTTGTTTTTAAAGCACCCACAGTCTGTTTAAAGCTGCAGCCTCTGAAGTGGGACTTGAACATACAACCTTCTGACTCAGGCGAGAGTGCTACCAGTAACAATCTAGTAAAGGGCCTATATTCTCTGGAGTTTAGAAGAATAAGAGGTGATCTCATTGAAACGTATAACATTCTTAGAGGGCTTGTCAGTGCTGAAAGGCTGTTTCCCCTGGCTGGAGAGTCTAGAACTAGTCTCAGTTTGTTTGGCCTTTTTTTCTTCCCTCCCAGAAGCTGGCAGCTGTCCTTCATTCTGCCAGCGCATTTCACACTTCATCTAGCCTCAACCTGTCACATTACCACCTCCTCTTGCCTTGAATATCTCTTAATGTCTCTCAATGTCTCTTAATCTCTCCTGCTTTCTATCCTACCACTGACCTTCCCTTTTGTTCTTTCATCCCCTCCCCCTTTTCCCAGCATTATACTTGCTTTAAATCTATTTCATTTCCTGCTTTTTTTCCAGTTCTGACGAAGGGTCTTCGACCTGAAACGTTAACTCTGTTTCTCTCTCCACGGATGCTGCCTGGCCTGCTGAGTTTTTCCAGCGTTTTCTGTTGTTACTCAGGATAAGGGGTCGGCCATTTAGGACTGAGACGAGGAGAAATTTCTTCACTCAGAGGGCAGTGAATCTATGGAATTCTCTACCCCAGAGGGCCGTGGATGCTGAGTCGTTGAATATATTCAAGACTGAGATTGATAGATTTTTGGACACAAAGGGAATCAAGAGAAATGTGGATAGTGCGGGAAAGTGGAGTTAATGTAAACATTCAGCCATGATCTTAGTGAATGGTGGAGCAGGCTCGAGGGGCTGAATGACCTACTCCTGCTCCTATTTCTTATGTTCTTATGTTCTTATTGTTTATATTTTTAGGTACCGTTGGAGATTGGAAGAACTATTTCACCTCAGAACAAAATAAACTCTTTGAGGAGCAGTTTGGAAGAAGAATGAATTCCAGCGAACTGGCAAAGTCTATCGAATATGAGAGTTAACATCCAAGGTCCCGCTGATGGAGGACATCTCTCACACTAGGGCAACAGGGTTAGGATCAAACATCGCTTGCTGTATTTGCACAAAGCCAATCCAGAAATCTTCTGTTCAAATTGTAACACTGACTCACCCAGGTGATGGGATCAATTATATTCAATCAGTAATGTACCATTGTGTGCTTGCTAATGTATGAACGTGTTGTTCCATTTTATAAACTAACTGACACATACATGGCTTTGATTTGGAATTAGATAACGTATGTTTTTTGATAAGAAGTTAATTAGTTTATTGAAAATTTACTTTGTTGAATGGTTGTTTAATCACCTTTTCACCGACTGTATTGGGTTGACGTCAATTAAAAGAGAATAAGAAAAATGTTATCGACTCTTTAATATCCTTCAAATCATGGGACAGACATCACTTACAATGCACTATTCACACCAAGCTGAGCTGATCTCCCTTCATTGGGCATGTAGCCTGTGGTTTGGAATGAAAAATATTCTCCTTTCACTCCGCTGAGATTGTCAAAAAGTCGTTAAAAGACAAATTCAGTAACTCGTTTCTTAAGAGTTGTTAAAACATTTGAAAAACTCAAACACAACTTCATGTCATAAGAAAATATTCAACTCTGCTTCTTACAATAGAAATCTGGAACCAGAGTGAACTTTGCCAGTTAAATGACTCACCCTGATACCAAACTGCCCATCTCACTCCTTGGGTTGTTTTCGCTGTAGATGGTGTAAATGGGCGCTGTATCGGACCCTGCTCTCAGTCCCGGACACCCCCGAGATCAGGGGTTCTCAACCTTTTTGCTTCTGAGACCCCCTCCCGTGTTAGAAAAATTCCACGGATCCCCTGCAACATAGCACGAGTATTTATTTCTGTATAAAAATTAGTTATACAATTAAACATATATTTATTATTATTTTTGTTTTACTTACTTAATGTGACTACAAGATTGATCGCATAATCTCCAGTGCAGCACTGAGGAAGTGCAGCATTGAGAGAGGTTGGAAACTAGATGTAAGAAGTGAATGACAAGTTTTTGTGCCCTGCCAACAGGGTGAAGGAGATCTTAAAAAAGCCTTCCTTAATATACACCGTTGGACACACTGGTGCTTCAGAATTTAAAAATGTTCCTCTTTACAGATACTCAGTTTGGTGGATTTCAATGCACTGCTGTTTGGGCCCTGATTAGCTTAAGGTAGTAGGCAATTCGGGAAACAATCTTGAGATAATGCATCAGTATTTGGGGTATTCAACAAGCTCTTTCATGAGTGTGAAGAAGTCAACACACTGGGGGGGAAACAAGAAGTCAACACACTGGGAAAGGGGTAAGGAAGAGAAATTCCAATCATATACTAACTCCACCCCCTTTAATCAAGAACTGGAAATTAGAAGCAATTTTATTTTTCAACTACCGTAAAGTCAGAGACCAACTAACACAGGATATGAAACAACAACAGAAAGTGCTGGAAACACTCAGCAGGTCAGGCAGCAACGAGGAGAGAGAAACAGAGTCAACGTTTCGGGTCGAACCCTTCGTCAGAACTGGAAAAGGTTAGGGAGGAGAGATTTTTAAGCAGGTGCAGGGAGGAGGGGAGGAAAGAGCAAAGGGAAGGTCTGTGATGGGATGGAAGGCAGAAGAGATCGAATGACAAAAGCGATGATAGTGCAAGGCAAACATAGAAACATAGAAACATAGAATCTAGGAGCAGGAGTAGGCCATTCGGCCCGTCGAGCCTACTCCACCATTCAATACGATCATGGCTGATCATCCAAATCCAGTACCCTGTCCCTGCTTTAATCCCCACAGTACACATATCCCACCCTACCCCCGTAACCCCACATATTTAATTCCCCCTAACATATCCCATCCTATCCCCATAACCCCACATATTTAATCCCCCCCTAACACTAAGGGTCAATTTATCATAGCCAAATCAACCTAACCCGCGGACAAAAGGAGAGGTAACAGGACAAGATAAGAAACAAAAGATGGCTCTAGATGATGTGTGGATGATGATGGCAGCAACATTAACAGCTACCATGTGAGGAAACGAGAAAAAAATAAAGAAATACAGGGGCCAATTTATAGTCTGAAATTGTTGAACTCGATGTTGAGTCCTGAAGGCTGTAAAGTGCCTAATCGAAAGATGAGGTGCTGTTCCTTGAGCTTACGTTGAGCTTCATTGGAACAGTGTAAGAGGCCGAGGACGAAGAGATCAGAGTGGGAGTGGAGTAGAGAATTAAAGTGACAAGTGACCGGAAGCTCGGGGTCACGCTTGCGGACTGAATGGAGGTGTTCCGCAAAGCGGTCACCCAATCTGCATTTGGTCTCCCCAATGTAGAGGAGACTGCATCGTGAGCAGCGAATACAGTATACTAATTTGCAAGAAGTACAAGTAAATCGCTTTTTCACCTGGAAGGAGTGTTTGGGGCCCTGGACGGTGGGAAGGGAGGAGGTAAAATGGCAGGTGTTGCATCTCCTGCGCTTGCACGGGAAGGTGATGTGTGAAGGGGAAGGGGTGTTGGGGGTGATTGAGGAGTGGACCAGGGTGTGGCGGAGGGAGCGGTCCCTTCGGAATGCTGAAAGGGGAGGTGAGGGGAAGATGTGTTTGGTGGTGGGATCACGCTGGAGGTGGTGGAAATGACGGAGGATGATCCATTGAATATGGAGGCTGGTGGGATGAAAGGTGAAGACAAGGGGAACCCTATCGTGGTTCTGGGAGGGAGGGGAAGGGGTGAGAGCAGAAGTGCGGGAAATGGAACGGACGGAAATGGTCCGTTCCATTTCCCACACTTCTGCTCTCACCCTTTTCCCTCCCTCCCAGAACCATGATAGAGTTCCCCTTGACGTGCTGTGGTGGGAAAAGCACATGCACAGGAGGGAGCTGCACGGCATGGAGGTGCACAAGAAGGAGGTGCACAGGAGGGAGGTGCACGGCATGGAGGTGCACTAGAGGGAGGGGCACAGGAGGGAGGTGCACAGGAGGGAGGTGCACGGCACGGAGGTGCACTAGAGGGAGGGGCACAGGAGGGAGGTGCACAGGAGGGAGGTGCACGGCACGGAGGTGCACTAGAGGGAGGGGCACAGGAGGGAGGTGCACAGGACGGAGTTGCACACGAGAGAGGCGCAGAGGATGGAGGTGCACAGAGAGAGGTGCACGGGTGAGAGGTGCACAGGAGGAAGTTGCTCAGGAGGGAGTTGCACAGGAGGGAATTGCACAGGAGATGGGCCAAGGTCCATGGGGGCACTACCCATGTAACAGGGTGCACAGACAGAGGCTCAGCTTCCTAGACCTCTCAGAAGAGCAGTGCTTCTGTGGGCTGAGTTTGTCAGCCACATAAGGAGATATTAAGACAGGTGACCAAAAGCTTGGTCAAAGAGGTAGGTTTTAAGAAGCATCTTAAAGGAGGAGAGAGAGGTAGAGAGGCAAAAAGGTTCAGAGAGGGAATAACAGAGCTTGGGGCCTATCGGTGTAGGGCTGGAGGAAGTTACAGAGATAGGGAGGGGCGAGGCCAGAGAGTGATTTGAACACAAAGGATGAGAATTTTAAATTTGATGTATTGCTGGACTGGGAGCCAATGTCGGTCAGCAAGCACAGGGCACTTGGTGCAAGTTAGGATACAGGCAGCAGAGTGTTGGATGAACTGAAGTTTACGGAGGGTGGAAGGTCGGAGCCAGAAGAGCACCAAATTACAATTTGTTAATCTCCTGATGAAAACTTCACCAAGCTTCACTGTTCAAAGGGGAAAGAATGAAAATTCCAGAATGCCTCTCTAACCATGCAGCCTCCACTGTACATCCTTGATACAGTTACCTATCCTGGCATGACTCAATCATGATTATAACAACTCAGGGGCTGCATCCTGCATCTCACTTATCTTTCCTCTCTAATTGGTCTCTCATGCTTTTTCACTCAGTAGACTCTTTAGGTGAGGTTCGAGGGAGGGGGATAATTGGACCAGAGAACCTAGGAACAGGAGGAGGCCATTCAGCCCCTCAAGCCTGTTCTGCCATTCAGTCAGATCATGGCTGGGCATGGATGGATTGCAATGCTGGGGGCTAGAAGAGGTTGGGAGGAATGGAATATAGAGCAGCAAGAAGGTAGAGCGGGATTAGAATTTGCACAGGTGAGGCAGGAGATAGTGTAAGGCTAGAGGTTGCAGGGTGAAGGGGAACATAGGACCGGGTCGGGGAATGAAGGGAAGAGAGAGAAGGGGCGGGGGGAGCTAGAGCATGGTAAGAGGCTGGAGAAATGTTGGAGACCCAGAAGGGGTCACAGAATAAAAGACTGCTGGAAGGTGTCAGAACCGGGTTGGAGCCCAGAGAGAGATGGCTGCACTGCAGCAAAAAACTGACACCAGTTTGATAAGCCCGGGCAAAATGGTGGAGGTGTGAGGGATGGGGTGAAGGAAGGAGGTGGGCAAGAGGAGGGACGCAGGGTTCAGGAGGGAGGGAGGGGACAGAGGTATGGGGCAGGGAGGCAGAAATAGTAGGAAAGGGTAAGGAACAAAATTATGGGGCAAGGGAGGAGTAGGCGAGGGACAGGGAAGAGAGGGGGAAGGGAGAAGGGTGGGAGAGGTAGAGAGAGCAGAGGGGAGGAGGGGAGGGGATGCAGGCAGTGAGGCAGGATGGAAAGGAATTGGAAGGGGACAGAGGGGGTGGGGAGAGAATGGGGGGGGGGATGGAGAGAATGGGGAGAGGGATGAGTGAACATGGCACACAATATAATAAACAGAAGTATTTCCCCCCAGAGCTGTGCAATCACACGAAATAAGTTGCTGTTTTAAAAAAATAAACCTAGAACCGATACAGATATATGGAGCAGAGTTTGGGGCCAATGGAACAGGCTGGTACAGCAAGGAAGTCATGGACTCTGGCCCAGGATTGATCATGAATCCTCTCAATATCCTGTTCTCAAATGAAGAAAAAATATATAGTTCTGTGAACCTCTTCAGAAACATTTCCCGCCTCCTCCGAATTACTTTGAAGTGCAATGAATGTTATGTAGAGAGGCAATACTATCACAATGCAAAGTAATTGTGGTACCTCACTATCTACAAACAAAAAATACTCAGTCTTACAGTAAGTTCTGCAGATGATGTTAGGGTAAATTAAACCCTTAAATTCAATGCAATGTTCTGTGTAACGAAAAATATACATTATAAGTATCAAAGAGATGTCACTGAGCCAATCGGCGCAAAATTCGGAACAGTAGAGCCCATTTTTTGGGTGCTACGAGTACCCTTTAAAGGTCCAAAATGGCGCCGCGGCTTGTGGCACACTTGTGGCACCAGATGCTATAATGGTGAGGGCGTTAACGCGCGTGTAGTGAACGCCCGCCACAAGCCTGCAGAGCAGGCATGGTGGCATAGTGGTTACATTACTGGACTGGTAATTCAGAGGCCTGGAATAATGATCTGGAGACACAAGTTCTAAATCCCACCACAGCAGTTGGTGACCATGAATATTACTGGATTGTCATAAAAACCCATCTGGTTCACTAATGTCCTTTAGGGGAAAAAAATCTGCTGTCTCTGACCTAGATGTGACTCCAGATCCACAGCAATGGATCTGATAATGGTCTAGCAAGCCACTCAGTTGTACCAAACTGCTACTGCAGTCGCTCACCACCACCTTCTCAAGGGCAATTTGGGATGGACAATGAATGATGGCCTTGCCAGCGGCACCTACACCCCGTGAACAAAAAAAAAGCAGACCATGATGTCAATCCGTGTGCAACGCTGATTTGATGCCAGCATTGCCATTTTGGAGCTCAACACTCCAGCTAATGCCCTCTCTTAAGCTCGCACAGCTGAACATGCGTTCAGCGACAGAAGGACCCACCAGCACTATTGAAAGGGATCATCAACAACTTACACGTGTGAGTTGCTGGTTGATTTCTATTGGCTGTTTGAACGCATCTACAAGTGTTTGGTACTTTCTATAGTTGTTTAAAGTTGCCGAAGTCTACAGAAAGGGTGTGGCGGGTGCTGAAGGACTTTTGCCTGAGTTCAAGGCTTCTGCCAGACATGGGTGCACTAGTAGGAATTCCCATTGGAATACAGCATGACTTGGAGAATGAGTAGAGGCGACACACAGAGCAGGACAAGCTGCTGGAAGAGGGAAGAGAAGGAGGGGGAGAAAAAGGGCTCTCAGCAGGAGGCCATATCTGCCCAGGGTGTTCAGGGAGCAATTCTCCTATCCGAACCTCAGCAAGGAACAATTTGTGAGACGTCTGTGCTTCAGTAAGGACGCCCTCACTTGCCACCTGCTGCAGCCACAACTGCAACCTCAGAGCAGGGCAAGGATCGCATTACCAGTTGCTGTGAAGGTGACCGTGGCGATGAACTTCCAGGCTGGATCTGGGGATAATTGCAACATCTCGCAGATTGCCATCCACTGTTGCATAAGAGAGGTCACTGAGAGAGCTGAATACATTTCATTCCTCTTGTCAGAGAGCAGCAGGTGGAGTGAGCAGGCAGCTTTGCTAGGCTTGCAGGCTTCCCCATGGTGCAGGGTGCCATTCACTGCACGCACATCACTTTGTGGGTGCTGCATGTCAGCTCTGCCATGTACCGGAACCGAAAGCGATTCCACTCCCTCAACGTCCAGCTGGTGTGCGACCAGAGGCAGCGGAATCATGCAGGTCAATGCCCGCTATCCTGGCAGCAGTCATGATGCCTTCATTCGCGGCAGTCCGCTGTGCCATCTGCATTTGAGCCACCACGGCAAACCAAAGGGTGGCCACTGGGTGAGAAGGGCTATCCGCTGATGACATGGCTCCTGACTCCGGTGCGCAACCCACGCACACGTGCGCAGCATGGATACAATGAGAGCCATGCTGCCACACGAGATGTGATAGGGCAGACTATTGGCGTGCTGAAACAACGCTTCTGCTGCCTGGACCGCTCTGGAGGAGCCCTGCAGTACTCGGCAGAGCGGGTGTGAAGATTCATGGTGGTCTGCTGCATGCTGCACAACCTCGCCATCATGAGGGCGCAGCCCTTGCCACCAGCTATACGGTAAGCAACTTAGGAGGAGGAGGAAGAGGAAGAAGAGGAGGAGGAGGCAAAGGAAGGGAGGAGAGAGGAAGACACCCGCTTTCTGGCCATGGTATCTGTGAAGAACTCATCGGAGTGCGATACCACAACCCCAATTCCCCATTCACCAACAGTCCCACACCTTCCCTTCCCTCTGTCACTGACCATCACAGCGTCCACTGAGCCACAATGCAAAAAAAAACCACCACAAAACAAACGAGATTTATGAATCAAATCATGCCATATTGCATACAAACATAAACTAATCACCCTTGTGCATTTCCTTACTGCCTGTCTTCTGTGTGACTTTTCCTGTCCTAGTGCTCCTTCACCAACACAGTGGCTGCCACATGGCTGGTGGAAGGCTGCTGACTCTTAGTGGAAGAGACTGCAGATGGCCCTGGAGGATGAAATCGAGTAGGTCTGGGCCTAGAAGGCAGTCTGGGCTGGCTTGCTGAAAGGCAACAGCAAGGGCACTGCTGGAGTGGCAGTGGTGGGAGGACAAATGCTGTCATCCTGAGAAAGGATCGTGCTCCACGGAGCCAATGCCACTCCCCCGGGGCAGCGCCTCAGCAATCCTAGTAATCTGTTGGGGGACAGATTGTTGGACTGCTGTGACATCCAGCTAACCCCTTGGAACACTGGAATTCATTGCCATGATGACAGCATTCTGAGCTTCCACTGCAGCACTCAGACGTTGGGTGGTTGCTGCTTGTGCTGCTATGGAATCTGAGACATCGGCCATCAGACGCTGCATCATGGTTGGGTCCACAAGTGTGCTAATGGAGTTGGCCACCACTTCCATGCTGGAAAGGATGAGCTCCAAGCTCTGCGCAAAGCCCCATGGTAAGTTGGTGCCGGACTCCTCCATGCTTCTTGACATTGAACTCAGGCTTTCTGGCAGGCTCCCCAATGCACTAAGCATTTCATTGTGCATACCCATCAGCCTTCCTCTGTAGCCCGCCCCATTGAAGTGCTCATCTGAGTTCTCTGCAGCAGAACTCGTGTGTAACCTTGCCCTCCGGTGAGCTGGCACCAGCGCTATCCTTGCCCCCTGCCCTGGCTGCAGGCCACTCGTGCCCGGTGTCTCAGCACCTGCAGATCCCACCTCTATCCTATCCTCTAAATTACACGCAATGTCAGTATCTGAGCTGGTGGCTGCGAGTGTGAAATCGAATGATGGTGTGTCTTCATCTTCACTATCATCCTGCTATTCCACCACTGCCTGGCCAGGGTGAAGTTCCTGGGTATCTGAAAGGAGAAAGGTACATGGGTAAGATTGTGACCACGCCACCAGCAATGGCCATCCCAATAATGGCCAGCAATGTCTCCTCCATAGGGGTTAGGAGATGCAGACATGCCTGTCCCCCGCTGATTAGCTCCTGCTGCCTCCGATTGTGTGCCACCTTGTCCTGCGAGAGAGGAAAGTGTGCCAGTGAGTGTGGTGCAATCTGTCTGGGTGATGTGGCTGTTATGGTTAACTAGCTGGCAGTGTGTGCAAGCTGTGGGTGGTAGGCTTGCAGCAGTGCTAAGTACGTGAGGGTGAGGTGAAGCTATGAATGTGAGGTATAACTTCCCAGAAATGCTAGGGAACCAAGGGTCTAGTGAGAAGGAGGAATTAAAGGAAATTAGTGTTTGTAAAAAAAATAGTGCTGGAGAAATTAATGGGACTGAAAGCTGATAAATCCCCAGGGCCTGATAATGTGCATCCCAGAGTACTAAAAGAGGTAGCCATGGAAATAGTGGATGCATTGGTTGTCATCTTCCAAAATTCTATAGATTATGGAACAGTTCCTGCAGATTGGAGGGTAGCAAATGTAACCCCACTATTTAAAAAAAGGAGGGGGAGAGAATTCAGGGAACTACAGACTGGTTAGCCTAACATCAGTAGTAGGGAAAATGCTAGAGTCTATTGTAAAGGATGTGATAACAGGACACTTCGAAAATATCAACGGGATTAGACAAAGTCAACATGGATTTATGAAAGGGAAATCGTGTTTGACAAACCTACTGGAGTTTTTTGAGGATGTAACTAGTAGAATAAATAAGGGAGAACCAGTGGATGTGGTGTATTTGGATTTTCAGAAGGCCTTTGATAAAGTCCCACATAAGAGGTTAGTGTGCAAAATTAAAGCACATGGGATTGGGGTTAATATACTGGCATGGATTGAAAATTGGTTAACAGAGAGGAAACAGAGAGTAGGAATAAATGGGTCTTTTTCAGGGTGGCAGGCGGTGACTAGTGGGGTACTGCAGGGATCAGTGCTTGGGCCCCAGCTATTCACAATATATATCAATGATTTGGATGAGGGAACCAAATGTAATATTTCCAAGTTTGCTGACAACACAAAACTAGGTGGGATTATGAGTTGTGAGGAGGATGCAAAGAGGCTTCAAGGCGATTTAGACAAGTTGAGTGAGTGGGCAAATACATGGCAGATGCAGTATAACATGGATAAATGTGAAGTTATCCACTTCGGTAGGAAAAACAGAAAGGTAGAGTATTATTTAAATGGTGCTAGATTGGGAAATGCTGATGTACAAAGGGACCTGGGTGTCCTTGTACACCAGTCACTGAAAGCAAACATGCAGGTGCAGCAAGCAGTTAGGAAGGCAAATGGTATGTTCATTGCAAAAGATTCGAGTACAGGAGCAAGGATGTCTTACTACAGTTATACAGGGCCTTGGTGAGACCACACCTGGAGTACTGTGTGCAGTTTTGGTCTCCTTACCTAAGAAAGGATATACTTGCCATGGAGGGAGTACAGCGAAGGTTCACCAGACTGATTCCTGGGATGGCAGAACTGTCGTATGAGGAGAGATTGGGTCGACTAGGCCTGTATTCACTAGCGTTTAGAAGAATGAGAGGGGATCTGATTGAAACGTATAAAATTCTGACAGGGCTAGACAGACTGGATGCAGGGAGGATGTTTCCCCTGGTTGGGGGTCTAGAACAAGGTGTCACAGTCTCAGGATACGGGGTAGGACATTTAGGACTGAGATGAGGAGAAATTTCTTCACTCAGAGGGTGGTGAACCTATGGAATTCTCTACCACAGAAGGCTGTGGAGGCCAAGTCATGAATATATTTAAGAAGGAGATAGATAGATTTCTGGACACAAAAGGCATCAAGGGGTATGGGGAGAGAGCGGGAATATGGTATTGAGATAGAGGATCAGCCATGATCATATTGAATGGCAGAGCAGGCGCAAAGGGCTGAATGGCCTACTCCTGCTCCTATTTTTCTATGTTTTTCTATGTTTCTATGAGTCCTGATTGATAGAGATTGTTGGTAGGTGAGTGATGGGGGTATGGTGCATTGAGCAGTGGCTGAGGCTAGTGGTGCAGTTGGTAGGATATGGCATTTGAAGATGCATTTACTGACCTTGGCTACTCGTGTGAGGTCATTGAACTTCTTACGGCACTGCATCCAGGTCCTCGGGCCTTGACTCCTGGCATTGACCGTCACGGCTATCTGCTCCCACTGCCTTCTGAGCGTATGTCTGAAGGTCCTCCTGGCCCCCTGTGGATACAGCACATCTCTCCTCTTTTCCATCTCCTCCACCAAGGCCTCCAGTGCAGCATCAGAAAACCTTGGAGCCCGCTCTCGCCCATGTTGTGCCATTATTGAGTGTTTCCCAGATCAAAATCTGTTGTAGAACAACTTCCAGCACCTGCTCCAGCCACAATGCACCTCCCCTTTAACAGGTGCAAGCTAGCTTTAAGCAGTGCAGGCTAGCTTTAAGTCGTGCTAGCAAGGTATGATTTTGGGCCCCCTGCTGATGCGTGCAGCCAATCAACAGTGCAGTTAGCACTGGCTACAGCTCCAATCATGTTAATCAGCAAACAGCACAAAGTTGACGTGCTGCCTGCATCACATTGAACAGGCATGGGTTAATCACGCATTGCAATCTCCTAACTTGTTTTTGGGGGCTATCGAATATCGCTCCCTCTGTGTGTAAACAGAACGTACACACAGTGTGCAATGAAGCAAATCAAATGGCAATTACAGGATTGCATCTTCCAAACCCGTGACCTCTACCACCTAGAAGGACAAAGGCAGCAGGCGCACGGGAACACCATCACCTCCACCTTCCCCTCCAAGTCACACACCATCTTGACTTGGACATATATCGACCCCATCTGGAATACTGCGTTCAGTTTTGGGCACTGCACCTCAGAAAAGATATATTGGCCTTGGAGGGGGTTCAACGTAGATCCCCCAGAATTATATCAGGGCTTAAAACGTAAAATTTTGAGGATATGTTGTATAAACTTGGCTTGTATTCCCTTGAGTATAGGAGATTGATGGTAGATCTGATCAAGATGTTTAAAATGTTAAAAACAGTTGGTAGAGTAGATACGGAGAAACTATTTCCTCTGATGGGGGAATCAAAAACGAGGGGACATAGTCTTAAAATTATATTGAGGCCATTCAGGTGTGAAATCAGGAAGTACCTTTTCACACAAAAAGTAGTAGAAATCTGAAACCCCCTGCCCCAACATGGCTGTGAATGCTGGGCGCCAATTGGAGCTTTCAAAACTGAGGTTAATAGATTATGTTATGTAAGGGTATCAAGGGATATGGATTAAAGGCGGGTAAATGGAGTTGAGGTGCAGATCTGCCATGATCTAATTGAATGGCGGAGCAGGTTCGAGGGGTTGAGTGGCCTCCTCCTGCTCCTAACGTCCCTATGTTCCTATCATGAAAGTGAAGCATGTCGTGGAGACCTGCCCTGCGGGAACAAGAGGGCGTATTTATCGCAGGATTGGAGAGCAAATGGCACCTTTCCCAGGAAAAGTCTAGCTACGGATCAGGAAGCACAGCGGCCTGGTATAAAAACTAGGATACACAACAGGAAACATTGCAACAGTTGGTTTATTCCACTCATGACACAAGGCTTCACCACTAATGGCTTATTGGTCATCCATGTGTGAAATACTGGGTATTACAGTAAGATTTGATTACTGTAGAAAGACAACACACCTCTCATCAAAATGTTCTTGTGAGGGTGCGGCTATTTTAACATTCACATTATACAGGAATAGCATTTTAAAGCACGTTCCTTACCCCACACAACTTAGGACCTATAATGTGATATGTTTAAAGCAGACACCCGCTGATAAATAAACACGAAAGAAAGCAAGGAACACAATAAAAAGAGAAAATGCTGGAAATACTCAGCAGGTCGGGCAGCATCTGTGGAGAGAGAAACAAGAGTTAACGTTTGAAAAGGGATCAAAACAGTTTGAGAACCCCTGCGCTATGCAAGTTCTTTCTTTCTGTAGTAACATTTGTAGCGTTTAAGGGGACACTCTGTGGTAATGTATGTGCCCAGCATAGGGAGCCTAGCTGTTAAGGTAATGCTGTCATTGATTTTGATAAATGCCTGGATGGTCGAGGGTTGACAGGTTATGTCATAACTACTGAAACAGTGAAAGGAATAAACTGGCGGAAAGGAATAAACAAAGTTCTGACGAAAGGTCATCGACCTAAAGCATTTGGGACTAAATTGGATAGCTCCCGAAAATGGGAGCAGGGATCGCAATGCGCGATTAACTTGTGCCCGTTGATCAAACTGCAGTCAGCTCGCCAACTTGGTGCTACCTGCTGATTAACATGATTTCAGCGTCCAGCCAGCACTAACCATGCTGTTCATTGGCTGGACGCATCAGCAGGGGGGCAATATCGTAACTTGCTAGAAGCACTTCAAGCTAGCCTGCACCTCTTAAAGGGGAGGTGCATTGTGGCGGGAGCAGGTGCTGGGAGTCGTGAAGGAAGTGAATCTAACCTGGGAACCAACGAGGAATGGCACAACATGGGAGAAAGTGGGCTCCAAGGTTTTCAGACACTGCACAGGGTTCTCCTGGCCCCCTGTGGATACAGCACATCTCTGCTCCTTTCCTCCTCCTCCACCTAGGCCTCCAGTACATCAGAAAACCTCGAAGCATGCTCTGGCCCATGTTGTGCCGTTCCTCACTGTTTCCCAGGTTAGAATCAGTTGTAGAGCGACTTCCAGCACCTGCTCCAGCCACAATACACTTCCCCATTAAGAGGTGCAGGCTAGCTTTAAGCAGTGGAGGCTAGCTTTAAGTGGTGCTAGCCTCTCATGATTTTGGGCCCCCTGCTGATGCGTGCAGACAATCACCAGCACAGTTAGCGCTGGCTGCATGCTGCAAACATGTTAATCAGCAGGCAGCACAAGGTTGGCCTGCTGCCTGCATCACACTGAACGAACGCGGGTTAATCTCACATCGCAATCCCTGCGCCCATTTTTTGGGGCTACCAAATTTAGCCCCCTTTAGATTTAATTTCAGCATATTCTATTTTCAGTATGCTCCATATTTAATTTCAACATACTTCTTTTTGAACTTCAGTATAATTTATCTTAAATTTTGGTATACTCTATTTAATTTCAGTGTACTCTGTCTTTAATTTCAGTATACGTTCTAGTTACTATCAGTAAATTTTAATTATAGTATATGCTCTATTTAATTTCAGTATACTCTCTCTTTAACGTCAGTATGCCCGATTTTTAAATCAATGGACATGAAAATAGGGTAGGATCTATCACGGGTGAGCGATCACCTCCGCCAGTTTATTCCTTTCACTGTTTCAGTAGTTATGACATAACCTGTCAATCCTCGACCATCCAGGCATTTATCAAAATCAATGACAGCATTACCTTAACAACTAGGCTCCCTCTGCTGGGCACATACATTACTGAGAGGTCGCACAACACCAGGTTATAGTTTTATTTTAAATCACAAGCTTTCGGAGTTACAACTCCTTCGTCGGGTGAAGTGAGGAGATACAGAATCGTCAAAGCATATATAGATAGAGAACAATGCATGTGTAACTTACAATTGCAGACAACTAAATTCAATCATCCTGACTGTTTATCTGCCGAGGTGTGATAAAGTTAATCAGGTCAGCCAGGAAGGTACCACATCAAAGACATAGCAAGATACAACTGAGACAATGAGGTGGAGTCACATGGGGTCTAACGTGTCAAAAGCTGCCGTCTGTATGTAAAACGATTAACTTTAAAATTTTTACTTTTTTACTGGGAATCACATCTGTGAACAAGCCAACGACGACTCGAGTCCGGATCACGTCATGTATCGTGACATAAACCCAAGATCCCGGTTGAGACCGTCTTCATGAGTGCGGAACTTGGCTATCAGTTTCTGCTCGATGATTTTGCGTTGTCGTGTTTTCCTAAGGCCGCCTTGGAGAACGCTTACCCGCAGATCCGAGGCTGAATGTCCTTGACTGCTGAAGTGTTCCCCGACTGGGAGGTAACAATCCTGCCTGGCGATTGTTGCGCGGTGCTCGTTCATACGTTGTCTCAGTGTCTGCATGGTCTCGCCGATGTACCATGCCGCGGTGCATTCTTTCCTGCAACGTATGAGGTAGACAACGTTGGCCGAGTCACATGAGTATGTACCATGTACCTGGTGGGTAGTGTCCTCACGTGTGATGATGGTATCTGTGTTGATGATCTGGCATGTCTTGCAGAGTTTGCCGTGGCAGGGTTGTGTGGTGTCGTGGTCGCTGTTGTCCTGAAAGCTGGGTAATTTGCTGCGAACGATGGTACTTCTGAGGTTAGGCGGCTGTTTGAAGGCAAGTAGTGGAGGCGTGGGGATGGCCTTAGCGAGGTGTTTGTCGTCATCGATGACATGTTGAAGGCTGCGAAGAAATTGGCGTAGTTTCTCCGCTCCAGGGAAGTACTGGACGACGTAGGGTACCCTGTTGGTTGTGTCCCGTGTTTGCCTTCTGAGGAGGTCTATGCGATTTTTCGCTGTGGCCCGTCGGAACTGTCGATCGATGAGTCGAGCGTCATATCCCGTTCTTACGAGGGCATTTTTCAGCGTCCGTCGGTGTCCATCGCGTTCCTCCTCGTCTGAGCAGATCCTGTGTATTCGCAGGGCTTGTCCATAGGGGATGGCTTCTTTAACGTGGTTAGGGTGGAAGCTGGAGAAGTGGAGCATCGTGAGGTTGTCCGTGGGCTTGCGGTAGAGTGAAGTGCTGAGGTGTCCGTCTTTGATGGAGATTCGTGTGTCCAGGAATGAAACCGATTCTGAGGAGTAGTCCATGGTGAGTTTGATGGTGGGATGGAACTTGTTTATGTTATCGTGTAGTCTTTTCAGTGATCCTTCGCCATGGGTCCAAAGGAAGAAAATGTTGTCGATGTATCTGGTGTACAGCATTGGCTGGAGGTCCTGTGCAGTGAAGAAGTCTTGCTCGAACTTGTGCATGAAGATGTTGGCGTATTGGGGTGCGAATTTGGTCCCCATGGCTGTTCCGTGTGTTTGGGTAAAAAAATGGTTGTCGAAGGTGAAGACATTGTGGTCAAGGATGAAGCAGATGAGTTGTAGGATGGCGTCTGGAGATTGGCTGTTGTTGGTGTTGAGTACTGAGGCTGTCGCAGCGATGCCGTCATCGTGGGGGATACTGGTGTAGAGTGCCAAACAGACGAGACACCGGAACTACGCTGCCTACATGCGCATCAAGAACAGGAAGCTTGAGAAACTCGGCATCACCACCAGCAGCAACCAAGCCTCCCCCGGTACCACGGCTGCAACCACAGGGAAGTCCATCGTCAATTTGTCCGACCATACCCTTCAACCAGACGAAATCGAAGTTCTCGCCCTAGGGCTCAAGTTCTGCCCAACCACCAAAATGGACCCCATCGGTCTCGCGGCAGACACGGAGGAATTCATCAGGAGAATGAGGCTCTGGGAATACTTCCACAAATCCCAAGATGTCAGCAACAAACCCAATGAGACAATCAATGATCCAGAACAGCAGACAGAGGGACTCGCAGTGCAGCAACCGAAGAAAAAAGAGTCAAACTGGACCCCTCCGGAGGGTCGCTGCCCCAAGCTGGACATGTATGCTCAAGCTGTCAGGAGATGCATCAACGCCAGATTCATCAGCCGCACTCACAAGACAGCCCAGAATGTCACCCGAGCACAACGCAACGCCATCCACGCTCTCAAGACCAACCGCAACATCGTCATCAAACCAGCGGACAAAGGAGGAGCCATCGTCATACAGAACAGAATGGACTATTGTAAAGAAGCATACCGATAACTGGACAACCAGGAACACTACAGACAGCTACCCGCAGATCCGACCAAAGAACACACCCGCCAACTCAATAGACTGATCAAGACCTTCGATCCAGACCTTCAAAACATCCTACGCGCTCTCATCCCACGTACTCCCTGCGTGGGAGACTTCTACTGCCTCCCAAAGATACACAAAGCCAACACACCCGGATGTCCTATCGTATCAGGCAACAGAACCCTGTGTGAGAACCTCTCTGGATACGTCGAGGGCATTCTGAAACCCATCGAACAGGGAACCCACAACTTCTGTCACGACACTACAGAATTCTTACAGAAACTCAGCACCCATGGACCAGTTGAACCAGGAACACTCCTTGCCACGATGGACGTATCGGCACTCTACACCAGTATCCCCCACGATGACGGCATCGCTGCGACAGCCTCAGTACTCAACACCAACAACAGCCAATCTCCAGACGCCATCCTACAACTCATCTGCTTCATCCTTGACCACAATGTCTTCACCTTCGACAACCATTTTTATACCCAAACACACGGAACAGCCATGGGGACCAAATTCGCACCCCAATACGCCAACATCTTCATGCACAAGTTCGAGCAAGACTTCTTCACTGCACAGGACCTCCAGCCAATACTGTACACCAGATACATCGACGACATTTTCTTCCTTTGGACCCAAGGCGAAGGATCACTGAAAAGACTACACGATAACATAAACAAGTTCCATCCCACCATCAAACTCACCATGGACTACTCCTCAGAATCGGTTTCATTCCTGGACACACGAATCTCCATCAAAGACGGACACCTCAGCACTTCACTCTACCGCAAGCCCACGGACAACCTCACGATGCTCCACTTCTCCAGCTTCCACCCTAACCACGTTAAAGAAGCCATCCCCTATGGACAAGCCCTGCGAATACACAGGATCTGCTCAGACGAGGAGGAACGCGATGGACACCTACGGACGCTGAAAAACGCCCTCGTAAGAACGGGATATGACGCTCGACTCATCGATCGACAGTTCCGACGGGCCACAGCGAAAAATCGCATAGACCTCCTCAGAAGGCAAACACAGGACACAACCAACAGGGTACCCTACGTCGTCCAGTACTTCCCTGGAGCGGAGAAACTACGCCATGTTCTTCACAGCCTTCAACATGTCATCGATGACGACAAACACCTCGCTAAGGCCATCCCCACGCCTCCACTACTTGCCTTCAAACAGCCGCCTAACCTCAGAAGTACCATCGTTCGCAGCAAATTACCCAGCTTTCAGGACAACAGCGACCACGACACCACACAACCCTGCCACGGCAAACTCTGCAAGACATGCCAGATCATCAACACAGATACCATCATCACACGTGAGGACACTACCCACCAGGTACATGGTACATACTCATGTGACTCGGCCAACGTTGTCTACCTCATACGTTGCAGGAAAGAATGCACCGCGGCATGGTACATCGGCGAGACCATGCAGACACTGAGACAACGTATGAACGAGCACCGCGCAACAATCGCCAGGCAGGATTGTTACCTCCCAGTCGGGGAACACTTCAGCAGTCAAGGACATTCAGCCTCGGATCTGCGGGTAAGCGTTCTCCAAGGCGGCCTTAGGAAAACACGACAACGCAAAATCATCGAGCAGAAACTGATAGCCAAGTTCCGCACTCATGAAGACGGTCTCAACCGGGATCTTGGGTTTATGTCACGATACATGACGTGATCCGGACTCGAGTCGTCGTTGGCTTGTTCACAGATGTGATTCCCAGTAAAAAAGTAAAAATTTTAAAGTTAATCGTTTTACATACAGACGGCAGCTTTTGACACGTTAGACCCCATGTGACTCCACCTCATTGTCTCAGTTGTATCTTGCTATGTCTTTGATGTGGTACCTTCCTGGCTGACCTGATTAACTTTATCACACCTCGGCAGATAAACAGTCAGGATGATTGAATTTAGTTGTCTGCAATTGTAAGTTACACATGCATTGTTCTCTATCTATATATGCTTTGACGATTCTGTATCTCCTCACTTCACCCGACGAAGGAGTTGTAACTCCGAAAGCTTGTGATTTAAAATAAAACTGTTGGACTATAACCTGGTGTTGTGCGACCTCTCAATTTTGTCCACCCCAGTCCAACACCGGCATCTCCGCATCACATACATTACCACAGAGTGTCCCCTTAAACGCTACAAATGTTACTACAGAAAGAAAGAACTTGCATTTATATAGTGCAGTAGTTCTCAAACTGTTTTGTTATCTAAATTATGATACTATATAATACTCATAATATGAAAGTGCTGCATGTAAAGAGTGTTTTAATAAGCTTTTCAGAAAACAGGTATTTACTTACAGATATCAGTGTGCCTGCTTCTAACTGTAGAGTCTGTCTATCCTTGGTGTGATGTTTGACAATAGAATTGTACATCATTCTCCACTTCCAGACAGAACCTGTACTTTGTCTTCATTGCTGCCGTGGCAGAAAATTATGGTTTACAAATGTATGTTGTTGGGAAAGGTAGCAACACTTTCGTTGCTTCTTCTACCAATTCTGGGTACTCCGCAGCAACAGATGGCCAAAACTGGGAAGGTGTTTGTTCCTGAAACTTCATTTTCAGCGAGGGGGTCACAGGACAGTTCCACCAGCTTCTTCTTCTGTTTTTCCACTAAGTCTTAGGCCACGAGGTGACGAAGTAAACCTTGAAAAAAGGATGCCGAACCCAATTGTACTTATCTGTGTTTATATTTTCAAAATACAAACTGAGGTACTCTGCCGACGTTGCAAGATGAGCAATGATCCTTTCTTTCACACACTCAGCTGTCATTGTGTTTGCATCCACAAACTCGGTCAGTAGCGGGAACATATCTGAAACTCCGTTGCTCAATCTAGTTTTCCAAATCTCAATTTTCTTCCTACATGTTGCATAATGTGGATAAATGCGAGGTTATCCACTTTGGTGGCAAAAACAGAAAGGCAGATTATTATCTGAACGGCAATAGATTGGGAGAAGGGGAAGTGCAACGAGACCTGGGTGTCCTTGTGCACCAGTCGCTGAAGGTAAACATGCAGGCACAGCAGGAGGTTAAGAAGGCAAATGGTATGTTGGCCTTCGTAGCGAGAGGGTTTGAGTACAGGAACAAGGATGTCTTGCTGCAGCTGTACAGGGCCTTGGTGAGACCACACCTTGAGTATTGTGTGCAGTTTTGGTCGCCTTATCTGAGGAAGGATGTTCTTGCCATGGAGGGTGTGCAGCGAAGATTCACCAGACTGATACCTGGGATGGCAGGAATGACGTACGAGGAGAGATTGGGTCGATTGGGCTTATACTCGCTGGAGTTTAGAAGAATGAGAGGAGATCTCATTGAAACTTATAAAATTCGAACAAGTCTAGACAGACTGGATGCAGGAAGGATGTTCCCAATGGCGGGTGAGTCCAGAACAAGAGGTCACAGTCTAAAGATAAGGGGTAAGCCATTTAGGACAGAGATGAGGAGGAATTTCTTCACCCAGAGAGTGGTGAACCTGTGGAATTCTCTACCACAGAAGGCAATTGAGGCCAATTCATTAAATATATTCAAGAAGGAGATAGATATATTTCTTAA
This sequence comes from Squalus acanthias, assembly GCA_030390025.1. NCBI lineage: Eukaryota > Metazoa > Chordata > Chondrichthyes > Squaliformes > Squalidae > Squalus > Squalus acanthias. The sequence continues at coordinate 82,375,889 of CM059434.1, read as the reverse complement.
GGCTAAAGGTATCAAGGGATATGGGGAGAATGCAGGGACAGGGTACTGAGTCTGGATGATCAGCCATGATCTCATCGATTGGCGGAACAGGCTCGAGGGGCCGAATGGCCTACTCCTGCTCCTATCTTCTATGTTTCTATGATTCTATGTAATCTTGCCATTCACTTTGAGTATGGTTGGATTGCCCCCTTGTAATGATAGATTCAGTGGGGTAAAAATTGGGTAGCGCCCTGTTTACCTTCGCAGGGGCGCTAATTTTAGCGCTGTTGGAAGCGCCCCACGTCCCTCTTGGGGCGCTGCGAGTCAATATCGCGGCGCTATGTGCCGCGGTACTGCAGGCCTTCCTCCCCTTCTTAAAGGGGAGGGTCCTGGCGCAGTGCGTCCCGGCGCCCTTGCTGTGCCACCAGGGATCGGGAGTGCCGGCAAACGAGCCCAGCACTCAAGAGGAGTGCCGGGTTCACGGAGAGCAGCCGGCACCCCACGGTGGGGGGGAATTCACGGGGGCCGGGGACATCAACGGGGGCAGGTGCTGGCAGGCGGCCAGCAACAAAAATGGCCGCCCGCCACCTGCCCTTTAACTAGCGCTGCCACGGCCACAGGTAGGTCCCCCTGGTCCCATCGGACATAGCGTCCGGCAGTAAGTCGGGGGGTGTCACCCAATATTACAGCCGGGGTGCGAGCGGGGCGCTGGGCACGGCGATAATATCGTCGCCAGCAGCTCAGCGCTGCACGCGCTAACGGTTAGCACCGCTGCTACCCTCCCTCTGAATTTCACGGGAGGCGTTAGCGGCGCCGTGCCCAGGGCACTAGTTGATTTGCGCCCCGTTAGCACCCTCTTAGGGCGCTAATTGAGGCGCAAATCAACCAAATTTAGCCCCCAGTGTATTTAACAGGTTAAAAATGTCAGCAAGATATGCAAGTTTCATTGTCCGTAATTGGTCAGAGAAGATTTCACCTAACGCAGGATTGTGCACAGAAAGAAAAGCTGGCAGCTCAAAAACTCTTTCTCAGACTCTGCTGCGAGATAACCAACGTATCTCAGTGCAAAACAATAAGGGGGAAAAATTAGGTCGCGCCCCATTTGGGGCGCAAATATCGTCTGGACGCAAAAATTAGCGCCTGGCGCTAATTATCGCCACTGACTGGAAACTTCACTTTTACCACACCGGGAGGTGAGTGGAGCGCTAAATCAGGCGCTGCACACCTGTCTTAAGGCGCAAAGGCCGAGCAGTGAGGCGCTAACTCAGCGCGCGAGCGCAGCGCAGGTGCTGCCAGTTAGCGAGGGAACACAGACACACTGGCGCCGGCCACTTCTTAAAGGGGGGGGGGCCAACTTGCTCCCCAGCCACACCCTGCTCATTGCAGCCTTGAATCTCGGCCTGGAGAGACCTGTGAATCCATTTTGCTGCCAAGGATGGAGAGGGTGAGAGAACGAGCTCAGCGCTTCACCGAGCGGGCCTTGGATGCTCTGGTTGGCGCGGTGGAGCACAGAAGATCTATACTCTTCCCTGAGAGTGGCAGGAGGCCTTTGCCACGCGAGTACAGAAGAGTGTGGCTCAGAGCGTCTCCTCCAGGAGCATGGTGCCCAGGACCCATGTTCAATGCCGCAAAAAGTTCAACGACCTCACTCGGGTCGTCAGGGTGAGTGGCTTTTTCTCAATACCTCTCCATCCCTCCATCTCAACCTCACTCTATGGCCAGAGGGTCTTAAAACCCCAATGCACAACACTCATCCAACACCTATGGCCCTTTCATGAAACACACACACATATTCTACACTTTGCATACAGTAAGGGCTATTCACCTATGGGAGGCACATCAGGCAAGACCATGGCTGTATACAGTAAGGGCTATTCACCTATGGGAGGCACATCAGGCAAGACCATGGCTGTATATTTACTCATATGCTGTCCTTTTTCTTGCAGGCCAAGCTGGCGCATAATAGGAGACAGCAGCAACGGACAGGTGGAGGGCGGCCTCACCTGCAACCCCTCAGCGATCTTGAGGAGCGCGTCCACAGGATTGTGGCAAGCCGGGTGATCGGTCCCGTCGCCACTGGAGACGCCGACCCCGTTCTGGACAGCAATGGTAAGGTCATCACCTTTTTGTCCTCTGTCCTTCCACTTGTCCCTCACAACACCAGCCTTTGACACTTTCAATCCAACTTGCTAACTCGCTGCACTTATTCCTCCCTTACTGCCACCCTGTCCTCACGCTAAAGCCACTCTTGTACCTCCCTGCTTTCAGATGGTGATTCACCAGCTGAGGAGACGGGCCCTGAAGCTGCCAGTGGGAGTGAAGCTGCAGCCGAGGAGGAAGAGGAAGCCGGAGCATCAGTGCCACCCTCTCCCGAGGAAGCCCATGCCCACACTGGGAACACGCCTTCCCTGGAGGGGAGCAGGGGGGAAGGGTCTGATGAGGGTGAATCTCCAGGACCCAGCGGGCTGCAGCAACGCCATGTGGGTAGGGAAGAACGGGGGCCTTCTCCCCAGAGGGAGAGTATGCCAGCGACTCCTACTGCAATGGACGCAGAGGAGGAGCGGCTGATCGCAGAAATGAACACCCAGGCGGTGGGCATGCACACTGAGCTCATGGGTGCAGTAGGAAGGGTGCCCGAATGCATTGAGTCACTGGCAAGGAGTGTGGAGCACTTCGCTGTAGCACAGGCGGATGCCACACTAAAGCTTAGTGCTGCAATTCAGTCACTGACTGCCGTGATCCCATCTCTGACTGCTCTCATGCAGACTCAGATTGAGGCCACGCGAGCACTGACTGCTGCCAACCTCGATGGTTCGTTCACATGTCCCCGGGGCTCTCACCGCACCTCAGCAGGCCAGCAATCTGTGCTCCAGCAGATTGCTCTGGATGCTGAAGTGCTGCCCCGTGGGAGTGCCAGTGTGTCGGTCGAGCAGGGAGTTGCTGTCCTCTCTCACGATGACAGCATTCCTGCTGCCAACACTGTCACTTCTCCACTGCACTTGCCACCGTCTGTAGGACAGACTGCTGCCGCCCATGCAGAGTTGGTGCAGTCTGCAGCCGGGCCCTCCAGGCCCAGAACTGGTCGAGGCCGTCCTTCAGGGGCATCTGCAGTGTCAGGGTCTGAAAATCAGCAGCCGTCCACCAGCCTTGCTGCAGCCACTGAGGTCCCATTACGGAGGAGCAGTAGGGTTAGAAGGGGGGAAGTGCGCAAGGGAAGGAGATCACCCTCGAAGGGCAAAAAGTAGGAGGTGTGACAAAATGCTGGTCATTTTTTTATTAAAGGCCAAGGTTCGTGGTCCAACTTTTGTCTAGTGTTTTGGACATTATCTCCAGGTTGTGAGAACCAGTTATGTTAATGACTGTTTTTTTGTGTTTATTTCTATGAGTTTGTCATGAGGAAATGACACACACAGAGTTTGTAAAATAAATAAGTTTTTGTATTCAAAATATACATGTTTGGTGTTTGGAATCATTGGTGCCTTGGCCGGCTTAGGGGTTGCGTGCTGGGTTCATTGATGTTGTTAGCAATGGCAGAAGCCATTTCCACAGCAGAGGCCCTAGAAGCGGCTTGCTATCAGCCGTTGACGGACGGCCCTTGCAGTTTCACCATTGTGGGCCGCCCTCCCGCCTTGGTGCTGCTGATGATCATCCTCCTCGTCCTCTTCCTCCTCTTCCTCCTCCTCCTCTGGTGGTGCTCCAAGGCCTGGTGGCATTGGCTGGGTCATGACGATTGCCATGTTATGCAACATGCAGCACACAACTACGAAGTTGGATACTCGCTCAGGCGAGTACTGCAGGGCTCCTCCAGAATGGTCGAGACAGCGGAACCGTTGCTTCAGCACGCCGATTGTGCGCTCAATGATGTTCCTGGTAGCTTGATGGCTCTCGTTGTACCGCAGCTCAGCAGTGGTGTTGGGCGTACGGAGCGGTGTCATCAGCCAGGTGCTCAATGGATACCCCTTGTCCCCGAGAAGCCAACCAACTGGCTGATGCGGTGCCTCGAAAAGTTCTGCCGCAGTAGTCTGGCGCAGGATGAAAGCATCGTGGCAGCTGCCAGGATAGTGGGCATTGACAGCGAGTATCAGCTGTCTGTGGTCACAGACCAACTGAACATTCAAGGAATGGAATCCCTTTCTGTTCCGGAAATCCTCGGCATTCTCATGTGGAGCACGCAAAGCCACATGCGTGCAGTCAATGGCGCCCTGCACCATGGGGAAGCCCGCTATCCTCGCAAAGCCCAGAGCGCGGTCACGCTGCTTGTCTGGGGTCATGGGGAAAGAGATGAACTCTCGTCTCCTTTTAAAGAGGGCATTTGTGACCTGCCGGATGCAGCAGTGCACCGCGAACTGGGAGATATTGGCGAGGTCCCCAGCAGCAGCTTGAAATGAGCCAGTAGCATAGAAGTTGAGAGCCACTGTGACCTTCACTGCCACCAACAGAGATGTCCTGGACCTCAGTTGAGGCTGCAGATCTGGCTGCAGCAGGTGGCAGAGCTCAGTGACCACCTCCTTGCTGAATCGCAGCCTTCGCAAACACAGCTCCTCAGACATATGAATGTAGGAGAGCTGTTCACGATATACCCTGGGAGGGTAAGCTCTCCTGTACAGACGCCTGTTGGCCCTCCTCCGTCTGGCCATCATTGCCACTCTCTCTCTGCGTCTCTGTGTCCTCCGATTCAGCTGGAGCAGGACGACGCCCCCATTCAGTGCAGCCCCCATAGTCTCTTTGCAAGCAAAGTTATGAAGGACAGCAACCAAAGTACCAGCGAAGTTAGGATCAGTAGGCAAAACTACCTCACAAAGCGTTGACTCAATGCAGAAGTCTCTCTTTCTCTCTCTCCGAATCTCTCTCTCTCTCTCAGAACGAGTGGTGCAAAAATGTCAACCACAGAAAAAGACAGGAAGAGGCCCCCTTTAAATAGCACCCCCAGCCCCACAGCGATTGATAGCGTTCCAGTCTTCCGGTCGTTGGATGCGCCAGGCGGTAAGGCAGGGGGCGCCACTCAATTTCCGCCCCGGGGCGCCACAAGGGCGTTGCACCATGGAATGACGTCACAATCTGCGCGCGCAGGTGGTCGCGGCGGTAAAGTTTAGCGCCGCCGCACAATGTCTAGTTAAGTTCCCGAGCGGCGCAAACATCGCTGCGCCCGGGCGCTAGCGGCTTTGCGCCCCATTAGCGCCCTCTTAAGGCGCTAACGGGAGGCGCAACCAACTGAATTTTTCCCCCTAATTGTTCATGCCCTGCACCTATTCTGAACACAGCTTTGCAAACAGACGTGAATTCACAGGTCTGGAATTGATCAAATTCACAGCCGTCACAGTTGCATTTAACACAGCATGTAATTTGGGTTCCATTCCTTTTGAAGCAAGGGCTTGGCGATGCAACATACGATGTGTCACGATTACCAGTGGGTTTACAGCTCTTATTCTTGCAACAACACCCTCATATTTCCTGAGAAGTCGCACAACACCAGGTTATAGTCCAACAGTTTTATTTGAAATCACAAGCTTTCGGAGCGGCTGCTCCTTCGTCAGGTGAAGTGAAGAAATACAAATGGGCACAGCATATATAGACAGAGAACAATGCCTGTGCAGAGAACAATGCCAGACGACTACAGTTAATCTTTCTGACTGCCCTTTATCACACCTCGGCAGAGAAACAATCACGGCAATCAAATCCAACCAGGTCAGTCAGGAAGACATTACATCAAAGACGATAGCAAAATACAACAAAGACAATGAGGTGGGGTCACAGGGGGTCTAATGTGGCAGAGGCTGCAGTCTGTATGGAAAACCAAAATCTTTAAACTTTTTACTTTTTTTACTGGAAATCACATCTGTGAACAAGCCAACGATGACTCGAGTCTGGATGACTCTACGTCATGTAGCGTGACATGAACCCAAGATCCCGGTTGAGGCCGTCCTCATGGGTGCGGAACTTGGCTATCAGTTTCTGCTCGATGATTTTGCGTTGTCGTGTGTCTCGAAGGCCGCCTTGGAGAACGCTTACCCGAAGATCCGAGGCTGAATGTCCTTGACTGCTGAAGTGTTCCCCGACTGGGAGGTAACACTCCTGCCTGGTGATTGTTGCGCGGTGTCTGTTCATACGTTGTCGCAGTGTCTGCATGGTCTCGCCAATGTACCATGCTCCGGGGCATCCTTTCCTGCAACGTATGAGGTAGACAACGTTGGCCGAGTCACATGAGTATGTACCATGTACCTGGTGGGTAGTGTCCTCACGTGTGATGATGGTATCTGTGTTGATGATCTGGCATGTCTTGCAGACACTACAGACTTCTTACAGAAACTCAGCACCCACGGACCAGTTGAACCAGGAACACTCCTCGCCACGATGGACGTCTCGACACTCTACACCAGTATCCCCCACGATGACAGCATCGCTGCGACAGCCTCAGTACTCAACACCAACAACAGCCAATCTCCAGACGCCATCCTACAACTCATCCGCTTCATCCTTGACCACAATGTCTTCACCTTCAACAACCAGTTTTTTACCCAAACACACGGAACAGCCATGGGGACCAAATTCGCACCCCAATACGCCAACATCTTCATGCACAAGTTCGAGCAAGACTTCTTCGCTGCACAGGACCTCCAACCAACGCTGTACACCAGATACATCGACAAAATTTTCTTCCTTTGGACCCACGGCGAAGGATCACTGAAAAGACTACACGATAACATCAACAAGTTCCATCCCAACATCAAACTCACCATGAACTACTCCTCAGAATCGGTTTCATTCTTGGACACATGAATCTCCATCAAAGACGGACACCTCAGCACTTCACTCTACCGCAAGCCCACGGACAACCTCACGATGCTCCACTTCTCCAGCTTCCACCCTAACCACGTTAAAGAAGCCATCCCCTATGGACAAGCCCTGCGAATACACAGGATCTGCTCAGACGAGGAGGAACGCGATGGACACCTATGGACGCTGAAAGACGCCCTCGTAAGAACGGGATATGACGCTCGACTCATCGATCGACAGTTCCGACGGGCCACAGCGAAAAATCGCATAGACCTCCTCAGAAGGCGAACACGGGACACAACCAACAGCGTACCTTACGTCGTCCAGTACTTCCCCGGAGCGGAGAAACTACGCCATGTTCTTCACAGCCTTCAACATGTCATCGATGACGATGAACACCTCGCTAAGACCATCCCCACGCCTCCACTACTCGCCTTGAAACAGCCGCCTAACCTCAAAAGTACCATCGTTCGCAGCAAATTACCCAGCTTTCAGGAGAACAGCGACCACGACACCACACAACCCTGCCACGGCAACCTCTGCAAGACATGCCAGATCATCAACAGATGAACCATTATCACACGTGAGGACACTACCCACCAGGTACATGGTACATACTCATGTGACTCGGCCAAGGAGGACGAGGAGCCATGCTTTGCGGGGTCGGATGTGGCCAATCCAGCAGCACGCGACCACATTGCTGGCCGTCAGGCAAGGGATGCACACATCCATGCCAAATTCGCGAAAGCTAATGCTTCAACCACAGGTGGCTGGCAGATGGAGATGAATGTCAGGATGAGCTTCTTAACACGCCATACATCATCTGTCCAATAGGTGCTTTCCTATCACTCTCACCACCATCGTTACAAATGCAAGTAGCCCTGAGCCCTCACTTCCATTTCTCAGCACACATAGGCCAAAAAGTCAAATCTTTGCCATCACTTTTGTTTAATGCAATCACAATCTGGATGACAAGCGAAAACTTTTTCACACAATAAAACACCCAAGTGACTAACCTTGTAACTATTTGTAAGTTAACTTCCTCTTACGTGTGCTTCTACGTGTTGCTTCCCCTGTGGCTTCAGCTGATGTGGAGGCACCTTGCTCACTTTGATGCTGCGCCTGCCTACGATGGCTTTGGCGGGCGTCCTCTGGGTTTGGGAGCCTGGGAGGGCTCAGCAACAGTCTGCTCTTCCTGCGGCTGTGCAGGGGCTGAGACGGCCAGCTCAGTTGGGTGAGGAATCTGGGGCTCTGACCGAGGGCTCCGCAGTGGCATGGGAGTGTGAGCGCTTGGAGAGGAGCCCACACTTCCTTGTTGTCGGCCACCAACATCCCTCTCATGGGTTACCCACACTTCAGTGCTAGCAAGGAGCTGGAGAGCACCTTGCTGCACATCAGTGGGGCCATGAGGACCCATCTCTGTACTGACAGTCCTCATAACGGGGACATCCATGTACCTCTGGTGTCTCTCCTCAATAGATGCCCATCTATCCTCCATAGCAGACCATCTATTTAGAAGAGTCACCATGCTCTGTTGCGTCTGGCGAGTTATGTCCTCCAAGGAGGTTGCCACCCTCTCCATGGTGGCATGTTCATGCACCATTGCCTCCACAATAGCAGTGCTCATGTTTGAGATGGACTCCTCCATTCTCTGCACACTGGCAGTTACCGTGGATGCAAAACCTGTCAGACTCCTGCACTTGTTGCTGAAGTTCCAGCACCCCTCTCTTTCTGGATGGCCCCAGAGGCACACCGTCTGCATGCAGCTGAGCAGAGCTAGGAGAGTCCTACAACCTCCGACAAGGACTCTCCACTGCTGTCCCTGTCTCCACCATCTGCTGATGCTCACTTCTGAGCTTTGATACACCAGGTGACAACACTACTCTATGTCGCGAAGGACCCACTGAGGTGTGCGTCTCTGTGCTGGTGCTGGGTGCACTGAGTTCTGGTGACGCTGCTCCCACAGAGGCTGCACGCTCCTCTGAGGAGTCGTCTTCCTCTTCCTCCTTGACAATGGGGAGGGGGGATCTCGATGGTCCTGTGAGAGAGAAAAGGCATGAGTTAGACATCTGATATTTAGGTAGCAGACACATCCTATTGTGCAGATGATCAAAAGTCAATCTCTATGAACATCATTTGCCATTTCAGTCAATCATGAAATCTAAATGAGAGGGTTTAAAATCTATTCTGTCACCAGCTTCATCTAATGCGCCCGTCTCTCCGTCCCCCACTTCCAACTCCTCGCCAACTCCCACGATCTCCTGAGCAGCCTCCTCCGCGCTAGTCAACATCGCAAGGGATGGTGGCCCTCCTCCTGTCTTCGTTCCCTCCCTCTCATTGTGGGCTATCTTTTCCTGCAAGGAGGGACACAAATGGAGTTTCATCGAGATTGATGGAGTGAGTGTGAAGAATCCATAACATAGAAGCTTAGAGGGAGGCCAAGATGGAGTGAGGTGCCAAGAGGAAGCTAGCTCCCTGTGCATTGTTAGTTGTTGTCATTGCATAACAGTGAGAGCGAGTGTGAGGGGTGCATAGCAGGATGGTGAAGTGATTCAGTACAGAGAGAGAGATGGATAGGTAAGGGTGCAAGGGAAGTAAGGGTAAGGTGGGATGTGGAGGAGCAGGCTGACAATGCAGAGTGCTGGTGATGAGAAGAGAGGGAAGCAGATTGAAGTAAAGTGCGATGTGATACTCACTTTTGATGAGCGCAGAAGATCATTGAAGCGTTTCCAGCACTGGACCCAGGTGCATGAGCAAACTGACCTAGTGCTGACCTCCTCAGCAATTCGCAGCCAGGCTGCCTTTGTTTGCTGAGGAGGCTTCCTCCGGCCATCGCGAGGGAACAGGATGTCCCTGCGCCCTCTTACTCCCTCCACAAGAGCTTGGAGGGAGTCTTCAGCAAACCTTGGAGAAGCCGTTGCCCTTGCAGCAGTCATAATGAGCTGGACGATTCCCAGAGCAGCAGAAAGGAAATGAGAAGCTAAGGCTACATGGAGCCCTTTAAAAACAACTGAATGAGTGACGTCAGCAGAGGCGAGCAGCAGATACGCTCCCACTCATTGGACCGGGTAGCGCGCACGGCGGGCTTAATGAGCCCACATAACTGAAAATCTAGATTGGGGAGCGGTTGAAACCAGCAGCGGGACCGAAAGCCACCCACCAGGCAACCTGACTCCAACCCGCCTCCTCCATTAAATTGGCGGCCGTCGTGTCTGTCTTCACGGAAGAAGTCGCAAAAAAAACTCCCGGAAATATTGGAGAACCAAGGGTCTAGCAAGAATGAGGAACTGAAAGAAATTAGTATTAGTAAAAAAGTAGTACTGGAGAAATTAATGGGACTGAAAGCCAATAAATCCCCTGGACCTGATGGCCTACATCCTAGGGTTTTGAAAGAGGTGGCTATAGAGATAGTGAATGCATTGGTTGTCATCTTCCAAAATTCCATAGATTCTAGAATGGCTTCTGCAGATTGGAAGGTAACAAATGTAACCCCACTATTTAAGAAAGGAGGGAGAGAGAAAATGGGGAACTACAGACTAGTTAGCCTGACATTAGTAGTAGGGAAAATGCAAGAATCTATTATTAAGGAGGTGGTAACAGGGCACTTACAAAATAGTAATAGGATTGGACAGAGTCAACACGGATTTATGAAAGAGAAATCATGTTTGACGAATCTGTTAGAGTTTTTTGAGGTTGTAGCTAGCAGAATAGATAAGGGGGAACCAGTGGATTTGGATTTTCAGAAGGCATTCGATAAGGTGCCACACGATAGGTTATTAAACAAAATTAGGGCTCATGGGATTGGGGGTAATATATTAGCATGGATTGAGGATTAGTTAACGGACAGAAAACAGAGAGTAGGAATAAACGGGTCATTTTCGGGTTGGCAGGCTGTAACTAGTGGGGTACCGCAAGGATCAGTGCTTGGGCCTCAGCTATTCACAATCTATGTCATTAATTTGGATGAGGGGAGCAAATGTAATATATCCAAGTTTGCTGATGATACAAAGCTAGGTGGAAATCTAAGTTGTGAGGAGGATGCTTCAAGGGGATATAGACAGGCTAAGTGAGTGGGCAAGAACATGGCAAATGGAATATAATGTGGAAAAATGTGACGTCATCTACTTTGGTAGGAAAAATAGAAAAGCAGAGTATTTTTTAAATGATGAGAGATTGAGAAATGTTGGTGTTCAGAGGGACCTGGGTGTCCTTGTACACGAATCACTGAAAGCTTACATGCAGGTGCAGCAAGCAATTAGGAAAGCAAATGGTATGTTGGCCTTTATTACAAGAGGATTTGAGTATAAGAGTAAAGACGTCTTACTGCAATTATATAGGGCCCTGGTGAGACCACACCTGGAGTATTGTGTACAGTTTTGGTCTCCTTACCTAAGGAAGGATATACTTGCAATAGAGGGAGTGCAACAAAGGTTCACCAGACTGGTTCCTGGGATGGGGGGATTGTCCTATGAGGACAGATTGAATAGACTAGGCCTATATTCTCTGGAGTTTAGAAGAATGAAGATGATCTCATTGAAACATACAAAATTCTTACAGGGCTTGACAGAGTAGATGCAGGAAGGATGTTTCCCCTGGCTGGGGAGTCTAGAATCGGGGTGACAGTCTCACAATAAGGGGTCGGCCATTTATGACTGAAATGAGGAGAAATTTCTTCACTCAGAGGGTGGTGAATCTTTGGAATTCTCTACCCCAGAGGGCTGTGGAGGCTCAGTCACTGAGTATATTCAAGACAGAGATCGATAGATTTTTGAATATTAAGGGAATCAAGGGATATGGGGATAGTTCAGGAAAGTGGAGTTGAGGTAGATCAACCATGATCTTATTAAATAGCAGAGCAGGCTCGATGGGCCGAATGGCCTACTCCTGCTCCTATTTCTTATGTTCTTTTGGTTATGTCACTGGGCTAGTAATCCAGAGGCCTGGACTAATGATCTGGAGACATGAGTTCAAATCTCACCACAGCAGCTGGGGAATTTAAATTCAGTAAATTAAATAAATCTGGAATAAAAAGCTAGTATCAGTAATGGTGACTAATACAATCATGAAACTATGGGGTTGTTGTAAAAACCCATCTGGTTCACTGGTGTCCTTTAGGGAAGGAAATCTGCTATCCTACCCTATGTGTGGTTAACTCTTAAGTGCCCTCTGAAATGGCCTAGCAAGCCATTCATTTGTATAAGGTGGCTCACCACCACCTTCTCGAGGGCAATAAATGCTGGCCTTGCCAGCGAAGCCCACATCCTGTGAATGAATAAAAAATGTTTTCCCACTTAAGCAATTCTGATTCCATGAAATCATCCAGTAACTTGAATATTTCCTCGCCCATTGTTCATTCTGGTAAAGTCTGACAAAAAAGATAATCTTCTAAAATTTCACCCAGCCAAACATAGTGAAGGTAAACTCATACTTGCGCTGCACTACCAACATCAGTTATCTCATCAAGCTGAATTGCAAACTGCTCACATTCACGAAGCCTTTCTGTCAATTGGCATTTTATATCTCTTGAAAGTTCCTCGATTCTTCTACTAACTGTGTCATTAGAAAGTGGTACGGCCTTCAACTCCTGGGCTGCGTCTTCACTCACCATCACTTTGCACATTTCTACAGCAGCGGGGAGAATCAGCTCCTCTCCGATAGTATGGGCTTTCTTTCCATTAGCAATCCAAAACGCTGTTAAAAATGATGCTTTCAGGACCCTTCTCCGGAACTGATGCTATATTTGTCATTTGAGTTTTCTGACGACTGTATTGGTCTTTTAATTCGTTCAAAGAAGTCTTTTGATTTATCTTTACATGTCTTGTGAGGTGCCGCTTTAGTTTTGCAGGTTTCATTGCTTCCTTGAATAAAATTTGTAAGCACACAACACATTGCGGCCGTCCATCACTGAGCTCCATCACTCAGCTGTGGCTCAGTGGGCAGCACCCTCGCCTCTGAGTCAGAAGGTTGTGGGTTCAAGTCCCACGCCAGGGACTTGAGCACATAAAGCTAGGCTGACACTCCAGTGTAGTGCTGAGGAAGGTGCCATCTTTCAAATGAGATGTTAAATTGAGGCCTCGTTAAAATTCCCTTCTCTTGAGCAAGGCTGAACTCACCTGGCGTCCACCACCGGCCTTGATAACCGTGGGTCTACCTGGCGATCTGCATGCCTCCATGCGCGCTCCCCTCCTAGGTGAGACAGCCAGCCCATGCACTGCACATGTGGCGGCCGCACTCCGCTCCCGTCTTGCACCAAACCCGCCTCCAGCTGTCGCTCATTCATTTACTCTTCACCGCGGCGCCCCCCCTGACCACGCCATCCTGGGCGGTCACCCACCCGTAAGGCCGGCCCTCTTCGGTAAGCACTTTCACATTATTTTGCGGATCCCCTGGAAAGTCTCTATGGAGCCCCAGGGCTCCGCGGACCTCAATTTGAGACCCACTGATATAGTGCCTTTCAGGACCTCAGGATGTCTCACAAACACCAATGAGATCATGACCAGATAATCTGTCTTAGTGATGTCGATTAGCAATGCTTGCTTGTGTGTCAGCCAATGGCTCAGTGGGTAGCACCCTTACTCTGGCTCAGAAGGTTGTGCATTCAAGTCCCACTCCAACAGACTTGAGCATAAAAATCTAGGCTGACACTCCAGTGCAGTGCTGAGGGAGCGCTGCACTGTCAGAGGTGCCATCTTTCGGATGAGACATTAAATCGAGGCCTCATCTGCTCTCTCAGGTGGACGTAAAAGATCCCATGGCACTATTTTGGAGAAGAGCAGGGGTTATCCCCGGTGTCCTGGCCAATATTTATCCCTCAATCAACATCACTAAAAAAACAGATTATCTGGTCATTATCACATTGGCCCAGAAATTCCGGTCAGAGGCTTCCCGCGGGTGCAAGCATAGCGGGTGCACTTACCTAGCGCGCCTGCCGTTGCGCTGTGGGCCCGCGTGGGATTCCGATCCTGGGCCGCTGCCGGTGTGCAGGGCTCGCGGATCCCAGGGGCGAAGCTAGTTCGCAGCGTCCCCATGGATCACGTGGGCCATGGGGAGCCAATCGGAGCAGGGAATCTCCATTCATAGATTTGACAGGAAGACCTGTCAAATCTATGAATAGAGATCGGCCCCAAAACCTAAGCAAAACTTCAAATAATTTTTTTTTTAATCACATTTTAAAAATAACTATAAATTACATAAATTAACTATAAACAAAAATTTAAATTTTTGAAAAAATGTATTAAAGTTTTTAACGGGGCTAAAAATAAACTTACCTTTCTTTAAAGTATTTAAAAATGATAAACCTGTGGAAAAAATGTTTCAATTTTACTTAATTCACCTCATACCTTGTTAAAAGCGGGCCTTGCGCCTGCTTTTTCCACGTGCAGCTGCCAGGGACTTACCCGCACGGAGAAACCTGTAAAAAAAAGCCGAAGTTCACTGCGTGCGCGCTGCCTCTCCCGCACACGCGGTTGACCCGCGAACCCCTTCCTTCAAGAGACCGGAAGTTCCGGTTTCCCGTGCATGCGTGAAACCGGCACTTCCGGTGGCCCTACGGGTGAGTACACAGCGCGTACACACCCGTGGGGACCCGAATTTCTGGCCCATTGTTTGTGGGCGCTTGTTGTGTGCAAATTGGCTGTAAAGAGCTTTGGGATGACCGGTGGTTGTGAAAGGTGCTATATAAATGCAAGTCTTTCTTTAACGTGGTGTTTTACTGTACCTTTACTTTTTGAAAGGCAATGGCTGTGGTTGCTTAGTAAATGATAATAAATCAGAATAAAATAATTAATAACAACTGCAGTAACTAATAATCAAGCTTCAGACCTGTAGTATGTGAAATGACTGCCCTGCTCTGTTGCTGTGTGTGCCTCTGTAATTACTATGCGGAGAATGTACAGCAGTACTCTGTCAGCTTAAAGCCAGTGTAGGATTTTTAATTTAAAAAATTCAAAATTAAAAAATGTTCACCAGTTTTCAGGAGAATCTCAGCCTTGTTTACCCTGCAAATCCCCTCTCACTAACATTTGGGGGATGGTGCACAGGTTGGGAGAGCTGCCCCACAGACTGGTCGAGCCTCAACCTGACACACATTTGTACTTTTCAGAGTTATATCCATAGGCCAGCATCTCAGCCCCTTCCATCACCATCAGTGTATGTCGTGTCCCACCGGCAAGGCAAATCCACCACAGGTGGGGAGACAGTGGCACACTGTCGGGCTGGAGTCGCCTTGGGAGTCCTCCACGGCCCTTCCAGACCCCATGAAAGCGCGTGGCTTCAGATCAAACAAGGCCAAGGGAACCGCCTGCTGAAAGTGAAAGGAGGAGTTATCAATTGAGCCAATGTAGATCAGCAAGCACAGGGGTGATGGGTGAACGGGATTTGGTGCAAGTCAGGATAGGGGCAGCAGCGTTCTGGATGAGCTGAAGTTTACGGATGGTTCAAGGTGGAAGGATGGCCAAGGGAGCATTTGGAAAAGCATCCGGAGGTAAGAAAGGCATGGGAGAGGGGTTCAGCAGCAGATGGGCTGAGGCAGGGGTGGAGACAGGCGATATTAAATAAATAATAGATTCATTATTAAATAGCAAAACTTACGGCATGGAGGTTTCTCTGCAGTACAGGCTAAGGAGCGGGGAGACACAAAACCGAAAGGCTACAGCGCCACCAAGGGTGGGAGAAGGTAATTACAGCTTGACGGGTTTACATAGGCGACTTCCATTCTAAATGTGGATATTAAATTAATAATTGGGAGTAACGTTCACCTTCACCACCTAGCTGGTAATCTGGCAGTGCCGCTTACCCACCTGTAGTGGAATCTGGGCAAGTTCTACAATGGGCTGGCGATCCACTCTGCCAGGTTACTGCCCTGGCAGTGAAGGTGAAAATTATAAGAACATAAGAACATGAGAAATAGGAGCAGGAGTCGGCCATACGGCCCCTCGAGCCTGCTCCGCCATTCAATAAGATCATGGCTGATCTTTTACCTCATCTCCACTTTCCTGCAGTGCAGAGTGGGCTGGCTGTCTCACCTAGGAGGGGAGCGTGCATGGAGGAGCACTATCCCCATATCCCTTGATTCCCTTAATATTCAAAAATCTATTGCTCTCTGTCTTGAATATACTCAACGACTGAGCCTCCACAGCCCTCTGGGGTAGAGAATTCCAAAGATTCACCACCCTCTGAGTGAAGAAATTTCTCCTCATCTCAGGCCTAAATGGCCGACCCCTTATTCTGAGACTGTGACCCCTGGTTCTAGACACTCCAGCCAGGGGAAACATCCTCCCTGCATCTACCCTATCAGGCTCTTTAAAAATGTTGTTTGTTTCAATGAGATCACCTCTCATTCTTCTAAACTCAAGAGAATACAGGCCTAGTCTACTCAATCTCTCCTCATAGGACAATCCCCCCATCCCAGGAACCAGTCTGATGAACCTCTGTTGCACTCCCTCTATGGCAAGTATATCCTTCCTTAGGTAAGGAGACCAAAACTGTACACAATACTCCAGATGTGGTATAATTGCAGTAAAACGTCTTTACTCTTATATTCATATCCTCTTGTAATAAAGGCCAACATACTATTTGCTTTCCTGATTGCTTGCTGTACCTGCATGTAAGCTTTCAGTGATTTGTGTACAAGGACACCCAGGTCCCTCTGAACACCAACATTTCCCAATCTCTCACCATTTAAAAAATACTCTGCTTTTCTATTTTTCCTACTTAAGTGGATAACTTCACATTTCTCCACATTATATTCCATTTGCCAGGTTCTTGCCCATTCACTGAGCTTATCTATATCCCCTTGAAGCCTCCTTGCATCCTCCACACAACTTACATGCCCACCCAGCTTTGTATCATCAGCAAACTTGGATACAATACATTTGGTCCCCTCATCCAAATCATTGATGTAGATTGTGAATAGCTGAGGCCCAAGCACTGATCCTTGCGGTACCCCACTAGTTACAGCCTGCCAACCCGAAAATGACCTATTTATTCCATTAACCAATCCTCAATCCATGCTAGTATATTACCCCCAATCCCATGAGCCCTAATTTTGTTTAATAACCTCTTTTGTGGCACTTTATCGAATGCCTTCTGAAAATCCAAATACACCACATCCACTGGTTCCCCCTTATCTATTCTGCTAGTTACAACCTCAAAAAACTCTAACAGATTTCCCTTTCATAAATCCGTGTTGACTCTGCCCAATCCTATTATTATTTTCTAAGTGACCTGTTACCATGTCCTTAATAATAGATTCTTGCATTTTCCCTACTACTGATATCAGGCTAACTGGTCTGTAGTTCCCCGTTTTCTCTCTTTTCCTTTCTTAAATAGTGGGGTTACATTTGCTACCTTCCAATCCACGGGAACCGTTCTAGAATCTATGGAATTTTGGAAAATGACAACCAATGCATCCACTATCTCTACAGCCACCTCTTTCAAAACCCTAGGATGTAGGCCATCAGGTCCAGGTGATTTATTGGCTTTCAGTCCCATTAATTAATTTTTTTAATAATACTAATTTCTTTCAGTTCATCATTCTCGCTAGAGCCTTGGTTCTCCACTATTTCCGGGAAGTTGTTGCAACTTCTTCCGTGAAGTTAGACACAAAGGCCGCGATTTTGCTGGCGCTCGGGGCGGGTTTGGAGGCGGGTCAGGTGGTAATATTGAAAAAAATGATGGTGGGTTCCGATCCCGCTGTCAACCCGCCTCCGTGCAACTTTGCCAAAGGCGGGCTCACAGACTCCCGTTCGGTCTCGCCACCAAGCGGCGGGATAGGCACTTAAGGCTGTTAACTGCTTGTTAACTGCCTGGATAATGCCATTTTGACAGCCGTTTTACATTTTACCACATTTTCTGCGTGTTCCACGCCATTCCCAAACCACGCCAGCTGATTGTGTCGGGTTCACAAGTGGCTGCCTTCCTGACAGCTGCAGCTCCAGCATAAAAACAAAGCTCTCAACAAGGATCAGTGGCAGGTGGCAGAACTTTGTTTTTTCAGGTCTTGGAAAACTTTTTGCAGGTCTACTGATCTTGGAAGTGGTGAAGCTGAGATCCATCTCCACTGTGACCTCCTGGGAAAACCCTCTCCCCACATTGACTGAGCGCTTCTTCAATGGAGATATCTACCAGCAGCATGGGAACCATTTATTTCCTTTCATCCTGGTCCTCAGATTCGGGGGACGAGCAGCCACGGCAGCAGCAGAACCAGGAAAAACAGCAGCAGCAACAACAGGTGCGCCAACCGCCTGCTCACCCACCTGATGCTGCACAGGGCAGAAGGCATCAGCGCAGGGATGCACGTCGCTGCAGGAGATACCCCCAACACAGGGTTTACAGGATGAGGATGAGCTTCCTCAACATGACTGAGCAGCAGTGCCAAAGGAGGCTCAGATTTTCACGAGAGGTAGTCGCTGATATCTGCGCAATGCTGCACCAACACCTGGAGCCCAGAGGAGCGGGTGGACACCCCTTACCAGTGGCTGTCAAATTCACCACCGCCCTCATTTTTTGCCTTCAGGGTCCTTCCAGGGCTCATCAGCAGACATCAGCAGCATCTCCCAGTCGGCCGCACACGCTTGCATCACGCAGGTAACCGATGCCCTCTTTGCCAAGTCGCACAATTAAATACACTTCTCGACGGATCAAGCAAGTGTAACCGCGCGTGCGGTTGGCTTTGCAAATATGGCAGGCTTGCCAAGGGTGCAGGGCATTGTAGACTGCGCACATGTGGCCCTTAGGGCACCCCAGCACAACCCAGCTGTTTTTGTCAACCGCAAGGGCTTCCACTCCCTCAACGTGTAGCTGGTGTGTAACCACAGGAAGGACATTTTGCATGTTTGCACAAAGTACCCTGGCAGTTGTCATGCCTCGTTCATCCTGCGGCAGTCTAGTGTGCCTCCGCTGTTCAATCCGCCAAACCAACTTTAGTGGCTATTTGGAGACAAGGGCTATCCCCTGAAGACGTGGCTGATGACGCCATTGAGGAGGCCATCGAACGAAGCTGAGGAGCGCTACAGTGCCAGCCACATTTCGACCAGATCCATTATCGAGCAAACCATCGGCTTGCTGAAGATGCAATTCAGATGCCGTGATAGATCAGGTGGAGCCCTACAGTATTCAGCAGCCAGGGTCTCCAGAATCATCGTGGTCTGCTGTGCACTGCACAACAACGCACAGCATCGTGGCTTGTAGCTGCCTGAGGAACAAGTGGCTCAGCGCATAGCCTCCTCAGATGAGGAGGAGGAGGAGGAACACCTTGCGGAGGCGGATGCGCCAGTTCCAACAGCCGCGAGCATATTGCTGCCCGTGATGCAAGGGATGCACTAATCTTTGCCTGATTCGCTTAAGTCGACGAATCAAACAAATGTGGCTGGCACCTTCTTAACACACCATACGCAATGTACAAGAACCTGTGGGTTCCTATCACTCTCACCACCATCATTACAAATGCAAGTCGCCCTGAGCCCTCAATGTGGAACTTCCATTTCCGAGATCGCATAGGCCAGAACTTCAATTGTTTGTCATCACTTCTGTTTAATCCATTCACAAAAGGATGACAATGTCAAATATTAAATAAAACAAAAGACAACAGAACAGAACACCCAAGTGACTACCCTTGTGACTAATTGTGCTTTATCTTCCTCTTACGCATGCTTCTACGTGGTGCTTCCCCTGTGGCTTCAGCAGATGTGGAGGCACCTTGCTCACTTTCATGCTGCTCCTGCTTCGACACCTTTAGCGGGTGTCCTCTGGGTTTGCGAGCCTGTGAGGGCTCGGCAACAGTCTGCTCCTCCTGCGTCTGTGCAGGGGCTAAGACGCCCATCTCAGTTGGGTGAGGACTCTGGTGGGGCTCTGACCGAGGGCTACTCAGTGGCATGGGAGTGTGAGTGCTTGGACAGGAGCCCCCACTTCCTTGTTGCCTGCCACCAATATCCCTCTCATGGG
This sequence comes from Squalus acanthias, assembly GCA_030390025.1. NCBI lineage: Eukaryota > Metazoa > Chordata > Chondrichthyes > Squaliformes > Squalidae > Squalus > Squalus acanthias. Next base: position 82,356,194 of record CM059434.1, on the reverse strand, counting down.
TCAGCCCCACTTCAGTGCTAGCAAGTGGCTTAACAGCACCTTGCTGCACATCAGGGGGGCCATGAGGACCCATGTCTGCACTGGCAGTCCTACTCAAAAGGACTCCTGTGAAGCTCTGGTTTCTCTGCTCAATAGCTGCCCATCGCTCCTCCAGAGATGTCAGTCTATTCTAAACATTCACCATGTTTTCCTGACTCTGGCGACTTATTTCCTCCATGACCATAACCATCCTTTCCACAGAGGTTGCTATCCTTTCCGTGTTGGTGCGTTCATGTGCCATTGCCTCCACAAAGGCACTGCTCATGTTAGACATGGACTCCTCCATCCTCTCCACACTCGCAGTGACCCTGGAGACAAAACCTGCCAGAGATTCCTGCACCTGTTCCTGGTGTTCCAGCACCGCTCTCTTTCTGGATGGACCCGGAGGCACAGCGTCCACATGCAGCGGAGCCGAACTGGGAATGCCCTGCGGCCTCCGACGAGGACTCTCCACTGCTGTTCCTGTCTCCACCATCTGCTGATGCTCACTTGTGAGCTGTGATACACCAGGTGACAACATTACTCTATCTCCCAAAGGTCCCACCGAGGTGTGCATATCTGCGCTGGTGCTGGGTGCGCTTAATTCTGCTGACGCTGCGCCCTCAGATGTTGCAGGTTCCTCTGAGGAGTCTTCTGGCTTCGGCTCTTCCTCCTGGACAGTGGGGAGGGGGGCTGTCGATGGTCCTGTGGGGGAGTAAAGGCATGAGTTAGACATTTGATATTAACGTAGCATGCACATGGAATAGTGCTGATCATCATATGGCATCTGATGCTCATGCAGATTGACTTATCAGTCACTCATGCAATGTAAATAAGAGAGATGCAAATCTATTCTGTCACCAGCTTGCTCTGCTGCAGGTTCCTCTGAGGAGTCTTCTGGCTTCGGCTCTTCCTCCTGGACAGTGGGGAGGGGGGCTGACCGTCTGACCGTCTCCCACTTCCAGATCCTCATCGCCTCCGATGATTTCGAGGGCCGCCTCCTCAGCATTGGTCAAATGGGCAATTGAAGGTGGCCCTCCTCCTGTCCTCGCCCTCTCCCTCTTATTGTGGGCTCTCTTTTCCTGCAATGAGGGACACAAGTGGAGTTTGAGTGAGAATGATGGAGTGAGTGTAGAGAAGCCATAGCATAGATGCTTAGAAGGAGACAAAGATGGAGTGAGGTGCCAATACCAAGGGTCCGCCCTGTGCGTTGTTAGTTGTTGTCATTGCATAACAGTGATAGCGCGTGTGAGGGCAGCATAGTCGAATAGTGAAGTGATTGTGTACATAGAGAGAGAGGGATGGTTAAGGGTGCAAGGGATGTAAGCGTAAAGTGGGATGCGGAGGAGTAGGTTTACAATGCAGAGTGCTGGTGATGAGAGGAGATGGGGAGCAGATTGAGGGTAATGGTGATGTTATACTCACTTTCCCTGAGCGGACCAGGTCATTGAACCTTTTTCGGCACTGCACCCAGGTTCGAGCACACATCAATCTGGAGCTCACCTCCTGAGCAATTTGCAACCACACAGCTTTGGTCTGCTGTGGTGGCTTCTTCCTCCCAGAAGATGGGAAGAGTACCTCCTTTTGATCTCTGACTCCCTCCACAAGAGCATGGAGGAAGTCATCAGCAAATCATGGTGAGGCCTTTGCCCTTGAGGTTGCCATATCAGCAGCAGTCAGCAGAGTAGACAATCCAGAAGCAATAAATAAGAGAATGAGCCATGGCTGCATGGGCCCCTTCAATGCAGCTGGCTCACAGACATCAGCAGAGGCGAGTTCCAGACCCAAAACAGTAATTGGCCAGGGGAGCGCACATGCTGGGAATCAATTGCCCAATTAGGACAAAATCACAATTTTTTTCAGGATCAAAGTGGAGGCGGGACCGGGACCCACCGACCACCTGACCCACACCCACCCCGCCACCAATGATAAGATCGCGGCCAAAGTATTTGTTTAATTTCAATGCCATTTCCTTATTCCCCATTATAATTTTTCCTGTCTCAGCCTGTAAGTGACCCACATTTACTTTCACTAATCTTTTCCTTTTACATACCTGTAGAAAATTTTACAGTCTGTTTTTATGTCTCTCGCTAGTTTACTTTCATATTCTATTTCGCTTTCTGTATCAATTTCTTGGTCCTCCTTTGCTGAATTCTAAAATCCTCCCAATCCTCAGGCTTACTACTCTTTTTGGCAACATTATAAGACTCTTCCTTTGATCTAATACTATCTTTAACTTCTCTTGTTAGCCATGGTTGGACCACTTTTCCTCTGGGGTTTTTGTGCCTTAAAGGAATGTATATTTGTTGTAAATTATGTATTAATTCTTTAAATGCTAGCCATTGCTTGTCTACCATCATACCTTTTAATGTAGTTTCCCAATCTACCTGAGCCTACTTGCCCCTCATACCTACATAGTTTGCTTTATTTAGATTTAAGACCCTCATTTCAGATTTAACTAAATCACTTTCAAACTCAATATAAAATTCTATCATATTATGGTCACTCTTCCCTAAAGGCCCCTTTACTACAAGGTTATTAAATAACCCTTTCTCATTGCACAATACTAGATCTAAAATAGCCTGTTTCCTAGTTGGTTCCTCAACATACTGATCTAGAAAACTATTTTGCATACGTTCCATGATTTCGTCCTCCACACTATTACTGCAAATTTGGTTTGCACAGTCTATATGTAGATTAAAGTCCCCAACGATTACTATATTACCCTTGTTATATGCTCCTCTAATTTCCTGATTTATACTCTGCCCTACATTACAACTACTGTTTGGGGGCCTATAAACAACTCCCACCAATGTTTTCTGCCCCTTGCTATTTCTTAGCTCCACCCAAACTGATTCTACTTCTTGATTTTTGGAGCAAAGATCCTTTCTCTCTGTTGTCTTTATCCCATCCTTTATTATCAGAACTACCCTTCCTCCTTTTCCATTTTGCCTATCTCTTCTAAAAATTAAGTATCCCGGAATATTTAGTTCCCAACCTTGGCCACTTTGTAACCACGTCTCCGTTATGGTTATTAGATCAAACCTGTTCATTTCTATCTGCACTATTAATTCATCTGTTTTGTTACAATTGCTTCGCGCATTCAGATATGGTGCCTTTAGCTTTGACTTATTTCTATTTTGCCCTGATGTCATCTTAGTCACTGATGCCTTATTACGTTTGTTGCTCTCTATCCCTTCCTGACCCACCCTGCTTATTTTTACCAAAAACTGTACTCTGCTCTAGAGCCTTGTCATTTCTCTCGCTACTTTTAAATATACTCTTTCCTGAATCCTCCCACCCCTCCTTCATTAGTTTAAAGCCCTGACTACTGCCCTAGTTATTCAGTTCACGAGGACACTGGTCCCAGCCCGGTTTAAGTGGAGCCCGTCCCAACAGAACAGCTCCCTCTTTCCCAAGTACTGGTGCCAGTGCTCCATGAACTGAAACCCCTTCCTCACACACCACTCTTTGAGCCACGCATTTAAACCTTTAATTTGTTTGTCCCTATGCCAATTTGCGCGTGGCTCAGGTAACAGTCCAGAGATGATTACCTTTGAGGTTCTGCTTTTTAATTTGGATCCTAGCTCCTCAAACTCCCTCAGCAGAACCTCATTCCTAGTTCTACCTATAGAAACAAAGAAACATAAAAGATAGGAGCAGGAGTAGGCCATTCGGCCCCTCGAGCCTGCTCTGCCGTTCAATGCGATCATGGCTGATCATCCAAATTCAGTACCCTGTCCCTGCTTTCTCCCCATATCCCTTGATCCCCTTAGCCTTAAGAAATATATCTAACTCCTTCTTGAATATATTTAATGAATTGGCCTAAACTGCCTTCTGTGGTAGAGAATTCCACAGGTTCACCACTCTCTGGGTGAAGAAATTCCTCCTCATCTCAGTCCTAAATGGCTTACCCCTTATCCTTAGACTGTGACCCCTGGTTCTGGACTCCCCAGCTATCGGGAATAGCCTTCCTGCATCTAGTCTGTCTAGTCCTGTTAGAATTTTATAAGTTTCAATGAGATCCCCTCTCATTCTTCTAAACTCTAGCGACATAAGCCTAATCGACCCAATCTCTCTTCATACGTCATTCCTGCCATCCAGGTATCAGTCTGGTGAATCTTCGCTGCACACCCTCCATGGCAAGAACATCCTTCCTCAGATAAGGCGACCAAAACTGCACACAATACTCAAGGTGTGGTCTCACCAAGGTCCTGTACAACTGCAGCAAGACATCCTTGCTCCTGTACTCGAATCCTCTCGCTATGAAGGCCAACATACCATTTGCCTTCTTAACCGTCTGCTGCACCTGCATGCTTACCTTCAGCGACTGGTGCACAAGGACACCCAGCTCTCGTTGCACTTCCCCTTTTCCCAATCTATTGCCGTTCAGATAATAATCTGCCTTCCTGTTTTTGCCACCAAAGTGGATAACCTCGCATTTATCCACATTATACTGCATCTGCCATGCATCTGCCCAATCACCCAACCTGTCCAAATCATACTGGAGTTTCTCTGCATCCACCTCACAGCACACACGCCCACCCAGCTTTGTGTCGTCTGCAAACTTGGAGATATTACATCTAGTTCCCTCGTCTAGATCATTAATATATATTGTGAATAACTGGGGTCCTAGCACCGATCCCTGCGGTACCCCACTAGTCACTGCCTGCCACTCGGAAAAAGACCCGTTTATTCCAACTCTTTGCTTCCTGTCTGCCAACCAGTTCTCTATCCAAGTCAGTACCTTACCCCCAATCCCATGTGCTTTAACTTTGCACGCTAATCTCTTATGCGGGACCTTATCGAAAGCCTTCTGAAAGTCCAAATACACCACATCCACTGGTTCTCCCTTATCTATTCTACCAGTTACATCCTCAAAAAATTCCAGTAGATTAGTCAAGCATGATTTACCTTTTGTAAATCCATGTTGACTTTGTCCGATCCTGTCACTGTTTTCCAAGTGCTCTGCTATTACATCTTTTATAATGGATGCTAGCATTTTCCCCACTACCGATGTCAGGCTTACCGGTCTATAATTGGCCATTTTCTCTCTACCACCTTTTTTAAATAGTGGGGTTACATTAGCTACCCTCCAATCCATGGGAACTGTTCCAGAGTCGATAGAATTTTGGAAGATGACCAGCAATGCATCTACTATTTCTAGGGCCACTTCCTTAAGTACCCTAGGAAGTAGATTATCAGGCCCTGGGGATTTATCGGCCTTCAATCCCGTCAATTTCCCTAACACCATTTCCCTACAAATACTGATTTCATTCAGTTCCTCCCTCTCATTAGACCCTATGTTCCCCGACATCTCTGGGAGTTTATTTGTGTCCTCCTTTATGAAGACAGAACCAAAGTATGTATTTAATTGGTTTGTCATTTCTTTGTTCCCCATTATAAATTCCCCTGATTCTGACTGCAAGGGACCTACGCTTGGCTTCACCAATCTTTTTCTCTTCACATATCTTTAGAAGCTTTTACAGTCAGTTTTTATGTTCCCTGCATGCTTACTCTCATACTCTATTTCCCCCCTCTTAATTAATCCCTTTGTCCTCCTTTGCTGAATCCTAAACTGCTCCCAATCCTCAGGTTTGCTGCTTTTTCTGGCCAATTTATATGCGCTCTCCTTGGATCTTATACTATCCCTAATTTCCCTTGTTAGCCACGGTTGAGTCACCTTTTTTATTTTATTTTTATGCCAAACAGGGATGAACAAATTCTGTAGTTCATCCATGTGATCTTTAAATGTTTGCCATTGCCTATCCACCATCAACCCTTTAAGTAACATTCCCCAATCCATCCTAGCCAACTCGCGCCTCATACCATTGTAGTTTCCTTTATTTAAATTCAGTACCCTAGTCTCTGAGTCAACTATTACTTCACTCTCAATCTTAATGAAGAATTCTATCATATTATAATCACTCCTCCCCAATGGGCCTCGCACAACAAGATTGCTAATTAATCCTTTCTCATTACATAATACCCAGTCTAAGATGGCCTGATCTCTAGTTGGTTCCTTGACATATTGGTCCAGGAAACCATCCCGTATACACTCTAGGAATTCCTCTTCCACAGTATTGTTCCTAATTTGGTTAGCCCAATCTATATGTAGATTAAAGTCACCCATGATAACTGCTGTGCCCTTATTGCACGCACCTCTAATTTTCCATTTAATGCCATCCCCAACCTCAGCATTACTGTTTGGGGGTCTGTGTACAACTCCCACTAATGTTTTCTGCCCCTTGGTATTTCTCAGCTCTACCCATACAGATTCCACATCATCAGAGCTAATATCCTTCCTTACTATTGTGTTAACCTCCTCTTTAACCAGCAATGCTACCCCACCTCCTTTTCCTTTTTGCCTGTCCTTCCTGAATATTGAATACCCCTGGATGTTGAATTCCCAGCCTTGGTCACCCTGGAGCCATGTCTCCGTAATCCCAATTATATCATATCCGTTTACATCTATTTGCGCAGCTAATTCATCCACCTTATTACGAATGCTCATCGCATTAAGACACAAAGGGGTAGAAATTAGGTCGCGCCCCATTTGGGGCGCAAATATCGTCCGGACGCAAATATTAGCGCCTGGCGCTAATTATCGGCACTGACGGGAAACTTCACTTTTACCGCCCCGGGAGGTGAGTGGAGCGCTAAAGCAGGTGCTGCACACCTCTCTTAAGGCGCAAAGGCCGAGCAGTGAGGCGCTAACTCGGAGCGCTGGCGAAGCTCATGTAATGTCAGTCAGCAATGGAACACACACACAATGGCACGGGCCAGTTCTTAAAGGGGATGGTTAATCTTGCTTTCCATCCACATCCTGTTCATTGCTGCCTTGAATCTCGGCCTGGAGAGACTTGCACATCAAATGTGCTGGAAAGAACAATGGAGAGCACCAGGCAAAGAGCTCAGAGTGCAGCTCCCACGGTCTCTGCTAAATTGATACAAGGAATGGCAAATCAAAATGAACCTGCAAAGTGCTGCTCAGTACCCAAAACTCCTTCACACAACGTTGAATCTCTCCAGAAGTCTCTCCCTCTCTCTCTCAGAATGCGTAGTTCAAAAATGCCACCAACAATAAAAGACAGGAAGAGGCCCCCTTTAAATAGCGCCCCCCCCAGCCCCACAGCGATTGATAGCGTTCCAGTCTTCTGGTCGTTGGAAGCGCCAGGCGGTAAGGCAGGGGGCGCCACTCAATTTCTGCTACGGGGCGCTCCAAGGGCGTTGCACCATGGAATGACGTCACAATCTGCGCGCGCAGGTGGTCGCAGCAGTAAGTTTTAGCGCCGCCGCACAATCTCAAGTTAAGTTCTCGAGCGGCGCAAACATCGCTGCGCCTGGGCGTTAGCGGCTTTGCGCCCCATTAGCGCCCTCTTAAGGCGCTAACGGGCGGCGCAACCAAGTGAATTTTTACCCCAAAGCCTTTAGGCTTGTTTTTTTAACACTCTTAGACCTTTTAGAATTATTGTTTACTGTGGCCATGTTTGATTTACACCCTTGATTTCTCTGCCTTCCACTTTTGCTTTTCTCCTTCCTGTCTTTTGCTTCTATCCTTGCTTCCCTTTTCTCTGTCTCCCTGCACAGGTTCCCAACCCCCTGCCATTTTAGTTTAAACCCTCCCCAACAGCACTGGCAAACACTCCCCCTAGGACATCGGTCGCGGTCCTGCCCAGGTGCAAACCGTCCAGTTTGTACTGGTCCCACCTCCCCCAGAACCGGTTCCAATGTCCCAGGAATTTGAATCCCTCCCCCTTGCACCATTCTTCTAGCCACGTATTCATCTGAAATATCTTTCTATTTCTACTCTGACTAGTACGTGGCACTGGTAGCAATCCTGAGATTACTACCTTTGAGGTCCTATTTTTTAATTTACCTCCTAACTCCCTATATTCAGCTTTTAGGACCTCATCCCATTTTTTACCTATATCGTTGGTACCTATATGCACCACGACAACTGGCTGTTCACCCTCCCCCTCCAGAATGCCCTGCAGCCACTCCAAGACATCCTTGACCCTTGCACCAGGGAGGCAACATACCATCCTGGAGTCTCGTTTGCGACCGCAGAAACGCCTATCTATTCCCCTTACAATTGAATCCCCTGTCACTATAGCTCTCCCGCTCTTTTTCCTTCCGTCCTGTGCAGCAGAACCACCCATGGTGCCAGGAAGTTGGCTGCTGCTGCCTTCCCCCGATAAGCCATCCTCCTCAACAATATCCAAAGCGATATATCTGTTTGAGAGGGGGATGGCCACAGGGGACCCCTGCACTACCTGCCTGCGACTACTCCTCTGCCTGGCGGTCACCCATTCCCTTCCTGCCTGTGCAGCCTTTACCTGCAGTGTGACCAACTCATTAAATGTGATATCCACGACATCCTCAGTATGTCGTTGGTTCCTACGTGGAACATGACAACTGGATCCTCCCCCTCCCACTCCACGTTCTTCTCCAGCTGCGAGATGTCGTCTTTAACCCTGCACCGGGCAGGCAACACAAGCTCCGGAACTCTCGGTCGCGGCTGCAGAGAACAGTATCTATCCCCCTGACTATACTGTCCCCTACCACAACTACATTCCCTTTCACTCCCCCCACTTGAATGGCCTCCTGCACCATGGTGCCATGGTCAGCTTGCTCATCCATCCTGCAGGCTTTTCCCTCATCCACACAGGCAGCAAGAACCTCATACCTGTTGGACAAGGGCAAAGGCTGAGGCTCCTCCAGCACTGCACCTGGGGTCCCCTTACCTGCCTGAGTTGCAGTCACACCCTCCTGTCCCTGACCACTAACCAGACCTGTACCACTATCTAACCTAAGGAGCGTGAGTGCCTCCTGGTACAAAGTGTCCAGGTAACTCTCCCCATCCCTGATGCCCCGCAATTTCTGCACCTCAGATTCCAGCTCAAAAACTCTGAGCTGAAGTTCCTCAAGATGCAGGCACTTACTGCAAACGTGGTTGTCCAGGATCACAATGCCCTCCACAAACTCCCACATGCTGCAGTTGCGGCACACCACCTGCACTGCCATCCCTACACAACCTTGTTTTATTTAATTAACTTTGTAATTAGGTAACTTAGTTTACAGTGTAGTTTCTTGACTACTTACTTGCTCTAGATTAAGTTATGGGTACAGAAATTAAATATCTACCTGTAACACAAAGCACTACAAGTAGTGTAGGCAAAAAGCAGCAACTCCTTCCCTCTCTTCTTCGAATTCCCACTCTTTCCAAATTCCCAGATAAAACACTCTGATTAAGTGCACTCCGTTTAATCCCGCTCTCTGCAGACTGCTGCTAGTTGTGCCCGATGCTCGTTCCCTGGAGGAATTTTTAAAAACCTCAAAAGTCACTGCAGCGTTTTAACAGCAGAGGGCGTCAAAACTGAGAAAGGGCTTGCAGTACATCAACGTATTTGGATAGAAGCTCCTGATATATCCACTACAATCAGAGCGTGCCAACAGAAACGCATTTGAACGATCCAATTTGACGCTGCTTAGACCTTTAACTTACCATAAAGACAGGACACAGCTTTCAAAAACCACTTGCAACTGTGCGCCGTTTAATTTAACCTTAATGAGAGACACATTTCAGCAAATATTTGCATTGCGAGAAAGAACAAAGACTGCACCTAGGTGACTGCAGGGCAGGCTGTTTGTCATGAGCTTCTTGCATACACATGTGCTTCCGGCTCTGCAGACAGTCCAACCAAGCTGCAAAATGTGTAATAATGTTTTTATTTATATTGCATATACATTTTCAGACAGGCTGTATTGCTGACCCCCAACTGCGGAAGAAAAGTTGTTGGCCAATGTCCCGAAGTTCGGAACAACCGCGCTCACTCTCCGCTGGGCCAGAGTTCTGGAAGCTTATTCTCTGGATTCCAATCGTTTTCGCATCATCTGTGTGTTTCTTTTTAAGATTGTTTCTGGGATTCAGGAGACGCTGGCAAGGCAAGGTATTGACTGCCCACCCTGAGTTAGCCTGAGAAGGTGTTGGTGGCCTTTCTTGTAGGACCTCCTTGTATGTTTGCTGTTATCTTTATACCTGCAGCACAATGCGAGACCCACTGCAGGTTTTTTGTTAATTTTTCCTTCCATATAGGAAGTGGTGTTAAAATGAACATGCAATAAATCAATGGATTATCAACTTGATTTTATATTTGAAGCGTTGCTCCGCATCTCTATTCACACTGAAATGCATATCGCAAGTGGTAGGTATAAGGAGAAATCTATTCACAATAAAGTTCCATGCTGGCAATGGACTTTAGTGTTGGTTGCTTGCCCGGGGTCGATTTTAACCCCCAGTGGGTTTTGGGCAAGCTGGGGGAGCAGGGCGAGTGCAAAATGCCCTCACAGGCCTACGTTTGAGGCCCCGGAGTATTTGAACTCCCGGGGCTCATCTGCATGCCTCCGGTCAGCTGCCGGCCCATAACGAGCAGTCAGAGGCCGCTGGCCAGCAAGCAGGTCGGGGGGCGGGGGTGGTAGGTCAAGCTGGAGGGAAAGGGGGGGGGGGTGGAGTCTGGGACAGGGGCCCCACGAAGGATAGATTTCGACTACCTGGGTGGGCCTCTTTGTCCTCCCGACAGCTTCTAACCTGCCTTCACCTGGCGGCAAAGCTCCAGCATTTGCCCCGCTCAGACCTGGGTTTAAAATCCCATTGATGTAACGCAACCCCGATTCGAATAAATTCGTGAGGCTCCTGCAGGCGCCTCAGCCACTTAACCGCAGCGAGCAGTTAAAATGGTGGCCAGCGGGAAGGGGGCGGTAAGGCTGAACGCTCCATGTTATAGGCCTCCGGGGGGAGGGGGAGCTAAAATTCTCCCCTGAAGACCAATAAACTAATGTAGCTATTTTAAATAATGTGTCACAAATGGTTCTCGATGGTGTAACAAGGTTATATTTTTGATGGCCTACACAAAACGTCATTTTATTGACAAAATTGGGGAGGGGAATGAGGAAACAATTCCTGCTCCCTATGTACCAGGAGTTTTTGTGTCTCAAAGAAACAATTTGCAGTTATATAATACTCTACCAAATCCCAAAGTGCTTCGCATACAATGAAATGCATTCATGGCAGTCAGCATTTTCCACAAAGCAGCATTGAATTGAATGAGGAATTAATTGGTCTGTCACTGTCGAGGGATTAATGCTGGCAGGACACTGCTCTCCTTCAAATAGCGATCTTTAACTGACCTGCTGGAACAAGTGGGCATGGGTGATTGGTTCACATCTCATCTGAAGGACAGCACCTCTGACAATGCAGCACTCCTGTAGTGCTTCACTGGAATGTCAGCCTACATTACACACTCGAACCTTGAGGTGAGGTTTGAACCCAGCACCTTCTGATTCATAGTGCGACCAACTGAGCCAAGCTGACAACAGAAAGTGGCAACACACCATCAGTGTGAAGTCTGATGAAAATATTGAAATGCTACCATGCGCATATTAGCACTCAGCGACAGAGATGTGTCCTTGGTGTTATTAGCCCAGCCATCGTCGAATATGATGCAAGGTTAGACCTTTGTTGTAATGCCAATGCTTTACAAATCTTACTTCACAAGATCACACAGGTAAGGATGGTCCTTTGACCTATCTGAGCCCATCCATCCAGCAAGACCCTACAGATCCCTCTCCCCCATCATGACATCCAATTGTTTTTAGAATGACTTCAGGGTTTTTACTTCTGCTGATCTACCTGGGAGTCCATGTGCTCATCACACCTTGTGTGAAGAAAAACTTCCCGACATCAGGTTAGTTTGAAGTAATTTTCCGATTCTACCTTTTCTATCCCATTTATTATCTGACACACCCCTCCCAGATTCCTCTTTTTGGGGCTGAGAAGCTCAAGGGGGAAAAATTCAGTTGGTTGCGCCTCCCGTTAGCGCCTTAAGAGGGCGCTAATGGGGCGCAAAGCCGCTAGCGCCCGGGCGCAGCGATGTTTGCACCGCTCGGGAACTTAACTAGACATTGTGCGGCGGCGCTAAACTTTACCGCCGCGACCACCTGCGCGCGCAGATTGTGACGTCATTCCATGGTGCAACGCCCTTGTGGCGCCCCGGAGCGGAAATTGAGTGGCGCCCCCTGCCTTACCGCCTGGCGCATCCAACAACCGGAAGACTGGAACGCTATCAATCGCTGTGGGGCTGGGGGGGGCGCTATTTAAAGGGGGCCTCTTCCTGTCTTTTTCTGTGGTTGACATTTTTGCACCACTCGTTCTGAGAGAGAGAGAGAGATTCGGAGAGAGAGAAAGAGAGACTTCTGCATTGAGTCAACGCTTTGTGAGCTAGTTTTGCCTACTGATCCTAACTTCGCTGGTACTTTGGTTGCTGTCCTTCATAACTTTGCTTGCAAAGAGACTATGGGGGCTGCACTGAATGGGGGCGTCGTCCTGCTTCAGCTGAATCGGAGGACACAGAGACGCAGAGAGAGAGTGGCAATGATGGCCAGACGGAGGAGGGCCAACAGGCGTCTGTACAGGAGAGCTTACCCTCCCAGGGTATATCGTGAACAGCTCTCCTACATTCATATGTCTGAGGAGCTGTTTGAGAAGGCTGCGATTCAGCAAGGAGGTGGTCACTGAGCTCTGCCACCTGCTGCAGCCAGATCTGCAGCCTCAACTGAGGTCCAGGACGTCTCCGTCGGTGGCAGTGAAGGTCACAGTGGCTCTCAACTTCTATGCTACTGGCTCATTTCAAGCTGCTGCTGGGGACCTCGCCAATATCTCCCAGTTCGCGGTGCACTGCTGCACCCAGCAGGTCACAAATGCCCTCTTTAAAAGGAGACGAGAGTTCATCTCTTTCCCCATGACCCTAGACAAGCAGCGTGACCGCGCTCTGGGCTTTGCGAGGATAGCGGGCTTCCCCATGGTGCAGGGCGCCATTGACTGCACGCATGTGGCTTTGCGTGCTCCACATGAGAATGCCGAGGATTTCCGGAACAGAAAGGGGTTCCATTCCTTGAATGTTCAGTTGGTCTGTGACCACAGACAGCTGATACTCGCTGTCAATGCCCACTATCCTGGCAGCTGCCACGATGCTTTCATCCTGCGTCAGACTACTGTGGCAGAACTTTTCGAGGCACCGCATCAGCCAGTTGGTTGGCTTCTCGGGGACAAGGGGTATCCATTGAGCACCTGGCTGATGACACCGCTCCGTACGCCCAACACCCCTGCAGAGCTGCGGTACAACGAGAGCCATCAAGCTACCAGGAACATCATTGAGCGCACAATCGGCGTGCTGAAGCAACGGTTCTGCTGTCTTGACCATTCTGGAGGAGCCCTGCAGTACTCGCCTGAGCGAGTATCCAACTTCGTAGTTGTGTGCTGCATGTTGCATAACATGGCAATCGTCAGGACCCAGCCAATGCCACCAGGCCTTGGAGCACCACCAGAGGAGGAGGAGGAAGAGGAGGAAGAGGACGAGGAGGATGATCATCAGCAGCACCAAGGCGGGAGGGCGGCCCACAATTGTGAAACTGCAAGGGCCGTCCGTCAACTGCTGATAGCAAGCCGCTTCTAGGGCCCCTGCTGTGGAAATGGCTTCTGCCATTGCTAACAACATCAATGAACCCAGCACGCAACTTCTAAGCCGGCCAAGGCACCAATGATTCCAAACACCAAACATGTATATTTTGAATACAAAAACTTATTTATTTTACAAACTCTGTGTGTGTCATTTCCTCATGACAAACTCATAGAAATAAACACAAAAAAACAGTCATTAACATAACTGGTTCTCACAACCTGGAGATAATGTCCAAAACACTAGACAAAAGTTGGACCACAAACCTCGGCTTTTAATAAAAAAATGACCAGCATTTTGTCACACCTCCTACTTTTTGCCCTTCGAGGGTGATCTCCTTCCCTTGCGCACTTCCCCCCTTCTAACCCTACTGCTCCTCCGCAATGGGACCTCAGTGGCTGCAGCAAGGCTGGTGGAAGGCTGCTGATTGTCAGACCCTGACACTGCAGATGCCCCTGAAGGACGGCCTCGACCAGTTCTGGGCCTGGAGGGCCCGGCTGCAGACTGCACCAACTCTGCATGGGCAGCAGCAGTCTGTCCTACAGGCGGTGGCAAGTGCAGTGGAGAAGTGATAGTGTTGACAGCAGGAATGCTGTCATCGTGAGAGAGGACAGCAACTCCCTGCTCGACCGACACACTGGCACTCCCACGGGGCAGCACTTCAGCATCCGGAGCAATCTGCTGGAGCACAGATTGCTGGCCTGCTGCGGCGCGGTGAGAGCCCCGGGGACATGTGAACGAACCATCGAGGTTGGCAGCAGTCAGTGCTCGCGTGGCCTCAATCTGAGTCTGCATGAGAGCAGTCAGAGATGGGATCACGGCAGTCAGTGACTGAATTGTAGCACTAAGCTTTAGTGTGGCATCCGCCTGTGCTACAGCGAAGTGCTCCACACTCCTTGCCAGTGACTCAATGCATTCGGGCACCCTTCCCACTGCACCCATGAGCTCAGTGTGCATGCCCACCGCCTGGGTGTTCATTTCTGCGATCAGCCGCTCCTCCTCTGCGTCCATTGCAGTAGGAGTCGCTGGCATACTCTCCCTCTGGGGAGAAGGCCCCTGTTCTTCCCTACCCACATGGCGTTGCTGCAGCCCGCTGATTCCTGGAGCTTCACCCTCATCAGACCCTTCCCCCCTGCTCCCCTCCAGGGAAGGCGTGTTCCCAGTGTGGGCATGGGCTTCCTCGGGAGAGGGTGGCACTGATGCTCCGGCTTCCTCTTCCTCCTTGGCTGCAGCTTCACTTCCACTGGCAGCTTCAGGGCCCGTCTCCTCAGCTGGTGAATCACCATCTGAAAGCAGGGAGTTACAAGAGTGGCTTTAGCGTGAGGACAGGGTGGCAGTAAGGGAGGAATAAGTGCAGTGAGTTAGCAAGTTGGATTGAAAGTGTCAAAGGCTGGTGTTGTGAGGGACAAGTGGAAGGACAGAGGACAAAAAGGTGATGACCTTACCATTGCTGTCCAGAACGGGGTCGGCGTCTCCAGTGGCGACGGGACCGATCACCCGGCTTGCCACAATCCTGTGGACGCGCTCCTCAAGATCGCTGAGGGGTTGCAGCTGAGGCCGCCCTCCACCTGTCCGTTGCTGCTGTCTCCTATTATGCGCCAGCTTGGCCTGCAAGAAAAAGGACAGCATCTGAGTAAATATACAGCCATGGTCTTGCCTGATGTGCCTCCCATAGGTGAATAGCCCTTACTGTATGCAAAGTGTGGAATGTGTGTGCGTGTTTCATGAAAGGGCCATAGGTGTTGGATGAGTGTTGTGCATTGGGGTTTTAAGACCCTCTGGCCATAGAGTGAGGTTGAGATGGAGGGATGGAGAGGTATTGAGAAAAAGCCACTCACCCTGACGACCCGAGTGAGGTCGTTGAACTTTTTGCGTCATTGAACATGGGTCCTGGGCACCATGCTCCTGGAGGAGACGCTCTGAGCCACCTCCCTCCACACTCTTCTGTACTCGCGTGGCAAAGGCCGCCTGCCACTCTCAGGGAAGAGTATAGATCTTCTGCGCTCCACCGCGCCAACCAGAGCATCCAAGGCCCGCTCGGTGAAGCGCTGAGCTCGTTCTCTCACCCTCTCCATCCGTGGCAGCAAAATGGATTCACAGGCCTCTCCAGGCCGAGATTCAAGGCTGCAATGAGCAGGGTGTGGCTGGGGAGCAAGTTGGCCCCCCCCCTTTAAGAACTGGCCGGCGCCAGTGTGTCTGTGTTCCCTCGCTAACTGGCAGCACCTGCGCTGCGCTCGCGCGCTGAGTTAGCGCCTCACTGCTCGGCCTTTGCACCTTAAGACAGGAGTGCAGCGCCTGATTTAGCGCTCCACTCACCTCCCGGGGCGGTAAAAGTGAAGTTTCCAGTCAGTGGCGATAATTAGCGCCAGGCGCTAATTTTTGCGTCCAGACGATATTTGCGCCCCAAATGGGGCGCGGCCTAATTTTTCCCCCAAGTCTTTTCCCATTATTCAGTCCTCTGATGCCTCAGGGCTCTTCTCTGAACTGTTTCCAGGGCTTGAATGTCTCTGTCATGTATCACGGACCAACACTGGACACAGTACTCCAGGTGTAGACTGACCAACACTGGACACAGTACTCCAGGTGTAGACTGACCAACACTGGACACAGTACTCCAGGTGTGGTCTGACCAACACTGGACACAGTACTCCAGGTGTCGTCGACCAACACTGGACACAGTACTCCAGGTGTATTCTGATCAACACTGGACACAGTACTCCAGGTGTGGTCTGATCAACACTGGACACAGTACTCCAGGTGCGGTCTGAACGACACTGGACACAGTACTCCAGGTGCGGTCTGACCAACACTGGACACAGTACTCCAGGTGCGGTCTGACCAACACTGGACACAGTACTCAAGGTGCGGTCTGACCAACACTGGACACAGTACTCCAGGTGCGGTCTGACCAACACTGGACACAGTACTCCAGGTGCAGTCTGACCAACACTGGACACAGTACTCCAGGTGCGGTCTGACCAACACTGGACACAGTACTCCAGGTGTGGTCGACCAACACTGGACACAGTTCTCCAGGTGTATTCTGACCAACACTGGACACAGTACTCCAGGTGTAGTCTGACCAACACTGGACACAGTACTCCAGGTGTAGTCAGACCAACACTGGACACAGTACTCCAGGTGTGGTCTGACCAACACTGGACACAGTACTCCAGGTGTGGTCTGACCAACACTGGACACAGTACTCCAGGTGTAGTCTGACCAACACTAGACACAGTACTCCAGGTGTAGTCTGACCAACACTGGACACAGTACTCCAGGTGTGGTCTGACCAACACTGGACACAGTACTCCAGGTGTAGTCTGACCAACACTGGACACAGTACTCCAGGTGTGGTCTGACCAACACTGGACACAGTACTCCAGGTGCGGTCTGACCAACAGTGGACACAGTACTCCAGGTGTGCTCTGACCAACACTGGACACAGTACTCCAGGTGTAGTCTGAACAACACTGGACACAGTACTCCAGGTGTGGTCGACCAACGCTGTACACAGTACTCCAGGTGTATTCTGACCAACACTGGACACAGTACTCCAGGTGTATTCTGACCAACACTGGGCACAGTACTCCAATTGTAGTCTGACCAACACTGGACACAGTACTCCAGGTGTGGTCTGACCAACACTGGACACAGTACTCCAGGTGTAGTCTGACCAACACTGGACACAGTACTCCAGGTGCAGTCTGACCAACACTGGACACAGTACTCCAGGTGTGGTCTGACCAACACTGGAAAAAGTACTCCAGGTGTGGTCTGACCAGCACTGGACACAGTACTCCAGGTGCGGTCTGACCAACACTGGACACAATGCTCAAGGTGAGGTCTGACCAACACTGGACACAGTACTCCAGGTGCGGTCTGACCAACACTGGACACAGTACTCCAGATGTGGGCGACCAACACTGGACACAGTACTCCAGGTGTATTCTGACCAACACTGGACACAGTACTCCAGGTGTAGTCTGACCAACACTGGACACAGTACTCCAGGTGTAGTCTGACCAACACTGGACACAGTACTCCAGGTGTGGTCTGACCAACACTGGACACAGTACTCCAGGTGTGGTCTGACCAAAACTGGACACAGTACTCCAGGTGTAGTCTGAACAACACTGGACACAGTACTCCAGGTGTGGTCGAACAACACTGGACACAGTACTCCAGGTGCGGTCTGACCAACACTGGACACAGTACTCCAGGTGCGGTCTGACCAACACTGGACACAGTACTCCAGGTGTGGTCGACCAACACTGGACACAGTACTCCAGGTGTATTCTGACCAACACTGGACACAGTACTCCAGGTGTAGTCTGACCAACACTGGACACAGTACTCCAGGTGTGGTCTGACCAACACTGGACACAGTACTCCAGGTGTAGTCTGGCCAACACTGGACACAGTACTCCAGGTGTATTCTGACCAACACTGGACACAGTACTCCAGGTGTGGTCTGACCAACACTGGACACAGTACTCCAGGTGTAGTCTGACCAACACTGGACACAGTACTCCAGGTGTAGTCTGACCAACACTGGACACAGTACTCCAGGTGTAGTCTGACCAACACTGGACACAGTACTCCAGGTGTGGTCTGACCAACACTGGACACAGTACTCCAGGTGTAGTCTGACCAACACTGGACACAGTACTCCAGGTGTGGTCTGACCAACACTGGACACAGTACTCCAGGTGCGGTCTGACCAACACTGGACACAGTACTCCAGGAGTGGTCTGACCAACACTGGACACAGTACTCCAGGTGTAGTCTGACCAACACTGGACACAGTACTCCAGGTGTAGTCTGACCAACACTGGACACAGTACTCCAGGTGTAGTCTGACCAACACTGGACACAGTACTCCAGGTGTAGTCTGACCAACACTGGACACAGTACTCCAGGTGTAGTCTGACCAACACTGGACACAGTACTCCAGGTGTAGTCTGACCAACACTGGACACAGTACTCCAGGTGTGGTCTGACCAACACTGGACACAGTACTCCAGGTGTAGTCTGAACAACACTGGACACAGTACTCCAGGTGTGGTCGAACAACACTGGACACAGTACTCCAGGTGCGGTCTGACCAACACTGGACACAGTACTCCAGGTGCGGTCTGACCAACACTGGACACAGTACTCCAGGTGTGGTCGACCAACACTGGACACAGTACTCCAGGTGTATTCTGACCAACACTGGACACAGTACTCCAGGTGTAGTCTGACCAACACTGGACACAGTACTCCAGGTGCGGTCTGACCAAAACTGGACACAGTACTCCAGGTGTAGTCTGACCAACACTGGACACAGTACTCCAGGTGTAGTCTGACCAACACTGGACACAGTACTCCAGGTGTAGTCTGACCAACACTGGACACAGTACTCCAGGTGTAGTCGGACCAACACTGGACACAGTACTCCAGGTGTAGTCTGACCAACACTGGACACAGTACTCCAGGTGTAGTCTGACCAACACTGGACACAGTACTCCAGGTGTGGTCTGACCAACACTGGACACAGTACTCCAGGTGTAGTCTGACCAACACTGGACACAGTACTCCAGGTGTGGTCTGACCAACACTGGACACAGTACTCCAGGTGCGGTCTGACCAACACTGGACACAGTACTCCAGGTGTGCTCTGACCAACACTGGACACAGTACTCCAGGTGTAGTCTGAACAACACTGGACACAGTACTCCAGGTGTGGTCGACCAACACTGGACACAGTACTCCAGGTATATTCTGACCAACACTGGACACAGTACTCCAGGTGTATTCTGACCAACACTGGGCACAGTACTCCAAGTGTAGTCTGACCAACACTGGACACAGTACTCCAGGTGTGGTCTGACAAACACTGGACACAGTACTCCAGGTGTAGTCTGACCAACACTGGACTCAGTACTCCAGGTGTACTCTGACCAACACTGGACACAGTACTCCAGGTGTGGTCTGACCAACACTGGACACAGTACTCCAGGTGTGGTTTGACCAGCACTGGACACAGTACTCCAGGTGCGGTCTGACCAACACTGGACACAATGCTCAAGGTGAGGTCTGACCAACACTGGACACAGTACTCCAGGAGTGGTCTGACCAACACTGGACACAGTAATCCAGGTGTAGTCTGACCAACACTAGACACAGTACTCCAGGTGTAGTCTGACCAACACTGGACACAGTACTCCAGGTGTAGTCTGACCAACACTGGACACAGTACTCCAGGTGTAGTCTGACCAACACTGGACACAGTACTCCAGGTGTAGTCTGACCATCACTGGACACAGTATTCCAGGTGTAGTCTGACCAACACTGGACACAGTACTCCAGGTGTAGTCTGACCAACACTGGACACAGTACTCCAGGTGTGGTCTGACCAACACTGGACACAGTACTCCAGGTGTAGTCTGACCAACACTGGACACAGTACTCCATGTGTGGTCTGACCAACACTGGACACAGTACTCCAGGTGCGGTCTGACCAACACTCGACACAGTACTCCAGGTGTGCTCTGACCAACACTGGACACAGTACTCCAGGTGTAGTCTGAACAACACTGGACACAGTACTCCAGGTGTGGTCGACCAACACTGGACACAGTACTCCAGGTGTATTCTGACCAACACTGGACGCAGTACTCCAGGTGTATTCTGACCAACACTGGGCACAGTACTCCAAGTGTAGTCTGACCAACACTGGACACAGTACTCCAGGAGTTGTCTGACCAACACTGGACACAGTACTCCAGGTGTAGTCTGACCAATACTGGACACAGTACTCCAGGTGCGGTCTGACCAACACTGGACACAATGCTCAAGGTGAGGTCTGACCAACACTGGACACAGTACTCCAGGTGCGGTCTGACCAACACTGGACACAGTGCTCCAGGTGTGGTCGAGCAACACTGGACACAGTACTCTAGGTGTATTCTGACCAACACTGGACACAGTACTCCAGGTGTAGTCTGACCAACACTGGACACAGTACTCCAGGGGTAGTCTGACCAACACTGGACACAGTACTCCAGGTGTGGTCTGACCAACACTGGACACAGTACTCCAGGTGTAGTCTGAACAACACTGGACACAGTACTCCAGGTGTAGTCTGACCAACACTGGACACAGTACTCCAGGTGTATTCTGACCAACACTGGACACAGTACTCCAGGTGCGGTCTGACCAACACTGGACACAGTACTCCAGGTGTGGTCGACCAACACTGGACACAGTACTCCAGGTGTATTCTGACCAACACTGGACACAGTACTCCAGGTGTAGTCTGACCAACACTGGACACAGTACTCCAGGTGTAGTCTGACCAACACTGGACACAGTACTCCAGGTGTAGGCTGACCAACACTGGACACAGTACTCCAGGTGTAGTCTGACCAACACTGGACAAAGTACTCCAGGTGTGGTCTGACCAACACTGGACACAGTACTCCAGGTGTAGTCTGACCAACACTGGACACAGTACTCCAGGTGTATTCTGACCAACACTGGACACAGTACTCCAGGTGTAGTCTGACCAACACTGGACACAGTACTCCAGGTGTAGTCTGACCAACACTGGACACAGTACTCCAGGTGTAGTCTGACCAACACTGGACACAGTACTCCAGGTGTAGTCTGACCAACACTGGACACAGTACTCCAGGTGTGGTCTGACCAACACTGGACACAGTACTCCAGGTGCGGTCTGACCAACACGTGACACAGTACTCCTGGTGTGGTCTGACCAACACTGGACACAGTACTCCAGGTGTAGTCTGACCAACACTGGGCACAGTACTCCAGGTGTAGTCTGACCAACACTGGACACAGTACTCCAGGTGTAGTCTGACCAACACTGGACACAGTACTCCAGGTGTAGTCTGACCAACACTGGACACAGTACTCCAGGTGTAGTCTGACCAACACTGTACACTGTACTCCAGGTGTAGTCTGACCAACACTGGACACAGTACTCCAGGTGTAGTCTGACCAACACTGGACACAGTACTCCAGGTGTGGTCGACCAACACTGGACACAGTACTCCAGGTGTATTCTGACCAACACTGGACACAGTACTCCAGGTGTAGTCTGACCAACACTGGACACAGTACTCCAGGTGTATTCTGACCAACACTGGACACAGTACTCCAGGTGTAGTCTGACCAACACTGGACACAGTACTCCAGGTGTGGTCGAACAACACTGGACACAGTACTCCAGGTGTATTCTGACCAACACTGGACACAGTACTCCAGGTGTAGTCTGACCAACACTGGACACATTACTCCAGGTGTAGTCTGACCAACACTGGACACAGTACTCCAGGTGTAGTCTGAACAACACTGGACACAGTACTCCAGGTGCGGTCTGATCAACACTGGACACAGTACTCCAGGTGTGTTCTGACCAACACTGGACACAGTACTCCAGGTGCGGTCTGACCAACACTGGACACAGTACTCCAGGTGTGGTCTGACCAACACTGGACACAGTACTCCAGGTGCGGTCTGACCAGCACTGGACACAGCACTCCAGGTGTGGTCTGACCAACACTGGACACAGTACTCCAGGTGTGGTCTGACCAACACTGGACACAGTACTCCAGGTGTGGTCTGACCAACACTGGACACAGTACTCCAGGTGTGGTCTGACCAACACTGGACACAGTACTCCAGTTGTGGTCGGATCAGAACTGGACACAGTACACACGGTGTGTTCTGACCAACACTGAACACAGTACTCCAGGTGTAGTCTGACCAACACTGAACACAGTACTCCAGGTGTAGTCTGACCAACACTGGACACAATGCTCAAGGTGTGGTCTGACCAACACTGGACACAGTACTCCAGGTGTAGTCTGACCAACACTGAACACAGTACTCCAGGTGTAGTCTGACCAACACTGGACACAGTACTCCAGGTGTAGTCTGACCAACACTGGACACAGTACTCCAGGTGTAATCTGACCAACACTGGACACAGTACTCCAGGTGTAGTCTGACCAACACTGGACACAGTACTCCAGGTGTAGTCTGACCAACACTGGACACAGTACTCCAGGTGTGGTCTGACCAACACTGGACACAGTACTCCAGGTGTAGTCTGACCAACACTGGACACAGTACTCCAGGTGTGGTCTGAGCAACACTGGACACAGTACTCCAGGTGCGGTCTGACCAACACGCGACACAGTACTCCAGGTGTGGTCTGACCAACACTGGACACAGTACTCCAGGTGTAGTCTGACCAACACTGGGCACAGTACTCCAGGTGTAGTCTGACCAACACTGGACACAGTACTCCAGGTGTAGTCTGACCAACACTGGACACAGTACTCCAGGTGTAGTCTGACCAACACTGGACACAGTACTCCAGGTGTAGTCTGACCAACACTGTACACTGTACTCCAGGTGTAGTCTGACCAACACTGGACACAGTACTCCAGGTGTAGTCTGACCAACACTGGACACAGTACTCCAGGTGTGGTCGACCAACACTGGACACAGTACTCCAGGTGTATTCCGACCAACACTGGACACAGTACTCCAGGTGTAGTCTGACCAACACTGGACACAGTACTCCAGGTGTAGTCTGACCAACACTGGACACAGTACTCCAGGTGTGGTCGAACAACACTGGACACAGTACTCCAGGTGTATTCTGACCAACACTGGACACAGTACTCCAGGTGTAGTCTGACCAACACTGGACACATTACTCCAGGTGTAGTCTGACCAACACTGGACACAGTACTCCAGGTGTAGTCTGACCAACACTGGACACAGTACTCCAGGTGCGGTCTGATCAACACTGGACACAGTACTCCAGGTGTGTTCTGACCAACACTGGACACAGTACTCCAGGTGCGGTCTGACCAACACTGGACACAGTACTCCAGGTGTGGTCTGACCAACACTGGACACAGTACTCCAGGTGCGGTCTGACCAGCACTGGACACAGTACTCCAGGTGTGGTCTGACCAACACTGGACACAGTACTCCAGGTGTAGTCTGACCAACACTGGACACAGTACTCCAGGTGTGGTCTGACCAAAACTGGACACAGTACTCCAGGTGCGGTCTGACCAACACGCGACACAGTACTCCAGGTGTGGTCTGACCAACACTGGACACAGTACTCCAGGTGTAGTCTGACCAACACTGGGCACAGTACTCCAGGTGTAGTCTGACCAACACTGGACACAGTACTCCAGGTGTAGTCTGACCAACACTGGACACAGTACTCCAGGTGTAGTCTGACCAACACTGGACACAGTACTCCAGGTGTAGTCTGACCAACACTGTACACTGTACTCCAGGTGTAGTCTGACCAACACTGGACACAGTACTCCAGGTGTAGTCTGACCAACACTGGACACAGTACTCCAGGTGTGGTCGACCAACACTGGACACAGTACTCCAGGTGTATTCTGACCAACACTGGACACAGTACTCCAGGTGTAGTCTGACCAACACTGGACACAGTACTCCAGGTGTAGTCTGACCAACACTGGACACAGTACTCCAGGTGTGTTCGAACAACACTGGACACAGTACTCCAGGTGTATTCTGACCAACACTGGACACAGTACTCCAGGTGTAGTCTGACCAACACTGGACACATTACTCCAGGTGTAGTCTGACCAACACTGGACACAGTACTCCAGGTGTAGTCTGAACAACACTGGACACAGTACTCCAGGTGCGGTCTGATCAACACTGGACACAGTACTCCAGGTGTGTTCTGACCAACACTGGACACTGTACTCCAGGTGCGGTCTGACCAACACTGGACACAGTACTCCAGGTGTGGTCTGACCAACACTGGACACAGTACTCCAGGTGCGGTCTGACCAGCACTGGACACAGTACTCCAGGTGTGGTCTGACCAACACTGGACACAGTACTCCAGGTGTGGTCTGACCAACACTGGACACAGTACTCCAGGTGTGGTCTGACCAACACTGGACACAGTACTCCAGGTGTGGTCTGACCAACACTGGACACAGTACTCCAGGTGTAGTCTGACCAACACTGGACACAGTACTCCAGGTGTAGTCTGACCAACACTGAACACAGTACTCCAGGTGTTGTCTGACCAACACTGGACACAATGCTCAAGGTGTGGTCTGACCAACACTGGACACAGTACTCCAGGTGTAGTCTGACCAACACTGGACACAGTACTCCAGGTGTGGTCTGACCAACACTGGACACAGTACTCCAGGTGTGGTCTGACCAACACTGGACACAGTACTCCAGGTGTGGTCTGACCAACACTGGACACAGTACTCCAGGTGCGGTCTGACCAACACGCGACACAGTACTCCAGGTGTGGTCTGACCAACACTGGACACAGTACTCCAGGTGTAGTCTGACCAACACTGGGCACAGTACTCCAGGTGTAGTCTGACCAACACTGGTCACAGTACTCCAGGTGTGGTCTGACCAACACTGGACACAGTACTCCAGGTGTAGTCTGACCAACACTGGACACAGTACTCCAGGTGTAGTCTGACCATCACTGGACACAGTATTCCAGGTGTAGTCTGACCAACACTGGACACAGTACTCCAGGTGTAGTCTGACCAACACTGGGCACAGTACTCCAGGTGTAGTCTGACCAACACTGGTCACAGTACTCCAGGTGTAGTCTGACCAACACTGGACACAGTACTCCAGGTGTAGTCTGACCAACACTGGACACAGTACTCCAGGTGTAGTCTGACCGACACTGTACACTGTACTCCAGGTGTAGTCTGACCAACACTGGACACAGTACTCCAGGTGTAGTCTGACCAACACTGGACACAGTACTCCAGGTGTGGTCGACCAACACTGGACACAGTACTCCAGGTGTATTCCGACCAACACTGGACACAGTACTCCAGGTGTAGTCTTACCAACACTGGACACAGTACTCCAGGTGTAGTCTGACCAACACTGGACACAGTACTCCAGGTGTGGTCGAACAACACTGGACACAGTACTCCAGGTGTATTCTGACCAACACTGGACACAGTACTCCAGGTGTAGTCTGACCAACACTGGACACATTACTCCAGGTGTAGTCTGACCAACACTGGACACAGTACTCCAGGTGTAGTCTGACCAACACTGGACACAGTACTCCAGGTGCGGTCTGATCAACACTGGACACAGTACTCCAGGTGTGTTCTGACCAACACTGGACACAGTACTCCAGGTGCGGTCTGACCAACACTGAACACAGTACTCCAGGTGTAGTCTGACCAACACTGGACACAATGCTCAAGGTGTGGTCTGACCAACACTGGACACAGTACTCCAGGTGTAGTCTGACCAACACTGAACACAGTACTCCAGGTGTAGTCTGACCAACACTGAACACAGTACTCCAGGTGTAGTCTGACCAACACTGGACACAGTACTCCAGCTGTGGTCTGACCAACACTGGACACAGTACTCCAGGTGTGGTCTGACCAACACTGGACACAGTACTCCAGGTGTAGTCTGACCAACACTGGACACAGTACTCCAGGTGTAGTCTGACCAACACTGAACACAGTACTCCAGGTGTAGTCTGACCAACACTGGACACAGTACTCCAGCTGTGGTCTGACCAACACTGGACACAGTGCTCCAGGTGTGCTTGCTGACCTACATTGGCCCCTGGTTAAGTAATGTCTCGATTTAAAAATTCTCATCTTTGTTTTCAAATCCCTCCATGGCCTCACCCCTTCCTATCTCTGTAATCTCCTTCAGCCGCACAACCCCCTGAGATATCTGCTCTCCTCTAATTCTGCCCTCTTGAGCATCCCTGATTATAATCGCTCAACCATTGGCGGCTGTGCCTTCTGTCGCCTAGGCCCCAAGCTCTGGAATTCCCTGCCTAAACCTCTCCGCCTCTCTACCTCTCTTTCCTCCTTTAAGACACTCCTTAAAGCCTACCTCTTTGACCAAGCTTTTGGTCACCTGCCCTAATTTCTCCTATGTGGCTCGGTGTCAAATTTTTTGTCTTATAATACTCCTGTGCAGCGCCTTGGGATGTTTTACTACATTAAAGGCGCTATATAAATACAAGTTGTTGTTGTTGTTGTCTGACCATAGACCTATACAGTTTGAGCATGACTTCCTCTGTCTTGTACTCTACAGTCTTGCTATGTAACTCAGCATCCCATTTGCTTTGTTAATTGCTGCTCTCCATTGGTTGGACACATTGAATATTGAATCTACTAAAACCCCCAAAGCACTTTCAACTTCACCCTAAGCTATTTCAATGGAGTACTTTCATGGAGTATTTACATTGCTCATTCGTTCTTCCTTTGTGCAGTACTTCACACTTGTCCATAAGGTGGTGTGGACACAAAACAATGTGTTGCAGGATAAATATTAAAATCATAATATAATTACATACCTAATGCACTATCATTCCAATAATATCTCACTCTATTGCAGTACTGAGGGAGTGCTGCACTGTCAGAGGTGCCATCTTTCAGATGGGGCGTTAAACCGAGGCCCCATCTGCCCTCTTGGTGGACATAAAGGATCACATGGCACTATTTCGAAGAACAGGGCAGTTTTCCCCGGTGTCCTGGCCAATAGTCATTGGCCTAGAAATTCGGGTGGCCAGCTTGCCGCGGGGGTAAGGATCGCGCGCGCTCTTACCCACCGTGCCTGCCGTTGTGTTTTGGGCCCACAGGAACTTCGGGTCCTGGGCCTCTCCCTAGTGCTGGCGCGCAGTGCTTGCGTGTTCCAGGGGCGCAGTTAGTGCAATACAACCCCTGGGATCACGTGGGCCATGGAGAGCCAATGGCAGCAGACCATCTTTCATTCATAGGTTTGACAGGGCAAATCTGTGAATTGAAATCAGCCCCAAAAGAACAGCTAAACCTCAAATAATTTTTTTTTAAAAACCATCACATTTATAAAATAACTATAGTTAAATAAATTAACCACTTTAAACAAAAATTTAAATTTTTGAAAAAAATTAAAATACTTTTTAAAAGTTATAAAAATAAACTTACCTTTCTTTAAAGTATCTAAAAAAGATAAACCTGTTGAAAATTTTTTAAAATTATACTTAATTAACTACTTACCTTGTTCAAAAGGGGTCTTACGCCTCCTTTTTACTAGCGTAGAATCTTCAATACTTACCCTCGCGTTGAAACCTGAAAAAAAATCTAAGTGTGCTGCGTGCGCGCAGCCTCTAGTGTGCACGCGGTTCACCTAGGAACCGCCCCCTTCACCATACCGGAAGTGCCGGTTTCCCGCGCATGCGCAGTGCATGCAGGAAACCGGCACTTCGGGAATGAATACGGGTGAGTACACACTGAGTACTCACCCGAGAACGGCCAAATTTTTGGGCCAATATCAATAAAAACAGATTACCTGGTCATTATCTCATTGCTGTTTGTGGGAGCTTGCTGTGTGCAAATTGGCTGCTGTGTTTCCTACATTACAAAAGTGACTACACTCCAAAAGTGCTTCATTGGTTGTAAAGCGCTTTGGGATATCCTGAGATTGTGAAAGGTGCTGTATCAATCCAATTCTTTCTTTCTTAGTTATGACGGAGTAGTGGGGAAATTGGCCAGAAGATAATTGGAGATTAAGGCCTGGTTATTCTCCATAGCCAAAGGCAAATTAAATTAAACTTACCTGCCCCAACAAGAAGCAAACAATACAAAATCCATCACAAGAGCACAATATAATTACAGGTAAAGAAGGCCATTCGGCCCATCTTAATACATCCATTCATGCCATTCTAGCAAAATCTAATTGTTTATTAAATATTGCAGGTTTTTTGCCTCCACTACTCTATCTGGCTGTCCATTCCACATGTTTATGACTCTCTGTATGAAGAATATCTACCCTGAAATTATCTTTTACTACTTGAACCTCTGTCCCTGTTCTACTCCCACCATTTAATTTAAAGTAATATTCCAGGTTGATTTTTCTATACTTTAACAATCTTATATATCTCTATAAGATCATCTCTTAGACATCTTCAGTCTAGGCTGAAAAGCCCAAGGGGGAGAAATTCGGTATCGCCCCGTTTGGGGCGCAATTATCGGTCGGGCGCAAAGTTTAGCGCCTGGCGCTAATTATCGTCTCCGACTGCAAACTTGGCTTCTATCGCCCCTGGAGGTGATTGGAGCGCTAAATCAAGTGCTACAAACCTCTCTTAAGGGGCTAACGCCGAGGAGCGAGGCGCTACCTCAGAGCGCTGGCGAAGCTCAGGTGATGTCAGTCAGCAATGGAACACAGACACAATGGCGCCAGCCAGTTCTTAAAGGGGAGGGTCGATCTTGCTCTCCGTCCACACCCTGCTCATTGCAGCCTTGAATCTCGGCCTGGAGAGACCTGTACATCAAATCTGCTGGAAAGAACAATGGAGAGGCCCAGGGAAAGAGCTCAGAGTGCAGCCCCCACAGTCTCTTCTAAATCGATGCAAGGAAGGTCAAATCAAAATAAACCTGCAAAGTGCTGCTCAGTACCCAAAACTCCATCACACAGCGTTGAATCTCTCCAGAAGTCTCTCTCTCTCTCTCAGAATGCGTGGTGCAAAAATGTCGCCGACAAAAAATAGCGCTCCCCCAGTCCCTTCCTGACTGCAAAACGTTTCCCTCAACCTGTCGTTGCTAGCGGCAGACGGAAAGGCAGGGGGCGCCACTCAATATCCAGGTCCGGGGCATTGCACGCTCGACTGACGTCACGATCTGCGGGCGCAGGAGATCGCGACAGGTAGTGTTTAGCGCCGCCGCAAAATGTCTGGTCAATTTCACGAGCGGCGCGAACATCGCTGCACCCGGGCGCTAGTTGCTGTGCGCCCCATTAGTGCCCTCTTAGGGCGCTAACTGGAGGCGCTAATGAACTGAATTTTTCCCCCCAACTGTCTCCAGTCTTTCCCCATAACTTGGACCTCTTGCACGAGGGATCATCCCCACGTTTCTTCTCCATACTGCCTCCAGCAGCGCTTGAATGTTTTTCACTTCTAGTGACCAGAACAGGACACAGTGTTCAAAGTGCAGTCTGACCAGAACCCTGTACAGTTTGATCACCAACCCTTCTGACTTATATTCTACTGTTTTAGCCAACATCCTATTGGCTTTGTTGATTGCTGCTCTGCATTGGTTGGGCATTGGTTGGACGTATACTACGACTCCTCGGTCTCTTTTAGCGCAGGAGAGCATGTGTGATGCAAAATGAGAATAGTCAGACAGCTCATCCACTTTGTGTTGATGTGGGGCTGGATTTTCCGCCCGGAGGCGGGATGGTAGCGGGTTCGCTCTTCAGCGGGTTCCGATCCGCTCCCGGTTGCAGCCGCCCTCCATTAAGAATTTTCCCTAGATTGGTCTCATTAAGGCCGACGTGCGCGCTAGCTGGCATCGGTGGGTGCAGGTCGGCTGCTCGCGCTTGATGACGCGCTAGGAGCCTGGATATTTAAGGGGGCCGTGTCCCCTTTGCTTTTTACTTGCTTTCTTCTGCTTCCGAATGCTGGTTGCTGCAGGCATGGCAGCTCAATGGTCCAAGGCTGCTCCCTGTTTTGATGATGACTCCCTCCATGCTCTTGTGGAGGGAGTAAGAGGATGAAAGGAGGTCCTCTTCCCTTCCAATGGAAGGAGGAAGCCTCCTCAGCACACAAAGGCAGCCTGGCTGCAAATTGCTGAGGAGGTAAGTGCAAGGTCAGTGTGTACACGCACCTGGGTGCAGTGTAGAAAAAGGTTCAATGATCTGATGTGCTCAGCAAAAGTGAGTATAACATCACACTTACTGTCAATCTGCTTCCCATCTCTTCTCATCCCCATCACTCTGCATTGGTAACCTACTCCTGCACATCCCAACTTACCCTAACATCCCTTGCACCCTTAACCATCCCTCTCTCTCTATGTGCAGAATCACTTCACCATCCTACTATGCACCCCTCACACTCGATCTCACTGTTATGCAATGACAACAACACACAGGAAGGGACCTTGGTATTGGCACCTCACTCCCTCTAAACATCTATGTTCTCCATTCTTTACACTGACTCCATCAATCTTGCTGAAAGTCTTGCACTTGTGTCCCTCATTGCAGGAAAAGAGAGCCCACAATAAGTGGGAGAGAGAGAGGACAGGAGGAGGTCCACCATCCGTGGCGCATCTAAAGAACGCTGAGGAGGAAGTTCTGGAGATCGTCGGAGGTGCAGAGGAGCTGGAAGTGGGGGACAGAGAGATGGGCACAGTACAGCAAGCTGGCGACAGAATTGATTTGCAACCCTGTCATTTTGCTTTCACGAGTGTCTGATATGGCATCTGATGCTCATAGAAATTGAGTTATGATCATCTGCACAATGGGATGTGTCTGCTACCTAAATATCACATGACTAACTCATGCCTTTACTCCCCCACAGGACCACCGAGAGCCCCCCTCCCCACTGTCCATGAGGAAGAGCCGGACGACTCCTCAAAGGAAGCTGCAGCCTCTGAGGGAACAGCATCAGCAGAAATGAGCGCACCCAGCACCAGCGTAGGGACGCACACCTCGGTGGGTAGTTTGCAAGATAGAATAGTGTTGTCACCTGGTGTATCACAGCTCACACATGAGCATCAGCAGATGGTGGAGACAGGGACAGCAGTGGAGTGTCCTTGTCGGAGGCCGCAGGGCACGCCTAGCTCTGCTCAGCTGCATGTAAACGCTGAGCCTCTGGGACCATCCAGAAAGAGAGCGGTGCTGGAGCTTCAGGAACAAGTGCAGGAGACTCTGACTGGATTTGCATCCACGGTAACTGCAAGTGTGCAGAGAATGGAGGAGTCCATGTCAAATATGAGCAACGCCATGGTGCACGCATTGGCGAATGTAGGTGCCACCATGGAAAGGATGGCAACCTCCATGGAGGGCATAAATTGCCAGACTCAGGAGAACATGGTAACACTTCTAAATAGATGGTCATCTATGGAGGATAGATGGGCATCTATTGAGGAGCGAAACCAGAGGTTCATGGACATCCTTGTTATGAGGAATGTCAGCACAGAAATGGGTCCTCATGGCCCCACTGATCTGCAGCAAGGTGCTCTCCAGCTACTTGCTAGCAGTGAAGTGTGGGTGACCCATGAGAGGGATGGTGGTGGTCGACAACAAGGAAGTGGGAGCTCCTCTCCAAGCGCTCACACTCCCATGCCACTACGGAGCCCTCGGTCAGAGCCCCAGATGCCTCACCCAACTGAGATGGCCATCTCTGCCACTGCACAGCTGCAGGAGGAGCAGAATGTTGCGGAGCCCTCCAAGGCTTGCAAACCTAGAGGATGACTGCCAAAGGCATCTAAGCAGGCGCAGCAGGGAAGTGAGCACTCTGCC
Organism: Squalus acanthias; assembly: GCA_030390025.1. Taxonomy (NCBI): domain Eukaryota; kingdom Metazoa; phylum Chordata; class Chondrichthyes; order Squaliformes; family Squalidae; genus Squalus; species Squalus acanthias. The sequence continues at coordinate 82,324,323 of CM059434.1, read as the reverse complement.
TCTACATCTGCTGAAGCCACAGGGGAAGCACCACGTAGAAGCACGTGTAAGAGAAAGCTAAAACACAAATAGTCACAAGGGTAGTCACTTGGGTGATTTCATAGTATACCAATTTACGTTTGTGATGTTTATTTCTAGTGTATTAAAGTTGTGCGATGTCAATGATTCAATGCGTTGCCCTATGCGTGGTCAGAATTGGAAGTGTCACAGTGAGGGGTGAGGGCGCCTTTCATCTGCAGTGATGGTGGGGAGAGTGATAGGAATGCACAGTTCATTGTTCAGATGCTTATATTGTGTGGAATAGAGGTCCTGCCAACCCTCATGTGCATGGGCCAGCCACATGTATGTACAGCGTAAAGTTACGCAAATCTGGCATGGATTAGTCCATCCCTTGCCTGACGGCCAGCAATGAGGTCGCGTGCTGGTAGCACTGGGACTGCCGCCTCCGCCAGATGTTCCTCAACTTAAATAGATTTCCCTTCAAATTCAAAATAGTTGGGAGATTCTACACTGCTTCCGAACTCGACAAGGACAGAGCGCCTCAAATCTTCACCTATGGGGCCTTCGTGACGATGAAACAAACCCTTCCAAACAACCACAAACCACAACCCACATCACTGAATCGTGCCCATTAACTGAACTATCTGGGGGCCGACGCGCTTTGCAGGCTAGGGATGACAATGCTTTAAGATGGCTGGAATTACAGGTCGAGTCTGCACCCGCTAAATAATAATAATTCAAATCTTGCAGCAAAACGAGGGGGAGGAAGATTAGAAACTTGCTTACTTTAAGAGGAATGAAGGCAGCAGCTCAGACCATGAACTTCAAACAGGGATCTGTTGCAATGCCGTGGAAGCTATTCAGCCTGTGGGTTAGTGCACCAGACAGAAGAGAATTAAACGCGAGCTGCATCAAGCAGCCACAAAGAATAATTTCAAGAGGGGCACCACATTTGTAATTTGCAATCTTTTTATCTGAATGAAGCAGATGTTCAATTTATTGTTTACAATTACTTTAAACTAACGATGATTGAACAGGGCGTGCATGTTTGATCTTAAAAGAATGATTCCATAGATACATTTAACAGAAGTCATCACAAGTTCATTTCAAAGGCTTGTAGAATAAATATATTTCTGGCAGAAATCTGCATCTCCCACTGAATCAAGGCATCACAAACTGTGTCTTATTGCTCCATTAATTGTGAATTCACAGTCTACCTAATCCCCATTAAAGAAAGAACTTACATAGAGTCACCTAGTTACAGAGTCTACAGCACAGAAACAGGCCATTCGACCCAACAGGTCCATGCTGGCGTTTGTGGTCCACACGAGCCACCTCCCACCCTACTTCGTCCAACCCTATCAGCATATCCTTCTATTCCTTTCTCCCTTGTGTGTTTATCGTAGCTTCCCCTTAAATGCATTTATGCTATTCGCCTCAACCACACCCCTGTGGTAACAAATTCCACATTCTAACCGCTCTCTGGATTAAGAAGTTTCTCCTAAATTCCCTATTGGATTTATTAGTGACTTTCTTAAATTTATGACCTCTAGTTTTGGACTCCCCCACAAATAGAAACATTTTCTCTACGTCTACCCCATCAAACCCTTACATAATCTTAAAAGCCTCCATCAGGTCACCCCTCAACCTACTCTTTTCTAGAGAAAAGGGCCCTAACCTGTTCAACCTTTCCTTTCAGTTCTGGTATCATCCTTGTGAATCATTTTGCACCTTCTCCAGTGCCTCTATATCCTTTTTAAACCAGAACTGTTCACAGTACTTCAAGTGTAGTCTAACCCAGGTTCAATACAAGTTTAATATAACTTCTCTGCTTTTCAATTCTATCCCTCTAGAAATGTACCCCAGTGCTTGGTTAGTTTTTTTTTTATGGCTATATGGCCTGCAACATTACTTTTAGTGATTTGTGTATTTATACTCCCAGATCCCTTTGCTCCTCTACCCCACTTAGACTCTTGTTATCCAAGCAGTATGTGGCCTCCTTATTCTTCCTACAAAAATGCACCGCCTCACATTTATCTATACTGAAATTCACTTGCCAATTACACGCAAATTCTGCAAGTTTATTCATGTTTTCTTGTATTTTGTCGCAGTCCTCCTCTGTATTAACTATATCCCCCAATTTGGTGTTGCCCACAAATTTTGAAATTGTACTTCTGATTCTCGAGTCCAAATGGTTAATGTAAATTGTGAGCAGCAGCGGTCCCAGAACCGATCCCTGTGAAGCACCATTTCCCACCTTTTTGCCAGTCTGAGTAGCTACACTTAACCCCTACTCCCTGTTTACTGTTTTGTAGCCAGCTTTCTATCCATTCTGCTACCTGTCCCCTGACTCTACATGCTCTGACCTTAGTCAGGAGTCTACTATGCGGTACCTTATTGAAGGCATTGCCTTTATATAGCACACTTCATGACCTCAGAACATCCCAAAGTGCATTACAGCCAATGAAGTACTGCACTGTCAGAGGTGCTGTAGTCACTCTTTAATGTAGGAAATGCGGCAGATCATTTGCGCACGGCAAGCTCTCACAAACAACAATGTGATAATGACCAGACAATGGCCCGAAAATTAAACCTAATACGCGAGAGTACGCACTGTGTACTCTCGCGTATTAGGTCCCGAATTGCCGGTTTCCTGCATGCACTGCGCATGCGCGGGAAAACGGCACTTCGTGTATTGCAAAGGGGGCGGTTCCTAAGTGAACCGCGTGCGCACTACAGGCTGCGTGCACGCAGCGCACTTAGTTTTTTTTTCAGGTTTGATCGCGCAGGTAAGTGGTGAAGATTTTACACATAAAGAAAGCAGGCGTAGGACCCCCTTTTAACAAGGTAAGTAGTTAATTAAGTGTTATTTTAAAAAAATTTCAACAGGTTTATCTTTTTTAGAGACTTTAAAGAAAGGTAAGTTTATTTTTATAACTTTTAAAAAGAATTTAAATTTTTTCAAAAATTTATTTTTTTGTTTAAAGTGGTTAATTTATTTAACTATAGTTATTTTATTAATGTGATGGCTTTTTGTTTATTTAATTGAGGTTTAGCTGTTCTTTTGGGGGCTTGTAGTATTCATAGCTTTGACAGCCCTTGCTGTCAAAACTATGAATGAAAGATGGTGTGCTGCCATTGGCGCCAACTGTCCCACGTGATCCCAGAGCTCGCACGAACTAATTGCGCCTCTGGGACACGCAAGCACTGCACGCCGGCAACAGGGAGAGGCCCTCAAACTGAAGTTCGTGTGGGCCTGAAACAAAAAGGTAGGCGCGGAGTGCGATATCGCAGGGAATCCTTATCCCCGCGGCAACCATCGATGTTTAATTTCTGGGCCAATCTGTTTTAGTGATGTTGGTTGAGGAATAAATATTGGCCAGGACACTGGGGAGAACTCCCCTGCTCTTCTTCGAAATAGCACCATGGGGTCTTTTTGCCCACCAGAAAAGGCAGACCTCGGTTTAACGTCTCATCCGAAAGATGCCACCTCCCTCAGTACTACAGTGCAGCATTCCCTCAGTACTGAACAGAAGTGTCAGCCTAGATTATGTGCTCAAGTCTATGGAGCGACACAGTCGCAGTCCCAGATTTTGACAGTATATATAGGGGGAAAAATTCGGTTGCTTTGTGCCTCCCATTAGCGCCCTAAGAGGGTGCTAACAGGGCGCAAAGCAACTAGCGCCCGGGCGCGTCGCCGCCAACGCCGCCCGCGAAATTCAGCAGGAGGTTAGCGGCAGCGGTAACCGTTAGCACCCCGCGGCGCTGCACCACCGGCAATGACGTCATCGCTGTGCGCAGCACCCCGCTTGTGCCCTGGCCGCAATCTTCGGTAGCGTCCCCTGACTTACCGGCAGATGCTATGTCCGACAGGGTTAGAGGGGCCTACCTGCGGCCGGGGCGGCACTAATTAAAGGCGAGGTGCCGGGCAGCCATTTTTGTTGCTGGCCGCCTTCCAGCACCTGCCTCCGCTGCCATCCCCAGCCTCCTGTCCCGCCCCCCCCCCCCCCCCGTGAGCCCGGCACTTCTCTTGAGTGTTGGGCTCTTTTGCCAGCACTCCCGATCCCCGGTGTCCCCGAGTCATGCTGCGCAAGGCCCCTCCCCTTTAAGAAGGGAGCGCCCCAAGAGGGAGACGGGGTGCTCCCTCTTGGGGCGCTACCACTCAATTTCGGCCGCGGGGATGCTAATTTTTCCGGGGCACTAAAAGTAGCGCCCCGGCGATGTTAGCGCCCCAAAGGGGGCGCGACTCAATTTTTCCCCCAAAGTCTCTGCAAAGAGGACATGGGAGCGTTTCAGTGCTGGTGTGAGTGGAATGCCAAAAAGCAAAATAAGTAGTTGGATTTTAGAAGCCTTTAACGTGATATTTTGCAGGGTACAGGCACTGAACTATAATTCATTTTGCGCTCTGCATTATTGGTACCAAGTTGTGCTTACATCCTCTGTTATGAGAGCAGGACTCATGTTAATGTGGTGCCTGGGCCCCATCAGCATATAGCTGGCATCATTGGGCAAATGGTAGGTGTGAGGTTTTCAGTTTTGAGTCTGCTGAATACCAAAATGTTGCCTCGCACCAAATACGTAACAATGGTTAAATGTGGCAAGCTGTCTCCATGATGGGCAGAGAATGGCCTGTGCGTGCTTTAATCCAAGTTTGCTGTTCTTTCATTGCTGGTGTAGCTGCTCCAAGTCCCTGATGTTCTTCAGGTAGGGCTAGAACGACACCTGGAAACCACAGGAAGAAGCGATTCCAGCCAATCACCAATCGCCAATCCTCCCGGATTGCCCCGGAGTCTCCAGGAATTAAAGATCGATCTCCCGGGCACTACTGCGAGCAACACCCAGGCGAAAGATCATAGGGACATTAAAAAGCATTGTGTGTTATTTTTCATTTTCTTTGAACACTTTTGTTTATCAATTATAAAAACTTTGGAAATGGGGGAAAAGGTTATTTGAGAAGCAAGAGTCATCCAATCAGGTAATGGAGAGTCTGTTTCCTACGTGTTCGCTGACATACTATGTGCAGTCCCTTCTCCTCTCTAACATCCATTGTTCGAGTGACCTATCAGTGGCAGGATCACAGGCCAACATTTATCACAAGTATCTTTGTTTAAAATATGTCAGCTCACAAGCTTAGAGATATTTTGTACTGCATTTTTTTCTCCATTTTTGGCTCTTTCATAAGCAGGAAGAAAATTACCTCTCTAACCTTTGAACTCTGAAGTGGGCTAGATGGACCAAAATGGTCTTTCCTGATCTGGTGGATTCTTATGTTCGATATTCCCAATTTGCAGGCACTATGTGATGTCACTTCCTCCCCGAAAGGTTGCAGAATTCTTTGCCCATTCAAATTAGATACTTGCATATTAATTTGACAATACAATATGGTGCCTCACCCTGTCAAATAGAATAAAATATTTATTTTTATTTGTTTATGGGATGTGGGCGTCGCTGGCAAGGCCAGCATTTATTGCCCATCCCTACTTGCCCTTGAGAAGGTGGTGGTGAGCCGCCTTCTTGAACCGCTGCAGTCCGTGTGGTGTAGGAACTCCCACAGTGCTGTTAGGGAGGGAGTTCCAGAATTTTGACCCAGCGACGATGAAGGAACGGCAACATATTTCCAAGTCAGGATGGTGTGTGACTTGATGGGGAACTTGGAGGTGAACTTGGAGGTGGTGGTGTTCCCATGCGTCTGCTGCCCTTGTAGGTGATAGAGGCCGAGGGTTTGGGAGGTGCTGTAGAAAAAGCCTTGGTGAGTTGCTGCAGTGCATCTTGTAGATGATACACACTGCAGCCACAGTGCGCGGAGGTGGAGGGAGTGAATGTTCAAGGTGGGCACAATTTATAGAACTGCGCTACACATCTGTGGTAGTGTATACAGGAAAAATAAATCTAATTTTAAATATTTGTGAAAGGGTACCTGCCAAGCCAGGTCATCTCAGTCAATATCCTTGGCCTGCGTTTATCCAATTCCCTGAGCCTTTAACCTATATCTTAGGAACATTAGAACAAGAGGAGGCCATTCAGCCCCTCGAGCCTGCTCCACCATTCAATTAGATCATGGCTGATCTGCACCTTAACTCCATTTACCTGCCATTGCGCCATGTCCCTGGATACCCTTAGCCAACAAAAATCTATCAATCTCAGTCTTGAAAGCTCCAATTGACCCCCAGCTTCCACAGCCTTTTGGTGGTGAGAGTTCCAGATTTCCACTACCCTATGTGTGAAAAAGTGCTTCCTGATTTCCCTCCTGAACGGCCTAGCTCTAATTTTAAGATGATTCCCCCACCAGAGGAAATACTTTCTCCGTATCTACCCTATCAAATCCTTTTAACATTTTAAACATCTCAATCAGATCACCCCTCGATCTCCTAAACTCAAGGGAATACAAGCCAAGTTTATGCAGCCTGTCCTCATAATTTAACCCTCTAAGTCCAGTATCATTCCTCCCTACATGACTCATCTGTTACATCTCAAAAATGTCCACCCAGGCAAGGTTAACAGAAGCAATGAGTCGAAGCATAGTCAATCAACCATTTCTCCACAGCTCCCCTGTCTTCAGCCAGGGATGAGCCTGCAATGCAGCACAGCCCAGGTGCGACCTGAATCACAATTGAGCATGGTCAAGGGTAATCAGTGTCCTCCAATGCAGCTTCAGTCAAGTGCCTACATGTGCTGCTAAACCCCAGTGCTCCACCTCTACCACTTCATTACAAGTAGGGGCATGGCTGAAATGTTGCTCAAGTGTGCAGTATCTCTGCTGCAATAAATAATTGATTAATAAATAACTAACTGCCTACATTTGCACCACCCCCTGCTGTGCATCTGAGGTTCCCATCAAATAGAAATTTCAGTCTAATAGACTCAACAAGTCTGCTATAAATTTTTAACCCAATCCTAGCTTAATTACAAGGCTCTTAGTTATGCCACCATGGGCGTAGTTCTCTTCTTAGTATCATAAATATTACAGCGCAGGAGGAGACCGTTTGGCCCATTGTGTCTGTGCTGTCTCTCTGAAAGAGCTATCCACTTAATCCCATTCCCCTGCCCTTTCTCCCATATCGTTTTACGTTTTAATGTTTGAAATATTTACCCACTTCCCTATTAAAAGCTACTTTGGGTTCTGCTACCACCACTGACGATAGGTCATCGACCTGAAACGTTAACTCTGTTTCTCTCTGCACAGATGCTGCCTGACCCGTTGAGTGTTTCCAGCATTTTCTGTTTTTATTTCAGATTCCCAGCATCCGCAGTATTTTGCGTTTGGACTGAAGAGTTACCCAGTCGCCTGCAGAGTACATCCTCTCATCCTCGATCAGCTGGTTAGAGAACTGTCAATCAAACCAGATCAAAGACGTGATGGTGGGAGATGTTCGCAGTCCTTGATAACGGTCATCGACACCCACTGTTTGTGTGACCCAGGGACTGCAAGGTGCTCTACACAAAGTGCTTCTGACCACCTTTGGTAGAACAAAGGTTATGTTCAATAACTAGGTCATTGGGATAACAAAGCTGCCTGCCAGATCATGGGGCAGATTTTGCGGTCGGCGGTGTACCTACAGAGTACGCCGCTAGCAGCGGAGTAGAATACAAACTTACCTGATGGGGACCCTCCTTCGCGAACTTGCTCTCTGACACTACGTACTAGAGGGCAGCGTAATGACCCACAGATCCCAGGGGCGCAGCGTACCCGGGATCACGTGGGCCTGGTCCTCCAATCATCAAACAGAAGGTCTCTCATTCATTTATAATCTCCGGAAAGGTAAAAAAAAACTCATTACTAGAGCCTTCCGGGATAAACATCTATACTTTCAGTTTGGATATTTTTTAAGCTTACGCTCCACATAGATGCCAAAAAAATAAATAATTTTAACTATGCAGCGACCGTTTCCTCCGAACTTTTCATGGACGAATAAATACCTTCCTTGGACAAAATCCTAAAATTCGTCCATTTCCAGCCTCATAAGTTTTTTTAATTATTTGCACTTGTCAGGAGATATCCCCTTATGCTGTCCACCAGCCGTAAAATTTTCGTACCTAATTGCAGGGCAGTCGGTGGGCAATTAGCCCAACCCTGCGGCAGCAATTAATGGCCCGTATTTTCCAATCGCAGGCCTCCCGCGGGCGGAGGCCTGCGATCTGGAAAAATCTGCGCCCTTACCCGAGGGCTCCCGGGACGCACACAGTTCCGATGCTGGGCCTCACCAAACTCCAAATGCGCAGGGTCCACGTATCCCAGAGGCGCAGGTAGTTCGCAGCGTCCCTGGGATCACGTGGGCCATGGAGAGCCAATCACAGAAGGGAATCTCCCTTCATACACTTGACAGGAAGATCTGTCAAATATATGAATGGAGATCACCCCAAAAACATAGTAAAATTTTAAATAATTTTTTTTTTTAAATCACATTTTTAAAATGACTTGAAATTACAATAAATTGAGGGGGAAAAATTCAGTTGGTTGCGCCTCCCGTTAGCGCCTTAAGAGGGCGCTAATGGGGCGCAAAGCCGCTAGCGCCCGGGCGCAGCGATGTTTGCGCCGCTCGGGAATTTAACTAGACATTGTGCGGCGGCGCTAAACTTTACCGCCGCGACCACCTGCGCGCGCAGATTGTGACGTCATTCCATGGTGCAACGCCCTTGTGGCGCCCCGGAGCGGAAATTGAGTGGCGCCCCCTGCCTTACCGCCTGGCGCATCCAACGACCGGAAGACTGGAACGCTATCAATCGCTGTGGGGCTGGGGGGGGGCGCTATTTAAAGGGGGCCTCTTCCTGTCTTTTTCTGTGGTTGACATTTTTGCACCACTCGTTCTGAGAGAGAGAGAGAGATTCGGAGAGAGAGAAAGAGAGACTTCTGCATTGAGTCAACGCTTTGTGAGGTAGTTTTGCCTACTGATCCTAACTTCGCTGGTACTTTGGTTGCTGTCCTTCATAACTTTGCTTGCAAAGAGACTATGGGGGCTGCACTGAATGGGGGCGTCGTCCTGCTCCAGCTGAATCGGAGGACACAGAGACGCAGAGAGAGAGTGGCAATGATGGCCAGACGGAGGAGGGCCAACAGGCGTATGTACAGGAGAGCTTACCCTCCCAGGGTATATCGTGAACAGCTCTCCTACATTCATATGTCTGAGGAGCTGTGTTTGCGAAGGCTGCAATTCAGCAAGGAGGTGGTCACTGAGCTCTGCCACCTGCTGCAGCCAGATCTGCAGCCTCAACTGAGGTCCAGGACGTCTCTGTCGGTGGCAGTGAAGGTCACAGTGGCTCTCAACTTCTATGCTACTGGCTCATTTCAAGCTGCTGCTGGGGACCTCGCCAATATCTCCCAGTTCGCGGTGCATTGCTGCATCCGGCAGGTCACAAATGCCCTCTTTAAAAGGAGACGAGAGTTCATCTCTTTCCCCATGACCCTAGACAAGCAGCGTGACCGTGCTCTGGGCTTTGCGAGGATAGCGGGCTTCCCCATGGTGCAGGGCGCCATTGACTGCACGCATGTGGCTTTGCGTGCTCCACATGAGAATGCCGAAGAATTCCGGAACAGAAAGGGGTTCCATTCCTTGAATGTTCAGTTGGTCTGTGACCACAGACAGCTGATACTCGCTGTCAATGCCCACTATCCTGGCAGCTGCCACGATGCTTTCATCCTGCGCCAGACTACTGTGGCAGAACTTTTCGAGGCACCGCATCAGCCAGTTGGTTGGCTTCTCGGGGACAAGGGGTATCCATTGAGCACCTGGCTGATGACACCGCTCCGTACGCCCAACACCCCTGCTGAGCTGCGGTACAACGAGAGCCATCAAGCTACCAGGAACATCATTGAGCGCACAATCGGCGTGCTGAAGCAATGGTTCCGCTGTCTCGACCATTCTGGAGGAGCCCTGCAGTACTCGCCTGAGCGAGTATCCAACTTCGTAGTTGTGTGCTGCATGTTGCATAACATGGCAATCGTCAGGACCCAGCCAATGCCACCAGGCCTTGGAGCACCACCAGAGGAGAAGGAGGAAGAGGAGGAAGAGGACGAGGAGGATGATCATCAGCAGCACCAAGGCGGGAGGGCGGCCCACAATGGTGAAACTGCAAGGGCCGTCCGTCAACGGCTGATAGCAAGCCGCTTCTAGGGCCCCTGCTGTGGAAATGGCTTCTGCCATTGCTAACAACATCAATGAACCCAGCACGCAACCCCTAAGCCGGCCAAGGCACCAATGATTCCAAACACCAAACATGTATATTTTGAATACAAAAACTTATTTATTTTACAAACTCTGTGTGTGTCATTTCCTCATGACAAACTCATAGAAATAAACACAAAAAAACAGTCATTAACATAACTGGTTCTCACAACCTGGAGATAATGTCCAAAACACTAGACAAAAGTTGGACCACGAACCTTGGCCTTTAATAAAAAAATGACCAGCATTTTGTCACACCTCCTACTTTTTGCCCTTCGAGGGTGATCTCCTTCCCTTGCGCACTTCCCCCCTTCTAACCCTACTGCTCCTCCGTAATGGGACCTCAGTGGCTGCAGCAAGGCTGGTGGAAGGCTGCTGATTGTCAGACCCTGACACTGCAGATGCCCCTGAAGGACGGCCTCGACCAGTTCTGGGCCTGGAGGGCCCGGCTGCAGACTGCACCAACTCTGCATGGGCAGCAGCAGTCTGTCCTACAGGCGGTGGCAAGTGCAGTGGAGAAGTGACAGTGTTGGCAGCAGGAATGCTGTCATCGTGAGAGAGGACAGCAACTCCCTGCTCGACCGACACACTGGCACTCCCACGGGGCAGCACTTCAGCATCCGGAGCAATCTGCTGGAGCACAGATTGCTGGCCTGCTGCGGCGCGGTGAGAGCCCCAGGGACATGTGAACGAACCATCGAGGTTGGCAGCAGTCAGTGCTCGCGTGGCCTCAATCTGAGTCTGCATGAGAGCAGTCAGAGATGGGATCACGGCAGTCAGTGACTGAATTGCAGCACTAAGCTTTAGTGTGGCATCCGCCTGTGCTACAGCGAAGTGCTCCACACTCCTTGCCAGTGACTCAATGCATTCGGGTACCCTTCCCACTGCACCCATGAGCTCAGTGTGCATGCCCACCGCCTGGGTGTTCATTTCTGCGATCAGCCGCTCCTCCTCTGCGTCCATTGCAGTAGGAGTTGCTGGCATACTCTCCCTCTGGGGAGAAGGCCCCCGTTCTTCCCTACCCCCATGGCGTTGCTGCAGCCCGCTGGATCCTGGAGCTTCACCCTCATCAGACCCTTCCCCCCTGCTCCCCTCCAGGGAAGGCGTGTTCCCAGTGTGGGCATGGGCTTCCTCGGGAGAGGGTGGCACTGATGCTCCGGCTTCCTCTTCCTCCTCGACTGCAGCTTCACTCCCACTGGCAGCTTCAGGGCCCGTCTCCTCAGCTGGTGAATCACCATCTGAAAGCAGGGAGGTACAAGAGTGGCTTTAGCGTGAGGACAGGGTGGCAGTAAGGGAGGAATAAGTGCAGCGAGTTAGCAAGTTGGATTGAAAGTGTCAAAGGCTGGTGTTGTGAGGGATAAGTGGAAGGACAGAGGACAAAAAGGTGATGACCTTACCATTGCTGTCCAGAACGGGGTCGGTGTCTCCAGTGGCGACGGGACCGATCACCCGGCTTGCCACAATCCTGTGGACGCGCTCCTCAAGATCGCTGAGGGGTTGCAGCTGAGGCCGCCCTCCACCTGTCCGTTGCTGCTGTCTCCTATTATGCGCCAGCTTGGCCTACAAGAAAAAGGACAGCATATGAGTAAATATACAGCCATGGTCTTGCCTGATGTGCCTCCCATAGGTGAATAGCCCTTACTGTATACAGCCATGGTCTTGCCTGATGTGCCTCCCATAGGTGAATAGCCCTTACTGTATGCAAAGTGTAGAATATGTGTGTGTGTTTCATGAAAGGGCCATAGGTGTTGGATGAGTGTTGTGCATTGGGGTTTTAAGACCCTCTGGCCATAGAGTGAGGTTGAGATGGAGGGATGGAGAGGTATTGAGAAAAAGCCACTCACCCTGACGACCCGAGTGAGGTCGTTGAACTTTTTGCGGCATTGAACATGGGTCCTGGGCACCATGCTTCTGGAGGAGACGCTCTGAGCCACCTCCCTCCACACTCTTCTGTACTCGCGTGGCAAAGGCCTCCTGCCACTCTCAGGGAAGAGTATAGATCTTCTGCGCTACACCGCGCCAACCAGAGCATCCAAGGCCCGCTCGGTGAAGCGCTGAGCTCGTTCTCGCACCCTCTCCATCCTTGGCAGCAAAATGGATTCACAGGTCTCTCCAGGCCGAGATTCAAGGCTGCAATGAGCAGGGTGTGGCTGGGGAGCAAGTTGGCCCCCCCCCCTTTAAGAACTGGCCGGCGCCAGTGTGTCTGTGTTCCCTCGCTAACTGGCAGCACCTGCGCTGCGCTCGCGCGCTGAGTTAGCGCCTCACTGCTCGGCCTTTGCGCCTTAAGACAGGTGTGCAGCGCCTGATTTAGCGCTCCACTCACCTCCCGGGGTGGTAAAAGTGAAGTTTCCAGTCAGTGGCGATAATTAGCGCCAGGCGCTAATTTTTGCGTCCAGACGATATTTGCGCCCCAAACGGGGCGCGACCTAATTTTTCCCCCTATGTATTTTAAACAAAAATTAAATTTTTTGAAAAAAATAATTAAAGTATTTTACAGGGCTAAAAATAAACTTATCTTTTTTAAAGTATTTTTAAATGATAAATCAGTGAAAAAAAATTATTTTTTTTTTTACTTTTTTCTACTCTTATCCTGGTAAAAGCAGGCCTTATGCCTGCTTTTACCAGGCGTAAGAATTGTAAGGGTTTTCTGCGGGCGGTGGGTCTCCAAAAAGCGGAACTATCCGCCCGCAGAGGCCCTTCTCCAGGGCAGCCGGAGGATCTGTCAAGACCATTCTTGACAGATCGGAAATGCCAGTTTTCAGCGCTGTGCATGCCTGAAACCGGCATTTCTGATGTCCCTACGGGCACAGCACGTACCCACCCGTAGGGATCGGAATATCTGGGCCAATGTTTTCTGGTCGGTGCGGTGTGGGTGCAGATGATCTGTCAAGTCGGAACTTGACAGATGGCAAGTTCGGGATTTAGCGCATGCTCTCAGAGTACGCCGTCGTACCCACCATAGATTCTGGCCCTACATGTATCTAACTTTTCTAGCTGTGAATTTGCTGCTGCAACTAGTTTGTCATGGCTTCAGACAGCATTTCACGTACTTGTGTATCATCCACATAAAGACAGCGGGACTTTTTACAGCCAATAATTCACAATACTCGACCAATCAGGGCGAAAAGATATAATACAGGAGTACCTCAGGACATGCAGCAGGAAGGAGCGTTGCATCTGTCACAGTCAACTTCCAATGTTTGCCTTGGTGCGGCAGTTCCACAGAAAGAACTTAGGAAAAAAAATACTAACTATCTTACTGAAGAAATAAATAGGCAAGACTGACAGCTAGTCTGTCAGCTGCATTCAGTCTCCACATATTGTAAATGAGACCTGGTGTGGGAAATGAAGAGACAGAATAGCTACAACTAATACCTTTACCTTGTGGCAAAATATGTTTGTGTCACAGATATAATAGAACTGAATCCCATCACAGTTGTAAGATAAAGGAACGTTGACCCTTGATTGGCACATGTTACATTTTATGCTCTATTATTGGACGTTCAACGTGATTATTTAGAATGCTTAGCTCTCAAGAAACTGGTTATAACAAGGCTTGCGTTAGCTCATACAAACCAGTATCTCAAGAGTACTTGGCAATGTTTCCTTCCAACATTTACCCACAGGATTTCCTTCAGAAACATTGAACCCTGCTTCTGTTTGTTAATGATCACCGTGTGTTACCGGTTGCCATAGACACAATACAAATTAGCAGCAGCATACGTCAAGGTCTAGCGGTTGTCACACCTCATGAGAGACATAGCGAGAAGGAAATTATCAGAGCAGAAGTGTAAATAAGATTGATGCCCAGTCATGACCTGAGCACACGGCATGCTAGCTTCATATTGTTTTCAATCAGCGTTGATGATCTGTTTAGCGCATGCTATTTGTTTTTCATGGCTAGTTTATTAAAAGGTTTCATGTAAAATTCATTATGAAGGTATAGCGACTTAAATTCACACCAAACTGCACTTAATGTTTTGTGGTGTACACCATATTTCAATAGCAAATTCTGCAATATTGGAATGTATATATATCTATATACACCTCTCTCTCTCTCTCTCTCTCTATATATAATTTATCAAAATGTATATATACATCTCTCTCTGTCTCTATCTGTTTCTATCAATCTATCTCTCTATCTTTCTCTCTCACCTCCTCTCTCTATTTATCACTCTCCCTAGCTCTCTATCTCTCTAGCTGTCTCTCTCTATTTTTCTCTCTCTCTATCCCTCTCTCTCTCTATCTCTCTCCCTATTTCTCTCTCTCTCTCTATCTCTCTCTCTCCTGAAGAAGCTGTGCTGTCTTGTGCTGGGACTCATGCAGCCACACAGTGCCTTGCTCAGATGACTATTCTTTATGTGTGAACCAGCCTGATTTGATAATAGAGGAGAGGGCCTCCCACATGTATTTCCATCCAGGCCCAGCAGGTAATGATCAGGAGCAGGAACCCTGACAGTTTTCCCCATTATTAGCCCAGGGGGTGCTGAGATCAATCGCTGTGACCTCCCAACACTGCAAGGCTGAGTTCGGCTAACACAGCACAGACCAAAGATCAAAACTGCTCTGTACGTCTCACAATCACACCAGCTGATGCCTTTGAAAACTCAGCCTTTGGAGCATCATATTTTAATGAATATCAAGTATAAATAGCCACTGATCCAAGTAGAACACGGATCAAAGGCCAGAGTTGTAATTCCTAGTCCAAATATAACAGTGTACTCCGTAATTACCTTCAAGATATGAAGCTACTCTCTGGCTATTCATATTTCACTGCTCAGCACACTTTTATGCTGAGTACAGTGCACCTTAGTCATTCCTCACACATGATCCAGGCATTACAGTTCTTGAAACATAGAAACGTAGACATAGAAACATAGAAACTAGGAGCAGGAGTAGGCCATTCGGCCCATCAAGCCTGCTCCACCATTCAATACGATCATGGCTGATCATCCAAATCCAGTACCCTGTCCCTGCTCTCCCACACAGAATCCCCATCGAGCCTGCACCGACACATATCCCACCCTATCCCCGTAACCCCACATATTTAATTCCCCCTAACATATCCCTTCCTATCCTATCCCCGTAACCCCACTTTTTTTTTTTTAATCCCCCCTAACACTAAGGGTCAATTTATCATAGCCAAATCAACCTAACCCGCACATTTTTGGACTGTGGGAGGAAACCGGAGCACCCGGAGGAAACCCACACAGACACGGGGAGAATGTGCAAACTCCACACAGACAGTCACCCGAGGCCAGATTCGAACCCGGGTCCCTGGCGCTGTGAAGCACCAGTGCTAACCACTATGCCACCGTGTTGCCCAAGCATTTATTGGCAGCTACTGTGTTACAGCAAGGAAATTCTCCTCGTCACCACTTAGCATTAACACAAAGGGATTGAGACTGTCCAAAGAAATTGAATCACTTTGTATGTCTATATACATTTGAAACACAGAGATGAAATGAAACTTGCTCCTTCCTTCAATAAACCTCACCCACTGCATGGAAATAAAAGTCATTTTATTCCAACGTACCACTGAACGCTAGAATAAGTATGTGTTCACCACATTTCATGACTAGATTCTTCATTATATTATTAACATTTATATTAATATTTTTTTTAAGTGATTACATGATTCAGGTATTGGATATAATAGGCCATACTTTTTGCTGTGCCAAGGTGTCTAACAGCATCTGCCGTTAGTTAGACTTGCCCTTGCACATTTAGGTTTTTAAATTTTTGCGTGGCAAGTTGCTCAAAGTGCGAGCTGATAACGGCGCAGCGAGGGAAACCGGGTGTCTAGGACCTGAGCGAACAGGGCAAGCAACTGTGTATCTCCTTAACCAATCACATTGAAAGATTGTGAAATTAACAGCACAAGGACTGAGAAGGAAGTGTAAATTAGAGTGGGTGAATTCAGTGCCACATCAAGTACAGAAAGAGAAATAAAGAGAGGGAACGAAAGATCGGATTAAGAGAGAGAGAAAAAAGTGACAGAAAGAAAAAGTAAAAAACATTTCTGGGATGAGAGGGTTGTCGTATGAGGAGTGATTGAGTAGAATGGGCCTATATTCTCTGGAGTTTAGAAGAATGAGGGATGATCTCATTGAAACATATAAAATTCTCAAGGGGCTTGACAGGATAAATGCTGAGAGGTTGTTTCCCCTGGCTGGAGAGACTAGAACGAGGAGTCATAGGCTCAGGATAAGAGGTTGGCCAATTAGGACTGAGATGAGGAGAAACTTCTTCACTCGGAAGGTTGTGAATCTTTGGAATTCGCTACCCCAGGGGGCTGTGGATGTTCAGTCGTTGAGTGCATTCACAAATGAGATCGATAGATTTTTGGACTCATGGGGAATCAAGGGATATGGGGATAGAGCGGGAAAGTGGAGTTGATGTAGAAGTTCAGTCATGATCTTATTGAATGGCAGAGCAGGCTTGAGGGGCCATTTGGCCTACTCCTGCTCCTAATTCTTATGTTCTTATCATGTCGTTAAAAGGGTACTTAGACTGAAATAGACAAAACGTAACTTTCTATGGCGAGTTTAGTTCGTATCTACCGTGCAAATACAGCAACTTCACGCCATTCAATGCATTTCAATGGTGAGGCAGATAGCAAAATGCTGTTTTCAAGAGCTAACGGCGGAATGGCACAATTTGGACAGCAACTTCTGCATTTCCGTGTTTAACCGCGCACCTTCCCTCGCTTGAAGTTGCTGTAGCATTTGCGCATAAATAACAGTGAGCGTTATTATCCTCACTGTTATTTTCACAGCAAATTATGAGTCAATATAATTTTTCACATTCAGTTTGCATGTGATACCAATTGATTCAATCAATTTACCGCACGACATTGGTTTATCTCTGTAACCTCCTCCAGCCCTATAATCCTGCCACCAAACTCTCTGTTCCTCAGACTATGTCCTCTTGTTCATCTCCCCTCCTTCACCCCACCTTTGGCAGCTGTGCCTTCATCTGTCTAGGCCCCAGACCCTGGAATTCCCTTCCCAAAACCCCACATCTGTCCACCTCCCTCAAAACCCTCCTCAAGCCCACCTTTTTCCTGGAACTTTTGGCCAACCCTCCTAATATCTCCTGCTTTGGCTCAGCGTCTATTGCGAAATGCATTGCAATGTTTTTCAACATTAAAGGAGCTATATAAATGCAAGCTGTTTTTAGTGGTGGTTGATTGATTGAATCACCCAACATCAATATTCCTTTGTTAGTCTATGCAAAAGTCTTCGAAATAGTGCCATGGGATATTTTATGTCCAATTGAGAGGGACCTTGGTTTAACCTCTCATCTGAAATACAGCACCTCTGACAGTGCAGCACTCCCTCAGTACTGCACTGAAGTGTCAGCCTGGATTATGGGCTTAAGTCTCTGGAGTGGGATTTGAACCCACAACCTTCTGACTCAGAGGCGGTGCATTACCAATTGAGCCAAGGCTGACACCTTAATTATCCTTTTTCTCTTATTTAGTTTATAAACGTAATTTACTGCCAATGGACCTGGTTTATGCCACGAGGCACCAAGTTTTTGTTAAAAGTCAACAAGCAAAATCTCGTTCAGCTTTCAAAATACGTATGGGAACAATTTGTCAAATTAACAAACTAACTCGGTGACTGGAGACTTCGAATATCGAAAAAGAGCAGTAATTGAAACACTGGGAGCAACACGGTATAAAAGACACACTTAACGCTGATTAGTGGCCTAGACCAATTGAGGTAGTGGAAATGAGTATGGGTTTTTAGACCAGATCTCTCTTTAATATATCAACTATAATAATAAATCAAAGTACATTAGTTCAGCTGATGCACCACTGGATGAGTGTTAATTGTAATTTAGATATACTTCGAAGTGGTTTTCATACTGGCATTATAAGAAAGTTATCACTTTCTGTCCATTTCTCAGGATTCAATTTATCGATAGCTTTAAGGATTTTCCTCTCAGTCTTCTCTTCTCCATACACGTTAATTCATGTTACCTTGCATCTTCCACACCCTGAGAGGAATAGTGTATTCTCTTTCCATCAAGTAGACTGAAGATAATAAAGTTTCTGTTTGTTATTAAATAATAATGATTCAATCTATTTTTTCCAGTGCGTTTCATGCTCATTAAATCGACTCCCACCCCCCACCCCCGCCCCCAGCAAGAACTGGTGCTGGCTCAGCATGGGGGTGCCCTTCCACAGCCGACTAGCCGGGTGCCTACGTTGCGCCTGCAGCTGGCTGACGGCCTTTAAATTAGGCCCGAAAATACATCGCCCCCTGGGTGTTTAAAGTAGAAATGTGTGATGTGTTATGAAGACTGTACAACTTATATCCACCAGGAACAGGATTGAGACGACCCAAACTCACTTCAACCACGTTTTTGCTGAGGCAAGCATACCCTTGGATGAACCATGGTAAAATTTCTGCTTACAGATGGAAGATCTGAGAATGATAGAATCTTACAGCACAGAAGGAGGCCATTCGGCCCATCGTGCCTGTGTCAGCTTTTTGAAAGAGCTCTCCAATTAGTCCCACTCCCCCGCTCTTTCCCCATAGCCCTATAAATGTTTTCTCCCTTCAAGTGAATATTCAATTCTCTTTTGAAAGTTACTATTGACTCTGCTTCCACCACCCGACAGGCCGTGCATTCCAGATCACAACAACTCACTTTGTAAAAATATGTTCCTCACGTCGCCTCTGGTTCTTTTTCCAATTATCTTAAATCTGTCGCCTCCAGTTACAGACCATCCCGCCAGTGAAAACAGTCTCTCCACAGTTATTCATGATATATACCCTTCATGATTTTGAACGCGTCTATTAAATCATCCCTTAACCTTCTCTGCTCTAAGGAGAACAGTCCCAGTTTCTCTAGTCTCTCCACGTAATTAAAGCCCCTCATCCCTGTATATAAAAATTATTCACTGACCATAAGGCAATTACCTCTGCAAATATCTTTCAATCTCTTAATGTGCTCGCTATGATTAGCTCATATATTGCACAGAACAGAATATGAAGGATGCTGTCTTATGTACATTTAGAATGGATGAAATGAGTGCATGCTTTATGAAAAATAATGATCAATTTCTGCTTCCTCGCTGATCTCTTTAGTAGTCTCCTTCTCTTCCAAATTAAGTATTCCCAACATATATCATGCTTTTTAAAGTCCACCAATTCACAATGTAAGCACTGCAGTCTCATGGGAGAATGATTTGTGAAGCCGAGCTGTAGCCATCTGTATGATGCAAATGACTGTCTGGAAGTGGCAGACGGAGATGAAAATAGCGAGGGTAAGCTAAGGTCAGAGGGGACAGCCAGCATTGAATCCATTCACTGGTAGTTATAAAGTTAAGAGTTTCTGGGCTGGTCTTTGTAGACCAATCCTTCTACGAGAGGTAAAATCAGTGGAAAAGAAGACCAAAAGCACGGCCTGAAAGGGCAGTGGAAGCAGATTCAATAGTAACTTTCAAAAGGTAATTGGATATTTGCAGGGCTCTTGGGGAAAGAGCGGGGGAGTGGGACTAATTGGATAGCTCTTTCAGAGAGCCGGCACAGGCACAATGGGCCGAATGGCCTCCTTCTGTGCTGTATGATTCTACGAAAAGCACATATGGTCTGTGTCATAAACTATTATGGTCAATAACTAATGTAACTTACACTGGTCTATTTATGTACCTGGCAGCTACATGTATATACTATATGTTGTATATACTATATGCTAGCAACTACATTTACATTTCTAATACTATATATATCATAGAGTTACATGGAGTGTACAGCACAGAAACAGACCATTCGGCCCAGCTGGTCTATCCCAACGTTTACGCTCCACACGAGCCTCCTCCCACCCCTCTTCATCTCGCCCTATCAGCATATCCTTCTACTCCTTTCTCCCTCATGTGTTTATCTAGCTTCCCCTTAAATGCATCCATGCTAGACTCCTCAACTACTCCTTGTGGTAGCAAGTTCCACATTCTAACCACTCTCTGAGTAAAGAAGTTTCTCCTGAATTCCCTATTGGATTTATTAGTGACTATCTTATATTTATGACCTCTAGTTTTGGATTCCCCCACAAGTGAAAATATTTTCTCTACATCTACCCTGTCAAACCCTTTAGGAACAGGAGGAGGCCATTCAGCCCCTTGAGCCTGCTCCACCATTCAATTAGATCATGGCTGATCTGCACCTCAACCCCATTTAACCCACCTTTGCTCCATATCCCTTGATACCCTTACGTAACAAAAATCTATCGATCTCAGTCTTGAAAGCTCCAATTGATCCACAGCCTTTTGGGGGAGAGAGACCCAGATTTCTACTACCCTTTGTGTTAAACAGGGTAGAGCAGCCAGATCATTGGCTGTCCTTCTGTCTCACTGGGTAAATGCACCACGTCAGGTGATTTGATACTGATGCACAATCATTATTAAAATGGCAATACAAGACCACCGAGCAGCTGCCTCAAGCTCTTAAGACTTAAGTGCCTGTGACATAACGTTGCTGCCATGGCAACCCAGTAAGAATGATTGGCTGGGAATTTCCTCGCTGCTGCTCCCGCTCTGCTGCTCTAACTTTGCCAGGCGTGTGGTGCAAAGTCTGTTTAGGCACACGTACACCGGGGGTGTCCTTCGTACTTCCAACAAACTTACGGTGGAGGAGAAGCAGGGAAATTCTCGGCCATTGTCTTTTCCTTGACTTTTCAAAGCAATCACCTTGGAGCAGTCGGGACCCAGGTTCAATCTCTCGCCTGCGCCATGTTAGCTGATTGGAGCCAGGGTGGCGGTGAGAGGACTGCAGTTGGCCTCAGCATCTCTCGATGAGGGACGGGCAAGATCAGCCCCAGGTTCCCACTTGGGATTGCTACCTAGATTAATCCGTGCTGGAAAGTGCACTTGTGTGAAAGTTGGACGAGGATCTGGCTCTGCTGTGATGCTCCACATGGTCGAATATACCACAGCACCATTCATCGCTTGAACGATGACTACTTTGGCGAGGCACCAAAGCGTGGCTGGCACCCATGGAACCATGGAATGATCTCCCACCCACATATTCTTCAAGCGCAACCTCCCCACAGGGACCTCAGAATCACCCCCATGTCCCACCACGTGAGTTACATAGAAGCATAGAAGATAGGAGCAGGAGTAGGCCATTTGGCCCCTCGAGCCTGCTCCGCCATTTAATGAGATCATGGCTGATCATCCAAACTCAGTACCCTGTCCCTGCTTTCTCCCCATATCCCTTGATTCCTTTAGCCTTAAGAAATATATCTAACTCCTTCTTGAATATATTTAATGAATTGGCCTCAACTGCCTTGTGTGGTAGAGAATTCCACAGGTTCACCACTCTCTGGGTGAAGAAATTCCTCCTCATCTCAGTCCTAAATGGCTTACCCCTTATCCTTAGACTGTGACTCCTGGTTCTAGACTCCCCCGCCATCGGGAACATCCTTCCTGCATCTAGTCTGTCTAGTCCTGTTAGAATTTTATAAGTTTCAATGAGATCCCCTCTCATTCTTCTAAACTCTAGCGAATATAAGCCTAATCGACCCAATCTCTCCTCGTACCTCATTCAGTTGGAGAGGAGTGCAGGAAAGGGGAGAAAAATAGAGGAAATAATGAAGTATCCAAGGGGAGCGTGCTTCAGAAAAGCCTGAAGAGGTGATCGTTCTCCCTGTTCTACAGCAGTTTCTTCAGAATATTAAATCCCTCAGCGGCTGCTGTACTTTTCACTTTCCAGTCGCGATGTAAAACAATTTTGTGGACACATTTCATGTGCAGCTATGAAGAGATTTTCTATGTGTCAGGCAGCGATTTCCAGAATTCTCTTTCAAAACATGTCTGCCAAGCAATGACACTTGTTCTGTTGTGTGAAACTTTGACTGGGCCATTAAAGACGGATTTGTATTGTTTGCTGACAAATTCTGCAGGTGATACCTGACTTTCTTCCCGTGCTTTATTCCGCTTGCTCTTGCAAGGGATGGGCTCGTAAGAAACGCTGAGTTGAATTTTTCATTGCTACCGATGCATTCTCTGCACACATGCAGCATATCCATCAGCAGTCAGATTAGGAATGACAGAAGGATGAAGCTAAGAACAGATGTCACGAGCAATGTGTTTGATGAGCAAGGAATCCTCCAGTGAATAATGGATTGGGAGCTATCTGTTCAATTAGGCGGTCTGCACAGATGGTTAATCTAATCTAGCTCTTTTTTATTTTAAAAAGGCCATCGGTAAAAGTTCAGCCTCTCTAACCAGAAGATCTGTGGTGATTCAAGGCTTTGACGAGCTGAACCGATTTAAATCCCTAAGCGCTCCTCTCATTGTCCCCGTCAGCGCATGGGAGACACCAATCAGGCACAGCCAGAGGCAGGAATGTTCCTGTCAAAATACAAGAGCGCCAATCTCGTGAGAAGCTGCTGGAAATGCGGCATGCTCAATCGCCGTGTTCTCCGCATGTCTCCGCTCACTGTGCTGTTGCGAGCAATTATAAATTGCTATGTCAACATTTCCCATTTAATTTTGCTATGTCAACGAAAATGGTGCAGTTGCGGGGCTCTGACTGCTAGGTGACTCTGTGGAGTGAATGGGCCAGATTTTGTTGTAAAGATAATGGCGTCTGAACGATGCTCGCCGTTATTAATTGGCCAGCAACTTGTAGTGAGGAAGAGAAACCCCGTGAGTTGCGAATCACCACAAGTTGCTGGCCGATTTGAGCCGCTCCATGAAAACGGCATCACGCCCTTAACCTCCCCGTGATTTTCATGAAGTTGCTGCATTTGTTCATTAATTGCCCATTAAACTCACCACAGAAAGTGAAGTCTAGTAATTAACAGCGTAAGTACCCTTTTAACAACGTGATAATTGTCAATGACTGCCAATCAACCTCTCTGGCCCAGAAAGTAAACAATTGTAAATGTGGAGTCTCATCTCTTCTGGTTGTGAATTGTTTTAAGAGATTTAAAAAATGTCAAATTTTAAACTTTTACATCCTTTCTGTCTCTTTTTTCTCCCTCTTTTAATCCAGTCTTTCTTTCCTTTTCTTTATTTCTCTTTCTGTACCTGATTTGACATTGAATTCACCCACTCTGATTCACCCTCCTTCTCAGTCCTTCCTCTCTTTATTTCTCAATCCTTTAATCTCATTGGTCAAGGAGATACACTGTTTGTCTCATTGTTCCCCAAGGTCCCAGGTGCCCTGTTGCCTTGTTATCAGCTCACACTTCCAGCAACTTTGTGGGCAAAAAATGGTAAAACCTAAATGTGCACAAACAGATCTAACTAACGGGGCACGCCACGAGATGCCCCGCTCCAGCCAAAACTGGCCCTTCATCTTTAGTCGACCTCCCAATTCCATAATTTTTCCAGGGTTTCTGCTGCTTGGCCACAGAAATGCTACCCCATAAAAAGACTTATATTCATCAACTGACCCCGGGCAATGCCATGGGCGATTTATAATATTTAATGTAAATGTTTACACTTTCCCAAATCATAGGATTGAAGATAATTCACGAAATGCTTAAAAGCTTAGAGTGTGAATTAAGTTTGTGTAGAAGTGTTGATGGAGGTGTAGATAACGCTCTGCTCCTCAGGCATTTGAATCTAAAGTATGAATTAAGTCTATTGTTAGCACTTAGTAAAATTAATTCCACATACTTGCATTCCACTCCCAGATGATTAATTACAGCTACTCTGCTGACTCCCCACGATACCTAAACTCCTGGCAAGTCACTGCATCTGATATTTAACTGAATATTAAACACAGCTGCCTTTTGAGTTTCTTGCAGATGCGCTAATCTTTGTCACGCGACTCTGAATTTTGGCATTCTATACTAGCTACCCAACACATTTGGGACACTTGCAATAAGTTCATATTTGAGTTTGAGCTAAGATTCCCCAGGATTCGCAGCTTAGAAATGTTGTGATTGGGGAAGTGATGCAACACTATAGAATGTAATTCACCGAACCAATCTAAGCCCTTTGGATTTGGTTGAATCTCCTGTGTGTCATTTTTCTTTTCACCACATCACAACACCGCAGGAAATTTGAGGAGACTGAGGAGTACACACAGTACAGGCGTTTAGGTGATTATTTGATGGCTCCGACAAATTGTGCAAAATTGAAGTGATAAAAGAGTTGGTAAAAGTACAAAGAGTACAGATATTTACAAGACTGATGGTTGGACTTGCTCCATTTGAAGAATGCAAGTCAGAAGCAAGATTACTGTGCTTTTAAGAGATTCAGCAAGATAGTTAAATTTATGCAGGTTGTGCAAACATATGAACAAATCTTAAACTTTGTCCAACCTAAGAAGTAGCTGAACAGGCGGACCAGTATCTGTGCAAAGTAGAGTGGTAACCAATGTAGAGCCTCTACGACCTGCTCTGACCACAAGGGTGAAGGGATAACGGGTTTCTTTGGCGCGGGTGAAAATAGTCTCCAAGAAATGCTTGCACTCATGCTTGCAAGGGATGGTTAGCCATTCAAGATTGCCTCGCCCAACCGAGAGGTATCACAAGCCTAAAAGCAAAGTCCATAAAAGCTATAAAGAAAGTAGTGATGGATCATGGGCAGTTTTACGATGTGTTATCTGCTGCATCACTGGGACTAAGGTGAAAAGTTCATCCTGACTTTATAGATAAATAGCACTTCAACACAAAACAATGTGCTGAACATAAATGCCCCTGGAATTGGTGTAACGTTTTGGGTTGATTCCAGTTCATGATTCCGTGCCAACTGAAAAATGTATTCAGCTGCTCGAAGTGAGGGGAAATTCACCAGCCCCAGCTCGCAGCAGGGAGTGTCAATCGATGCGAGTGCAGGCTGGCAATAGAGCTAGAACACTAGCCCTGATTTCCCGTTCCCTTCTGGCACAGCTCCCACACGGGACAATGGAAAAGTTGAATTTACCCTACGCTGTCTCACTGTTGAATGACATTGTATGCATCCCAACTGACAGCTGCTGAATGCTGGCTGACGGACTTCTAAAAGCCGACCAGCAGCTGTGTGCTACATGTAGATAATCCAACGCATGGCAAGGGAGATACTGCACCAGAAACAGTAAGAAGTCAAGCTCTGTTCCCTATCGATTTGCTAAGTGGACCCGTGAAGTCAAAAGTGAAGAAGATCATGCTGAATGCAACAGCAGTGATGGTGAGGATAGTGAGTGCGATAATGAGCAGGATATCACAATCATGAAGAAGATGGTAGCCTCAACATCATTCCTGCTCCAACTTCTGACCTTGCATGTTGGGTTAATATGTGATGAGGATGTGAAGGCCATTAGAGAAGGTACAGAAAAGATTTACAAGAATGGTTCCAGGGATTAGGGACTTCAGTTACGTAGATAGACTGGAGAAGCTGGGGTTGTTCTCCTTGGAGCAGAGAAGGCTGAGAGGAGACTTGATAGAGGTGTTCAAAATCATGAGGGGTCTGGACAGGGTAGATAACATAGAACATAGAAGATAGGAGCAGGAGTAGGCCATTCGGCCCCTCGAGCCTGCTCCGCCATTCGATGAGATCATGGCTGATCATCCAAACTCAGTACCCTGTCCCTGCCTTCTCCCCATATCCCTTGATACCTTTAGCCTTAAGAAATATATCTAACTCCTTCTTGAATATATTTACTGACTTGGCCTCAACTGCCTTCTGTGGTAGAGAATTCCACAGGTTCACCACTCTCTGGGTGAAGAAATTCCTCCTCATCTCTGTCCTAAATGGCTTACCCCTTATCTTTAGACTGTGACCTCTTGTTCTGGATTCACCCGCCATCGGGAACATTCTTCCTGCATCCAGTCTGTCTAGACTTGTTAGAATTTTATAAGTTTCAATGAGATCTCCTCTCATTCTTCTAAACTCCAGCGAGTATAAGCCCAATCGACCCAATCTCTCCTCGTACGTCATTCCTGCCATCCCAGGTATCAGTCTGGTGAATCTTCGCTGCACACCCTCCTTGGCAAGAACATCCTTCCTCAGATAAGGCGACCAAAACTGCACACAATACTCAAGGTGTGGTCTCACCAAGGCCCTGTACAGCTGCAGCAAGACATCCTTGTTCCTGTACTCAAACCCTCTCGCTACGAAGGCCAACATACCATTTGCCTTCTTAACCGCCTGCTGTACCTGCATGCTTACCTTCAGCGACTGGTACACAAGGACACCCAGGTCTCGTTGCACTTCCCCTTCTCCCTATCTATTGCCGTTCAGATAATAATCTGCCTTTCTGTTTTTGCCACCAAAGTGGATAACCTCGCATTTATCCACATTATACTGCATCTGCCATGCTTCTGCCCAATCACCCAACCTGTCCAAATCATACTGGAGTTTCTCAGCATCCTCCTCGCAGCACACACGCCCACCCAGCTTTGTGTCATCTGCAAACTTGGAGATATTACATCTAGTTCCCTCGTCTAGATCATTAATATATATAGTGAATAGAGGGAAACTGTTCCCATGGGCGGAAGGGTCGAGAACCAGAGGACACAGATTTAAGGTGATTGGCAAAAGAACCAAAGGCAACATGAGGAAAAGTATTTTTACGCAGCGAGTGGTTAAGATCTGGAACGCACTGCCTGAAAGGGTGGTGGAGGCAAACTCAATCATGGTTTTCAAAAGGGAATTGGATAAGTAACTGAAGGAAAAAAATTTGCCGGGCTACGGGGAAAGGGCGGGGGAGTGGGACTAGCTGAGAGCTGGCACGGGCTCGACGGGCCGAATGGCCTCCTTCTGTGCTGTAACCATTCTATGATTCTATGATTCCACATGATATCTATCCTACGCTTAATGATAGTGAGAAATGCAGTCAACCTTTTTGTAATGATATGCTTCAGACACACATCAGAGAGGAATTTGGGGAGGGACAGAGCATAATTTTAGATTTTAGCTCATAGTGGAGCGCTCTCCTCTACTCTGGAACACATACAACTCCTAAAAATCTCCATTCAGAAGAGTGTTATTGATTCTGAAATGACCTCCAGGCAAAGGTGTTCATTTCTGGAGTGTTTAATCAGATCACAAAAATAGTGGCCATGTTCAACCAATCAAGTTGGATGTAGGAACTTTCCACATTCGAGATGCTAACATTATCACAGCTGGCGGCACCATGATGTTTATGGTCCATTAGGAACCTTGAATAGACCGATTGACAAAGTATTTGCTTCATCCATGAGGATAAAGGAGCATCGGCCGAATAATTCAAGCGCCAGGCTCGAGTGCCTGCAGAACTCAGAGCTCGTTTCTTCAAGGGCAGGCGCATTTGGTATTTTCTTAAGCCCTACTCCTGCTGTCCTGGAAAAGTTGTACATTGTGTTGTTGGAGCAGTTGGTGATAAATGAATCCACCATGTGACTCTGAGTCTGACAGTAGGACAACGAAGCCTGCACGTACTGCACTCTCAGCATTGCCAACATCAACGAACCCAAAACAAAAGCACTATCTCTGAAAACAGCTGGCAGTGCGGACACCTGACTCTCAACCAACCTGTGCCGCACTTGGCATTGGCAATCTATGCACAGTGGTGAAGTGAGAGATGCCACTCCTGCAGAGACCAAGGGCGTCCTTTCAGCAGCAGAATAATTTCTACACAAACTCAGTTCTTGTCCTAGCAATGACACTCTCTGCTTTCGCATGAGCTTTTACACTGCTGTAAAATGATCAACTACAAACCACCCTGTTGGTACAATTGGTTGGATCCTCTTTGATAGATTGTTACAATTAACATTTGAGCAGTAGGGAACGTTTACTGGGCGTGTTATTGGCTGATTGTGTGGTTTTATAATAGTTATTTGGTGATTAGTCTTGGTTTACCAGCCATTAAAGCTATTGGAGTTGATGTTTTTGTACAGGGTATAGCACTAGTGTGTGTTTTGTGGAAGTTTTAAATGATATATGACCACTGTAAAAGGGCACTTTATTGCTCTTTGGCCACCATATTCTGTACCATGGGTTTCCCACAGCTGACAGTCACATCAAGGTAAACCTGTTTACACTGGGTCTTTCTGCTTGTTGCTCATCTTAACAGAGCTAGTAGACACATTGCTACATAGCAGCATAGGAACAGCGGGATTAATAGACGAAAAAAGATCACGGTCCATCTAGTTCGCCTTCTACCACCCTGGTATTCGCATAATGCAACAAAAATGGAGTTGTTAGCATCACCTTTTGTGGTTGTTGTTGTATTGTCCAAGAGAATAGTGTGAAGTAGTGAAAGGATACGCAGGCTGATTAACTGTCTGACAGGCTGTGATGTGAACGCTCCTCCCACGGCCATAACCATCTAGATAGCAGCCAATAGGGGGGCTTACTCTATACAGCAGGAGGGTTTTGTGGGCTCCCATAACCCATACAATGAGGGGAGACCACCTACACCCACTGGACATGAGTATCCCACTGGAAGCCAACTCAGAATTCAGAGCTGGAGCTCCAGTCTTCACTTGCCAGGGCTGTCTGCAGTTGAGTTTGAACGCTGTACCTTCTGAAGACGGCAGGGCAGGTTGAGAAAGTGGTTAAAAAAGCATACGGGATCCTGGGTTTCATAAATAGAGGCATAGAGTACAAAAGCAAGGAAGTTATGATGAACCTTTATAAAACACTGGCTCGGCCTCAACTGGAGGATTGTGTCCAATTCTGGGCACCGCACTTTAGGAAGGATGTGAAGGCCTTAGAGAGGGTGCAGAAATGATTTACAAGAATGGTTCCAGGGATGAGGGACTTCAGTTACGTAGATAGACTGGAGAAGCTGGGGTTGTTCTCCTTAGAGCAGAGAAGGTTAAGAGGAGATTTGATAAAGGTGTTCAAAATCATGAGGGGTCTAGACAGAGTAGATAGAGAGAAACTGTTCCCATTGGCGAAAGGGTTGAGAACCAGAGGACACAGATTTACGGTGATTGGCTTAAGAACCAAAGGTGACATGAGGAAAAACTTTTTTACGCAGCGAGTGGTTATAATCTGGAATGCACTGCTTGAAAGGGCAGTGGAGGCAGATTCAATCACGGCTTTCAAAAGGGAATTGGATAACTACCTGAAGAAAAACATTTGCAGGGCTACGGGGAATGGGCGGGGGAGTGGGACTAGCTGAAGTGCTCTTATTTGATTGGGATTTTATTGGGATTACAGAAACATGGCTCCAGGGTGGCCAAGGCTGGGAACTCAACATCCAGGGTTATTCAATATTTAGGAAAGATAGGCAAAAAAGAAAGGGAGGTGGGGTAGCATTGCTGGTTAAAGAGGGGATTAACACAATTAAAAGGAAGGATATTAGCTCTGATGATGCGGAATCTGTATGGGTAGAACTGAGAAATAACAAGGGGCAGAAAACGTTAGTGGGAGTGGAATATAGACCTCCAAACAGTAATACGGAGGTTGGGGACGGCATTAAAAGGGAAATTAGAGAAGCATGCAGTAAGGGCACAGCAGTCATCATGGGTGACTTTAATTTACATATAGATTGGGCTAACCAAATTAGTAAAAATACTGTGGAGGAGGAATTCCTAGAATGTTTACGGGATGGTTTTCTGGAACAATATGTTGAGGAACCAACCAGAGATCAGGCCATCTTAGACTAGGTATTATGTAACGAGAAATGATTAATTAGCAATCTTGTTGTACGAGGCCCCTTGGGTCAGAGTGATCATAATATGATAGAATTCTTCATTAGGATGGAGAGTGAAGTAGTTGAATCAGAGACTAGGGTCCTGAATTTAAATAAAGGAAACTACGATGGTATGAGGCGCAAATTGGGTAGGATTGATTGGGGAATGTCACTCAAGGGGTTGACTGTGGATAGGCAATGGCAAACATTCAAAGACTGCATGGATGAACTACAGAATTTGTTCATCCCAGTGTGGCATAAGAATAAAACAAAAAGGGTGACTCAACCGTGGCTAACAAGGGAAATTAGGGATAGCATAAGATTCAAGGAGAGGGCATATAAATTGGCCAGAAAAAGCGGTAACCCTAAGGATTGGGAGCAATTTAGGATTCAACAAAGGAGGACAAAGGGATTAATTAAGAAGGGGGAAAATAGAATATGAAAGTAAGCTTGCTGGGAACATAAAAACTGACTAAGAACTTTTATAGATATGTGAAGAGAAAAAGATTAGTGAAATCAAGTGTAGGTCCCTTGCAGTCAGAAGTGGGGGAAGTTATAATGGAGAACAAAGAAATGGCAGACCAATTAAATACATATTTTGGTTCTGTCTTCACAAAGGAGGACACAAATAACCTCCCAGAGATGTTGGAGAACATACGGTCTGATGAAAGGGAGAACTGAAAGAAATCAGTATTTGCAGGGAAATGGTGTTAGGAAAATTGACGAGATTGAAGGCCGATATATCCCCAGGGCCTGACAATCTACATCCTAGGGTACTTAAGGAAGTGGCCCTAGAAATAGTAGATGCATTGCTGATCATCTTCCAATATTCGATGGAATCTGGAACTATACCCATGGATTGGAGGGTAGCTAATGTTACCCCACTATTCAAAAAGGGTGGTAGAGAGAAAGCGGGGAATTACAGACCGGTAAGCCTGACATCGGTAATGGGGAAAATGCTAGAGTCCACTTTAAAGGATGTAATAGCTGAGCACTTGAAAAACAGTGACAGGATCGGACAAAGTCAACATGGATTTACAAAAGGTAAATCGTGCTTGACTAATCTACTGGAAATTTTTGAGGATGTAACTGGGAAAATAGATAAGGGAGAACCATTAGATGTGGTGTATTTGGACTTTCAAAAGGCTTTCGATAAGGTCCCGCATAAGAGATTAGCGTGTAAAGTTAAGGCACATGGGAATGGGGGCAAGGTATTGACTTGGATAGAGAACTGGTTGGCGGTCAGAAAGCAGAGAGTAGGAATTAATGGGTCTTTTTCCGAGTGGCAAGCAGTGACTAGTGGGGTACCGCAGGGATCCGTCCTTGGACCCCAGCTATTCACAATATACATTAATGATCTAGATAAGGGAACTAAATGTAATATCTCGAAGTTTGCAGATGACACAAAGCTGGGTGGGAGTGTGTGCTGCGAGGAGGATACCGAGAAACTCCAGGATGATTTGGACAGGTTGGGTGAGTGGGCAGAAGCGTGGCAGATGCAATATAACGTGGATAAATGCGAGGTTATCCACTTTGGTGTCAAAAACAGAAAGGCAGGCTATTATCTGAATGGCAATAGATTGGGAGAAGGGGAAGTGCAACGAGACCTGGGTGTCCTTGTGCACCAGTCGCTGAAAGTAAGCATGCAGGTGCAGCAGGCGGTGAAGAAGGCAAATGGTATATTGGCCTTCATTGAGAATAGGAACAGGGATGTCCTGCTGCAGTTGTACAGGGCCTTGGTGAGACCACACCTTGAGTACTGTGTGCAGTTTTGGTCGCCTTATCTGAGGAAGGATGTTCTTGCCATGGAAGGAGTTCAGCGAAGATTCACAAGGCTGATACCTGGGATGGCAGGAATGACATATGAGGAGAGATTGGGTCGATTGGGCTTATACTCGCTGGAGTATAGAAGAATGAGAGGGGATCTCATCGAAACGTATAAAATTCTGACAGGTCTGGACAAACTAGATGCAGGAAGAATGTTCCCGATGGTCGGAGAGTCCAGAACCAGGGGTCATAATCTAAGGATAACGGGTAAGCCATTTAGGACAGAAATAAGAAAGAATTTCTTCACCCAGAGAGTGGTGAACCTGTGGAATTCTCTACCACAGAAGGTAGTTGAGGCCAAGTCATTAAATATATTCAAGAATGAGTTAGATATATTTCTTAAAGCTAAAGGTATCAAGGGATATGGGGAGAAGGCAGGTACAGGATACTGAGTTTGGATGATCAGCCATGATCTCATCGAACTGACGGAGCAGGCTCGAGGGGCCGAATGGCCTACTCCTGCTCCTATCTTCTATGTTACAGGCTCGACAGGCCAAATGGCATCCTACTGTGCTGTAGCCATTGTATGATCTATGACTCTAAAGCACGAATGCTACCACTAAGCCAAAGGCTCACTCCAGCTTTTGTGCTAATATCATGGTGTTTTGTAACCTAGTAGTCAGGGTACTAAGCAATGTTCCCTCTAAGCTGTGTGGCCAGGTGGCCATGCACCTCTCTGCCGGTCCCATGCAGCTCAGGACCGGCTTAACTGTGAATGGGCCGCGCAACTCGCTGCGTAAAAAAGTTTTCCCTCATGTCGTCTCTGGTTCTTTTACCAATCACGTTAAATCTGTGCCCTCTGCTTATCAACTGTTCATATTGGAAATAGTTTCTCTTTATTTACTCCATCTAAACCCTTCTTGATTTTAAACACCTCTATCAAATCTCCTCTTAGCCTTCTCTGCTCTAAGGAGTACAACCCTAGCTCCTCCAGTCTCTCCACCTAACTGTAATCCATCATCCCTGGAACCATTCGAGCAAATCTCTTCTGTACCCTCTCCAAAGTATGACTCCCGTCTGCTTTGAACAACCTTTGAACATCAGTCTAGGCACCGGACTACCTGTGAACAATGTGACAAGAGAGGCCCAAGTATATATACTGAATATTTCACATGTTGCTATGTTGGTCCACTGTGATAATACTGCATTGATTTGGTGATCTTACAGTAATTCCTTAAAAAAACAAAAGAATAAGTTAGCTTTTTAATGGTATAGGCACATGGCTGTTCTGATATGCTAGACGGTAGAATGGTTGGAACACGGGCTCGTGTCACAAAATGAAATCCTAGCTTCTGGGGGAACGTGCCAGACCAAGAGAAAGTGCACGTTCAACAGCAACAACTGCAACAACTTACATTTATATAGCACCTTTAATGAGGTAAAACGTCCCAAGGCACAGGAACGTAATCAGAGAAACAAATTGACAGTAAGCCAAAGGAGGAGATATTAGGTGACCAAAAGCTTGGTCAAAGAGGCAGGTTTTAAGCAGAGTCTTAAAGGTGGAGAGGCGGAGAGGTTTGAAGAGGACCAAGTATGTATTCCAGAGCTTAGGGCCTAGACATCTGAAAGCACGGCCACCGATGGTGAGGTGAAGGAAGTGGGGGATGCAGAAGAGGCCTGAGTTGGAGGAACGTAGAGCTCTTGGTGGGTTGTATCGGTTGGAGGAGGTTACAGTGATAGGGTGGGGTGAGGCCAAGAAGAGATTTGAACATGAGGATGAGAAATTTTAAATCAATGTATTGGTGGACCGGGAGCCAATGCAGGTCAGCAAGCACAGGTGTGATAGGTGAACGGGACTTGGTCCGAGTTAGGATATGGGCAGCAGAGTTTGGGATGAACTCAAGCTTAGGGAGGGAGGCCAGCTCCGAGAGCATTGAAATAGTCAGGTCTAGAGGTAACAAAGGCATGGATGAAGGTTTCGGCCGCAGATGGGCTGAGGCAGGGACAAAGATGGACGATGTTATGGAGGTTCACAAGAGGAAGAGAAAACCAGAGAGTATGTCAGCTGTACTCCTCAGCTCAGCTCCCTGTGACTGCTATGGGACAGCATTGTCTAAGTTTGGGAGGTGGTAAAAGGAGATTGAATGCGGAAAACAACTAGATCATTTTTTGAAAACAAGAGTAGTGTCTTGTTAAGTGCCGATTGTACTTTACACACAGAGTTTCCTTCCCCTTTAATTTCTGGATTTATTTTCAGTTGTTGCGAGTGATTCTTTTAATTTAACAGAGCTGTTGCTTTGAATAAGAAAAAGTTAAACATCCAAGTTTTCAGGTTTACCTGGAGGTTACAGTTCTTAGATAGTGCAGAGCATTCTGTATCTTAACCTATAATTAAATGCTTTCTTAATAAGTCTTTGGTTGGAGGGAACAATTGCAACCTATTAGTTTAGGAAATGTACACAGAAAGCACTCCAGTCATAGAATCATAGACTGATACAGCACAGAAGGAGGCCATACGGACCATCGTGCCTGCGTCAACTCTTGGAAAGAGCGACCCAATTAGTCCCGCTCTTTCCCCATAGCCATGCAAATTTTTCCTTTTCAAGTATTTATCCAATTCCCTTTTGAAAGTTACTACTGAATCTGCTTCCTCCACCGCCAGGCATTGACTTCTAGATCATCGCTGCGTAAAAGAAATTCACTTCACCTCATCCACCCTCCCCGGTTCTTTTGCCAATTATCTTTCATAAAATCTGACATTAGACATCAAACAAATATTTGATTTTGCTGTACAGTCAATCAGACTGATTTTTCAGCAAGTCAGCTTTATGGGGTGAATCTCTCAGAAAAGTGGAGCTGATCGTTACTCATTGTGACTGGGCTTGGGAATTTGCCTTTCATGAGGACTTCCTTTCTTGGTGATGATTTCTAAATTGGGCACATGGGTAATGAAAAGTAATTCTGAAGTACCCAGGGTGAGAAACCCATAGCAACAACTGAAGCTGCACATAATAAGAACTTAAGAACATAAGAAATAGGAGTAGGAGTAGGCC
Source organism: Squalus acanthias (assembly GCA_030390025.1). NCBI lineage: Eukaryota > Metazoa > Chordata > Chondrichthyes > Squaliformes > Squalidae > Squalus > Squalus acanthias. The sequence continues at coordinate 82,289,769 of CM059434.1, read as the reverse complement.
ATAGGCCCCTCGAGCCTGCTCCACCATTCAGTAAGATCATGGCTGGTCTTCGACCTCAACTCCACTTTCCCGCCCAATTCCCATATTCCTTGATTCCCATAGAGTCCAAACATTTATTGATCTCAGCCTTGAATATGTTCAATGACTGAACATCCACACCCCTCTGAGGTAGAGAATTCCAAAGATTTACAGCCCTCTGAGTGAAGAAATTTCTGTACATCTCAGTCTGAAATGGCCGACCCATTATCCTGAGACTATGCCCCTAGTTCTAGACTCTCCAGCCAGGGGAAGCAACCTCTCAGCATCTACCCTGTCAAGCCCTCTAATGTTAGTCTGATGCCAATTAAGAATTCATGGTTAAAATCTGAAGTGCAATGAGAATGGTCCTCTTGTGGTTAATATTGTCTTAATGCACTGTAGCTAAATGGTGCAATAAAGTCTGTGTGAACTTTAGTATTGGAAACAGTTGATGTTGCTTCATAACTACATTTATCTTATGAAAATGTTATCAACTGCCCAGAGCCAACAGAGTTATTTATTGGTCCCAAAGATAACAAATTTGAAAGACCCTATCGGTGGGGTTGGATATGGAAACGTTTAATGTGCTCATGCTATGTTCCTGTGTGTGCTATTTTTATGCAGGCAGTGAAATAAACCCTAGATAAATGGTGCCAGCCTTGGCTTAGTGGTAACACTCTTGCCTCTGCATTGAAGGTCAGGGGTTCAACCCTCACTCCATGGGATTTGCCCACTTAATCTCAGCTGACACTCCAGTGCAGTACTAAGGGAGTGCTGCATTGTTGGAGTCACCACTTATCAGATGATATATTAAACCGAGGCCCCGTCTGCCCTCTGAGAGAGACGCAAAAGATACCATAACACTATTTGAAGAAGAGCAGGGGAGTGCTTCCCAATATCCTGGCCAATATTTATCCCTCAACCAACATCACTAAAACACCTTAATTGGTCATTTATCTGATTGCTCTTTGTGGGACCTTGCTGTGCACAAATTGGCTGCTGTGTTTTTCTAAATTACAACAGGGACTACACTTCAAAAAGTACTTAATTGGCTGTCAAGCACTTTGGGAAGTCCTGAGGTTGTGAAAGGTTCTATATAAATTATTTATTTATTTTTATTTAAAAAGTGCACACAGAATTGCAGCTTGAGTGACTTAAACGTTCATATGTGTTTTCAAAAGCACCGATTTTTAAATAACAACATGTTTTATTTTGTGATTTTTTCCTTTAAAAGTTTGTTATTGAAACTCTAGTAGGAAATTGCAAGCTTACTCCTAATCAGGCAATTCCATTGAGATGGGCTTTTCCCAGTTCTTTATGTGTTGTGGTAAGAATTCCAGAATGTCCATATTGACCGAACCAAGGGATTTCCTCCAAACTATGGATATTTTTTCAGGTGCGGGGTTGAACATTTGGCAAAATAAACACTCGTGTTTTTAAGAGTTTATATAGTAAGGAAGGACATGACGTTTCTATTACAAAGTTCAGCGATCACCTTTGAACTTTGGCCTCTGCTCTTGTCTCCATCCAAGCATTGAAGCCGTGACCTTGTTTTCGATGTTCAATTTCAGTCCACTTTTAAAAGAGGCAGTCTGGCATTTCAGCTTGTCAACCCTGTCCTTGTACTCTGTGGCCGGGTTTTGGGTCTGGGCTTTACACTGCAAGGACAATTGGGTTTTCAGCAAAACGCTGGCAATTTGAATGACTTCCCTAAGTGACTGGGCTCAGCTGGAGTTTGTGTTTGAAATAAGAGTAGCCCATTTCCTGCTGCAGTGGTTGTGGAGCAGGAACATGTGTGTCTCATCACCTCGGTGGTATTTAATGACACTGCAAGAGCCTGTTTCAGGGCATTGTGTGCAGTGGGAGTCCGTGCCTGCATTGTTAAAATAAACAGACCGGTGCGGTCTCAGCGTATCGCCTCGACCTTTACAAATTACCCATTTTGATTTACTACCCTGCAATAAACCCAGGGGTCATTCAATGCAATAAGCATCTTTGGAAACAGTTGCCACCCATGAAACTGTCAACAAACACAGGATTACCTGTAGGGCTGGGTTTTTTTTTAATTCACTCTCAGGATGTGGGCGTTGCTGGCAAGACCGGCATTTATTGCCCAACGCTAGTTGCCCTGAGAAGGTGCTGGTGGGCCACTTTCTTCAATTGAGTGGCTTGCTTCTGGCTTTTTGTGCGTTCCTCACTTCCTTTGCCCCAGCCTTCAGCTGTCTAGGCTCTAAGCTCTGGAATTCCCTCCTTAAACCTCTCCGCCTCTCTACCTCTCTCTCACTCTTCCTTTAAGACGCTCCTTAAAACCTACCTATTTGACTAAGCTTTTGGTCATCTTCCCTAATATCTCATGTGACTTGGTTTCAAATTTTGTCTGATAACGCTCCTGTGAAGCGCCTTGGGACATTTTACTTCATTAAAGGAGCTATATAAATGCAAGTTGTTGTTGCTAGGCCACTTCAGAGGGCAGCTAAGAGTCAACTACATTGGTGTGGGACTGGAGTCACATATAGGCCAGACCAGGTAAGGGCGGCAGATTTCCTTCCCTAAAGGACATTAGTGAACCAGTTGGGTTTTTATGACAATCTGGTAGTTTCATGGTCACCATTACTGACAGCAGTTTTTTATTTCCAGATTTTTTTTAAACAGTTCTCAAACTGCCATGGTGGGATTTGAACTCACGTTCTCTGGATTGCTAGTCCAGTAACAGTGTATTTTCAGGTAGCTGATAATATATATTAATGGCTCTCCCATGGCATTGCTCATAGTCGTCTCGGGTCTGAAGCAAGGTGCAATGTTTAGCTACGAACCTGACATGTCTCTTTAAGGCTCACGCACTCCCTGTGACAATCCAGGTTCGTGCAAGTTCCTTGGAGTTGGATTAGAGATCAGTGTTACTTGTAAATGAATGGCCAAGACCCAGGATGAAATGCCTGGCTTTCCTTCATCTGGAACAAAGTGTGAGAATCAGGACAGTGGCAGATGCAGGCTAGATGTAAGACTTCGATTTAAATTCTATTGGCTGTCTTATGGCGTTACACACGGGTGCTTGAGGTTGTAGATTTCTTCAGAGCTGTCAGCCTGTTTCCCCATGTGCAAAATTTTTAACTATATCTTCAGTAGGTCATCCTGGCCTCCTGTTGCGTTCACTGCTGAAGTTACTTATTACACTTCGGGGGCGGGGGGCTGGAATGAGACTGGAATCTGGCTGATATAATTTAAAAAAACTGAAGACTCCACTAAATATATTTACACTGTTCCTGGTTCAGGGTCGGGAACTAATTGGACAGCCTGACTTAGGTACGAGCCAGGCATGACAAATGTTTGACACAGGAAGTATGTGTGAGAACAAGAAGTGTGTCCAGATACAAGACTTAATTTACAATATTGGTCTGAAAATGCGCTGCTAGCCAATCCCCAGTGTAAGTGCCAAGATCCATCCACTGGTGATCTTATGTACTGACCCCGCCAAAATATGGCTGAATGTAAATGTTCCTAACAGTTCTTGAGCCTTTATTCTTGCCCTGAACGCTGTAGAGGTCATTTTACAATAGAGAAGGAGGTTTCTGAGAGGTGATCTTATTGAAGTATATACGTTAGCAAATGGTATGGAAAAGTAAATATTTTAAATTAAACTATGGGAGGAGGACATAGAAAGAAAGAAAGAAAGACCTGCATTTATTTAGCACTTTTCATGATCTCAGGATGTCCCAAAGCGCTTTGCAGACAATGAAGTACGTTTGTAGTGTAGTCACTGTTGTAATGTAGGAAATGTGGCAGCCAATTTGCGCACAGCAAGCTCCCACAAACAGCAATGAGATTATGACCAGATAATCTGTTTCTAGGTGTTGGTTGAGGGATAAATATTGGCCAGGACACCAGGGAGAACTCCCTGCTCTTCATCAAAATAGTATCATGGAATCTTTTACGTCCTCCTGAGAGGGCAGAAGGGGCCTCGGTTTAACGTCTCATCCGAAAAGCAGCCTTATCCAACAGTGCCGCGCTCCCTCAGCACTACGCTGGAGTGTCAGCCTAAATTTTCAGCTCAAGTCTCTGGAGCTGGACTTGAATCCACAGCCTTTGGCCCCAGAGATGAGACTGCTACCCACTGAGCGACAGCTTTCAACATTACACTATAAAAAGAACTCAAAGCAGCTAATGAGAGAGGACAGCTGACTATTCAGATGGCTAACAGTAGAGCTCTCACGAACAGATGGAGGTCAGTGAACAGAGCTCCTTGCCACTAAATAGCCAGCTGCAGAGATTTAGTTTACTTGATAAGGGAGGGGTGTGAACAGACAGCATAATTCTATACTACCCATTCGCACTGCTCCAAGAACAGTCATGGTATCACAGCAGGAGTATAAATGGAGATTTCATGAGGAGCACTAATGTGTGCATTGCGATAATCTCTCGAATTATTTGATTGTCACCGTAGCATGATGTCACAAGTATTATAATTTAAAATCTGTAAATCCCTTCAAATAAGGAAAGAACTTGCACCTTTTACAACTTCAGGACATAGCCAATGAAGTAATTTGAAGTGCAGTCACTGTTGTAATGTATATAAACGCAGTAGCCAATTTACATACAGCAAGATCCCACAAATAAAATGGTAGAGTTGGGAAAGGATTAAATGTTGGACAGGACACTGGGAGAGCTCCCCTGCTCTTCCTCAAATAGTGTCAATGGGATCTTTTACATCCACCCGAGAGGGCAGACAGGACCTCTGACATGAATCTTGTATGAAGTAATACTGGGCGGCCTGCTGGTGGCGCTGTCCAGGGAGAGTATAAATACTCGGGCATGGGCCCAGCTTGCTTAGGACATTCCTCAACAGGAACTAGTAAAGGACACAACTAGATCTCCATGTTGGAAAACAGTTGATTAAAGCTTTGTTTAACGCTTAGACCAAGTGCCTAGTAGTTTTCTTACGTCAACCTCGGTTTAACACCTCATCTGAAGGACGGTACCTTCCACCACTACTGCACTCCCTGAGTACTGCACTAGAATATCAGCCTGGAATATGTGCTGCAAGTCTCTGGAGTGGGGTTTGAACTCATGGACCTTCTGAGTCAGAGGCAAGAGTGCTACCACTGAGCCAAGACTGGCACTCTTAGCTATTGAAGCCCAGGCCATACTGTCATTAATGGTGTCACGGTTGAAATTACAAGGATCGGCTAATTTACTTGAAGACAGTCTCAACTTTTCTCCCCATTATGGACAGCCCTTCTCTCGGTGGGTGGCAGTATCTTCTTGCCATTGCCATTCTGGGTGATCTCCCATGCAGCCCCTCCAAATACTTTCAGTGATCAACTGCATCCCTTTCACTGATAATTGTGAGAAGTCGCACAACACCAGGTTACCTGACGAAGGAGCAGCGCTGCGAAAGCTTGTGATTTCAAATAAAGCTGTTGGACTATAACCTGGTATTGTGCGACTTCTCACATTTGTCCACCCCAGTCCAACACCGGCATCTCCACATCATGACTGATAATTGTAGCAGGGACCAGGCACACACTCTTAATTACCAGACGATACAGATGCACAGAGTTTCCATAGACTGCCATGGAATCTCTCCCCCATCACCACTAAAGAGTAGATTAGACACCATTAAACCATCAGTAATGAGATCCCCAAGGAGTCATTCTTATCCCAATCACACAATGCTCAGCTGCCAAGGGCATGTAGCTTCTCAGTCCCGAGCAGGCATCTCTCCATTTCACCAAAACAGTCCTCCTCCCAAAGATGTGCTGAGGGACATTTTTTTGCCATTCTGGTACGGGTGGGAATAATGTTTGAGTTGTTAAACAAAGAAAAAAGAAAGACTTGCATTTTTACACCACCTTTCACAGCCTCAGGACGTCCCAAAGTCCTTTACAACCAATCAAGTACGTTTTTGAAGTGTAGTTACTGTTGTAATGTGGAACACACGACAGCCAATTTGCACTCAGCAAGCTCCCACAAACAGCAATGTGATAATGACCAGATAATCTGTTTTTTTATTATAAAATAAAAACAGAAAATGCTGGAGATACTCAGCAAGTCAGGCAGCATCTGTGGAGAGAGAAACAGAGTTAACGTTTCAGGTCGACATTTCAAGTTCTGACGAAAGGTCATCGACCTGAAACGTTAACTCTGTTTCTCTCTTCACAGATGCTGCCTGACCTGCTGAGTATCTCCAGCATTTTCTGTTTTTATTTCAGATTTCCAGTATCTGCAGTATTTTCTTTTGTTTTTTTTATTATTATGTTGATTGAGGGATAAATATTGGCCTTGTCACCGGGGAGAACTCATCTGCCCTTCTTTGAAATAGTGCCATGGGATCTTTTACGTTCACCTGAGAGGGCAGACGGGGCCTCGGTTTAACGTCTCATCTGAAAGACGGCACCTCTCACAGTGCAGCACTCCCTCAGTACTGCACTGGGAGTGTCAGCCTAGCTTTATGTGCTCAAGTCCCTGGAGTGGGATTTGAACCCACAACCTTCTGACTCAGGGGCAAGTGTGCTACCCACTGAGCCACAGCTGACAAATATGCACAATTTCAGTCTTGGTTCATTATCCAGACACCATATCTGCCCATTCACTAAAACATCCAGCCCATGGGCCTGTGAAGTTCTCCAGCAATCCATAATAAACAAAGAAAAGCCTTTTTGGTGAATGCCGTGAGTTGGAGAAAGGGTTAGACTCCTCTAACACCCTTTGGGTAATACAGTTATGGTTACCTATACATGAGACTCTGCAGCTTGTAAGCTAAACACTATTGTTGTCTGCTAGCAGTATATCGACAGATAGAATAGCCCGAAAATTAGACCTAATACGCGAGAGTACGCACTGTGTACTCTCGCGTTTTAGGTCTCCAATTGCCGGTTTCCAGCATGCACTGTGCATGCGCGGGAAACCGGCACTTCGTGAATTCAAAAGGGGGCGGTTCCTAGGTGAACCGCGTGCGCGCTACAGGCTGCGCGCACGCAGTGCACTTAGTGCTCTGAACGCGCAGGTAAGCATGGAAGATTTTACACATAAAGAAAGGAGGCGTAAGACCCTCTTTTAACAAGGTAAGTAGTTAATTAAGTATTATTTAAAAAATTTTCAACAGGTTTATCTTTTTTAGAGACTTTAAAGAAAGGTAAGTTTATTTTTATAACTTTTAAAAAGATTTTAAATTTTTTCAAAAATTTAATTTTTTGTTTAAAGTGGTTAATTTATTTAACTATACTTATTTTATTAATGTGATGGCTTTTTTTAAATTTAATTGAGGTTTAGCTGTTCTTTTGGGGGGGTATAGTATTCATAGCTTTGACAGCCCTTGCTGTCAAAACTATGAATGAAAGATGGTGTGCTGCCATTGGCTCTAACTGAATCACGTGATCCCAGAGCTCGCACGAACTAATTGCGTCTCTGGGTCACGCAAGCACTGCACAGCTGCAGCCTTGAAACTAAAGTTCGTGTGGGCCCGGAGGAAAAAGGTAGGCGCGGAGTGAGATATCGCGGGGAAGCCTTACCCCCGCGGCAACCATCGAACTCCAATTTCTGGGCCATTATTGATACACAGGCCCCAATTTTAAAGGGGGGGTCAGGTACAGTGCGTGCGAGCCCCGATGCAAGCGGCGCACCCAGGAAACCCAGGGACGTGGAGGCCCTGCCCTCATTACCATCACTTTCATTGGATTCCCGCCCTGATGCACTGCCTGGCCGGCGGGCGGGAGCAGTAGCCCGCAGGCAGGAGGCTAGAGCCGGGGACCCACAGGATTGCTCTCAGGTAAATGGTGAGGTGGGGGAGGGGGTGGCGAAGGCGATCGAGGGAGGGGTAGGAAGCCCGGGTAAGGGAGGCCCAAGGCTTCGTTGAGAGGTCCGGAGGAACACTCCTGCCCCTCCTGGCCCGCAATGACACCGGAAATACAAATGAAAAAACTTACCACTTGGGCCTCTTCTGGCCCAGTATCCACCTCCCGACAGGTCTGGCCTGGGGGGGAAGCCTCGCTGTTCCTCTTATAAGACCATGGACTAAAATAGCAGATCGGGTCCCAGTGACGTAATCGGGACCATATCTGCATGTTTAAAGAGGACCCCACCCAGCCTAGGGTGGGTGTTCAGCTCCCCCACTCAAAATAGCAGGGTAATATTCGGACCTATTGGGAAGGCAGCGGGATTGGAAGGCGTAAGTCATTCCCATCATTTTAACTGCCCCCCCCAGCCCTGTTTCTGTCAGGTAGGGGGTGGGGGGGCAGGGCGGAGTTAAAATTGGTGCCTTAGTTGCACTGATAATAAAGGAGTAAATGACCATTCAGGTTAATTTGGTCTTTAACATTCAGAAATACCAAAGATATCGAGTGTTCATGAAATCTGATATTGAAGCTCAGGTCATGCTGTCATCCATGGTCTCTGCTACACATCTGCCAGTGGTGCGACAGATCAGATACACACCATTAATTAGCAATGGTATCAGCTGCATCCTCCACTAGAAAGGATCAGCTTCACAGGCTCCCCAAAGATTACCGAGAAGCCTCTCATATACACTACCTCTAAACATCCACAGATTATAGACCACTAAACCATCAGTGATTAGATCCCCAAGGACCAGATCTCTACATCTTCCCATTAAAATACAAAGAACAGGACATCACCCCCTACCTAAACCACCAAGCATAAACAATTGTAAACATCAAAAGAAGAAGGCTGAGAGGTAACCTGATAGAGGTCTGTAAAATTATGAAGGGGTTTGATAGAGTAGGCGTAGAGGAGATGTTTCCGCTTGTGGGGAGTGCAAAAATAACTAGGGGCCATAAATATAAAAGAGTCACTAATAAATCAAATAAGGAATTCAGGAGAAATGTCTTTACTCAAAGAATGATGAGAATGTGGAACTCGCTACCACAGGGAGTAGTTGAGGTGAATAGCATAGATGTATTTAAGGAGAAGCTAGATAAGTACATGAGGGAGAAAGGAACAGAAGGGTGAGAGGAAGTAAGGTGGGGTAAGGTTCGTGTAGATCATAAACATCGGCATAAACCAGTTGGGCGGAATGGTCTGTTTCTGTGCTGTACAATTCTATGTAATTCTATGTAAAACATTTTCTAATAAAATTATCTGCATTTGGTGTTGGGATAAACACGTGGGAGGGAGCTGATACCCATCGGCATCTACCAGCATGGAGTAAATGGGAATTTGTAGACAACTATTATCTTGCCAAGAGGGACAATCACATCCAACCTTGGAATGTTCCAAATGAGCATACCGAGAACAAGCCTAATTTATGCTAAATCTGGATGATTTTGTGCTTTTAATTTGGGTCAGAAACTCATATTTAATTTCCTCTACTATTCAATAGCGATGTAGCTACAGCTTCCAGAGGCTCATCCTTGTGAACTATACAATGGTGCGCTGAAATCAAACTTGTCAAATAACTTCTCTTTACATTAGAATTAATTCCAGCAGATTGGAAATGGCAGCATTTATAGGGTAGAATGATTTTACTGAACAGATAACGACGTCTGAACGACGCTCGCCTAAAATATTAATGCGCAAATCGCCCAGCAACTTGTGGTGAGGAAGAGATGCCCCGTGAGTTGCAACTCCGCTGTTAGCATCCTGAAAAAGGCATCTGAACCTCTCTGTGAGTTTCATGAAGCTGCTGCCTTTGCACATTAATTGCCCATTAAACGCGCCTCAGAAAGTGAAGTCCATTAATTAATAGCATAAGTACCCTTTCAACATGATAATTGTTAATGGCTGCCAATCAACCTCTCTTGCTCAGAAAGTAAGTGTAAGTTTGTAAACGTGGATTCTCATTCCGTCAGCTAGTGAATTGTTGGGAGATGTTAAAAATGACAAATTTGAATTTAAAAATGTTTTCTTGCTTTTCCTTGCTATCTCTTTACTCCCTCTCTTAATCCAATCTTTCTTTCCCTCTCTTTATTTGTCTTTCTGTAACTGATTTGACATTGAATTCACCCACTCTAATTCACCCTCCTTCTCAGTCCTTCCCCTTTTTATTTCTCAGTCCTTAAATCTCATTGGGTAAGATACACGCACTGTTGGTCCCGTTGTTCACCAAGGCCCCAGATGCCCTGTTGCCCTCACTATGCCGTATCAGCTCGCACTTCCAGCAACTTACAGGGCAAAAACATTTTAAAAACCTAAACGTGCACGAACAAGTCTAATTAACAGGGCACGCCGCAAGATGTCCCGTTCTGTCCCTAATTTTGTGTCAGCTGTGGCTCAGTGGTAGCACTCTTGCCTTTGGGTGAAGGTTGTGGGTTCAAGTCCCACTCCAGAGACTTGAGTACAAAAATCTAGGCTGACACTGCAGTGCGGTACTGAGGGAGCGCTGCACTGTCAGAGGTGCCGTCCTTCGAATGAGATGTTAAATCTCTCAGGTGGACATTAAAGATCTCATGGCACTATTTCAAAGAAGAGCAGGGGAGTTCTCCCCAGTGTCCTGGCCAATATTTATCCCTCAACCAACATCATTGAAACAAATTATCTGCTCATTATCTTATTGCTATTTGTGGGAGCTTGCTGTGCGCAAATTGGCTGCTGCGTTTCCTACATTACAACAGTGACTGCACTTCAAAGGTATTTAATTGGATGTAAAGTGCTTTGGGACGTCCTAATCTTGTGAAAGGTGCTGTACAAAGGCAAATTCTTCCTTTTTTCTAATTACCCAATTAATTAATGTTCTTCACAGATGGCTAAATCCATTTGTATCCTGTACCAGTGTCATTGATGTTCCTAGAATCTTAGGGGGAGAATATCAGTGCAGTTCATCCAATCTCCCACCGTAACTTTGGCCAAAGCCTTTAGGAACCTGTCATTTGCACCACTTCTGCGAGGGCTTTCTGCCAAAGTTTTGGTGTAGAGTTCGTGAGAACCCATGCGGAGATTCCAGCTGATAGAATCTTATCGCACAGGAGAAGGCCATTCGGCCCATCGTGCCGGTGCCGGCTCTCTGAAAAAGCTTTCCGCTGAGTCCCACTACCCGGCCCTTTAAAATGTTTATTTCCCATATTTATCCACTTTCCATTTTGGAAGCGATAATGGATTCTGCTACCCCACGGTTTCTGCTAGGGCACTCCATGATCGAACAACCCTTACGTACAAAAAAAACAACATTTTCCTAGCCTCTTCCTTCATTCTTTTGGTGATGATCATAAACTTATGTCCCTCCAATTACTGGCTCACCAACCAATGGGAAGTCTCTGGAGTGAGGCTTGGACCCCTGACCTTTGGAGTCAGAGGCAAGCGTGCTGCCAGTGAGCCATGGCTAACGCCAGTAAGGAAAGCTTTCTGCTTCTGTGCTCACGGCGCAGAGCATCACCAGGCAAACGCGCACTTCAGGAAATCATGCAGTCACAGGGCAATTTTCTGATATAGGCCTCTGGTGGATGACACTCAGCGTCAAGAGCGCAGAAGTGGAAAATGTACCCTATTGGGAGAAATTAATAGGTGGGATTCCAGATCCAAATGTTGTTTTAAAAGATTAGTCTATTGAAAAATCACTCATGAACTGTCTGTTAGGTTTAAATTCCGATTATATTATGTCTATTCTCTCATGAATGTATTTCGGTTTAAAATAATTTGTCAGCCGTAGCCCAGTGGGTAGCACTCTCCTCTCTGTGTCAGAAGGTTGTGGGCTCAAGTCCCACTCCAGAGACTAGAACACATAATCCAGGCTGGCACTTCAGTGCAGTACTGAGGGAATGCTGCACTGTTGGAGGTACCGTCTTTCAGATGAGACGTTAAACTGAGGCCCAGTCTTCAGTCTCCTGGTGGATATTAAAGATCCCAAGCCGCTATTCAAAGAAGAGCAGGGGTGTTCTCCCGATGTCATGGCCAACATTTAATCCTCACCCAACACCCAAAACAGATAATCTGGTCATTTATTTAATTGCTGTTTGTGGGACCTTTGTATGTGCAAAGTGATTACTCTTTAAAAGTACTTCATTGGCTGTAAAATACTTTGGGACATCCTGAGGTTGTGAAAGTCTTTCTTTTTTTTAAACTCTTTTTTTTATCAAAAACGCTACAGCAACTCTAATCTCATTGTTTTTTCCTCCATTTAAACATCCATAAATATCCTGTGGAAAAAAGTTCAGGCTGCAGATCACAAGATAATTATAGGTGAGGAAGGCCATTTGGCCCAGATTAGTTCATCTAGCCAGAGCGATCCTAATGGCCCTCAGTATAGTAATTCAATTGGTTCTTCAACGATTCCAGGGTTTCTGCCTCCACTACTCTATCTGAAAGACAATCCTGTGCATTTATCACTCTTTGTGTGAAGAGAACTTTCCTGATATCAGTCCTAAATCTACCTTTTACTAGTTTTAGTCGGTCTTCTTCTAGTTCTATTCCTGCAGTTTAATTTAAAGTAATATTTTGGGTTAACTTTTTCTATACGCTTAACAATCTTAAAAACCTCTGTAAGGTCATCTATCAGAGGCCTCCTTTCTAGGCTGTAAAGGCCAAGTTTTGCCAGCCTTTCCTCATTACTCAGACCCCTGACACGAGGGATCAGGCTCTTCCCTGAACTGCCTTCACTGTTTGGATGTCTCCTATTTATTGGCGAACAGAACTCGCAATGTGCATGGTACGGGCTGACCAAAGCACAAGTACAATCTTCTGAACTCACCAACATGTAAAATGACAACCCTAACCCAGGAAGAAACGCTGCTCTGATACATTACAAATTACATAGCAGTACATAGTATTTACAGCACCGAAACAGGCCATTCGGCCCAACTGGTCTATGCTGGTGTTTATGCTCCACACGAGCCTCCTCCCACTCTATTTACTTCATCTCCCCCTATCAACATATCCTTCTATTCCTTTCTCCCTCATGTACTTACCTAGCTTCCCTTTAAATGTATCTATACTATTCGCATCAACCACTCCCTGTGGTAGCGAGTTCCACATTCTCACCACTCTCTGGGTAAAGAAGTTTCTCCTGAATTCCCTATTGGATTTATTAGTGACTATCTTCCATTTATGACCCCCTAGCTTTGAACTCCCCCACAAGTGGAAACATCTTCTCTACATTTACCCTATCGAACCCCTTCATAATTTTAAAGACCTCCAACAGATCAGTTCTCAGATAAATAATAATATTAATAATAAATAATAAATTAATAAATAATTGTCTTTTACATTCTTTTTTTCTCTATCAGTAGGAATCCATATCCATAACGATCAGAATTGGCCAACCTAGGATCTTCTCAATAAACCCTAAATAGTCCACTTTGGATTTTTTAAAGTACACAATTTGGTTTGTCACTCATCCTTACAAGCGGTGAAAATCTTGGCAACGCATTCGAATAAGTAACCCAGTCTTATCTTCGCTATCCTCCAGGACTGCAGTTGCAAGCCAGGACAATGAGCGTGCCAGCAAAAGATGCTGTTACATTTTCTGGCTTAGATTCAAAAACAACTGGGAAATTAATGTGTGGCTGACTTACAGGACTTCTCCAATGGAGACATTTTTATTTAATTGCATTTTTTTCAATTGGGTTCTTCCTATGTCCAAACATAGCAGCCACAATAGAATGATATTATAGACCACAGAACAGCGGGAAGGAGATAGAGGAAGAGGTATGTGGACAAATTGGAGAAAAATGCAAGAACATTGAGGCCATCATAACGGGTGAATTTAATTATTCAAAGGTCGCCTGAAATAAGAATAATATAAATGGCAAAGTTGGGAGCAGTTTCTACAATGTGTCTGAGACTGCTTCCTAGATCAGAATGTTTCCCTTTATGTCCCATGTCAGTTTTTCTTTATACCCTCTCATACCCTTCTAATCATTTTTGCTTCCCCTCTGTGGGTGTCAGCCGTGGCTCAGCGGTAGTACTCTTGCCTCTAGGTTAGAAAGTTGTGGGTTCAAGTCCCTCTCCAGTAGACCTACGCACAGAGATCTAGGCTGACACTCCCAGTGCAGTACTGAGGGAGTGCTGCACTGAGGGAGTGCTGTACTGAGGGAGTGCTGCACTGAGGGAGTGCTGCACTGAGGGAGTGCTGCACTGTCAGAGGTGTCATCTCTCTGATGAGACGTTAAACCGCTTCCCTGTCTGCCCTCTCAGGTGGACATTACAACTGTGGCTACACTTCAAATAGTGCTGAATAACATCATTAGGTTCAACTTAAACTTGAAACAGCCAAAGCCAAAGATACTTGACTGAAATAGAAGCAATTTCAACCAGATGAGAAGGAAACGAGCCCAGATAAATTGGTAAGAAAAATAGTCAATGGTCCAACAAGGGGAAACTTACACACAGGAGATAGTTAGGATACAAACTAGTCGCATTCCCAGAAAGAAAGAGAGGGGTGCAGCAAAAGTTGGAGTTCCTTGGATGAGTAGTGAAATTAAAAGTAAAATGAGATTTAAAAAGAATCTAGGGCCAATACTACAAAAAGAAAATCAAGCCAAATACAGAGACTAAGCCCCGATTTTAACTTGGGGCATGTTCAGGGAGGGAAAGGAGGGAAACTCCACGGACTCCTCGGTTTGAGGCTTGGGCCATTTTAACTCCCGGGCCTCATTTACAGTTCTGTGCACCGTCACCCGCCTGAAGTCAACGGGAATGACGTAAGAGCCATAGGTGGGTGCGACAAATCTGCCGGTAGGCTGGCACTGCTGGGGACCCAGGGGAACAGTCCCCGGGGTGTAAGTGAGCGGGTCCAAGCCGATCGCGGGTGGAGAAGGTGGGAGAGGAGGCCTTGTTGGGCCTGGAGGAAGACTCCTGCTCCTCCTGTGCCAGAAGGAACCTTCAGAAAATGTAAAAAGAAAATTACCTGGGCCTTTTCTGGTCGTGACATGCCCATTTTAATCAGGTCCCTGAAACCCGAGCAGTTAAAATGGCGTGGGGCGGGAATGCATCGGGAACGTGGCGCGAACCACGCCACCATTTTAACTGCCGCCCACCCTATTCGGGCCTGGCGGGTTGGGTTAAAATCAGGGCTTATAGACGGGAAGCAAAGATGATTAGAAAGGGTATGAGAGGGTATAAAGAAAAACTGACATGGGACATAGCAGAGGATTTTATGACTACAAAAATAAATAGTTGAAGGGTAGGGTCAATGAGAGAAAAAAGAAAATAGGGTAGAAGAATGGCAGAAATAATACCGAATACTTTTAGCTTTCACAGAAGAAATTGATAGTGGGAATGAAAGTATACAAGTGGAGGCGATGGAGCAATCAATAGGATAACTATAGACGAGGAAGTAGTATTGGAAACATTGACGCCAACATACAGGATGAAATTAATACCAACTTAGAAAGACATGGGTTACGGGAACGGTAGCGTAGTGGTAATGTCACTGGGCTAGTAATCCAGAGGCCTGGACTAATGATCTGGAGACGTGAGTTCAAATCCCATCACAGCAGCTGGGGAATTTAAATTCAGTTAATTAAATAAATCTGGAATAAAAAGCTAGTATCAGTAATGGTGACCATGAAACTACCGGATTATCGTAAAAACCCATCTGGTTCACTAATGTCCTTTAGGGAAGGAAATCCGCCGTCCTTACTTGGTCTGGCCTGTGTGTGACTCCAGACCCACAGCAATGTGGTTGACTCTTAACTGCCCTCTGAAATGGCCTAGCAAGTCACTCATTTGTAACTAACTGCTACGAAACAAAATAATAAGAATGAAACTGGACGGAACACTCGGCACCGGCTACGGACACGGCAACGGCACACCCAGCCCAGTCAACCCATCAAAGTCCTCCTCACCAACATCTGGGGACTTGTGCCAAAATTGGGAGAGCTGTCCCACAGACTAGTCAAGCAACAGCCTGACATAGTCATACTCACAGAATCATACTTTCAGCCAATGTTCCAAACTCCTCCATCGCCATCCCTGGGTATGTCCTGTCCCATCGGTAGGACAGACCCACCAGGGGTGGTGGCACAGTGGTATACAATCGGGAAGGAGTGGCCCTGGGAGTCCTCAACATTGACTCCGGACCCCATGAAGTCTCATGGCTTCAGGTCAAGCATAGGCAAGGAAACCTCCTGCTGATTAGCACCTACCGCCCTCCCGCAGCTGATGAATCAGTACTCCTCCATGTTGAACACCACTTGGAAGAAGCACTGAGAGTAGCAAGGGCACAGAATGTACTCTGGGTGGGGGAACTTCAATGTCCATCACCAAGAGTGGCTCGGTAGCACCACTACTGGCCGAGTCCTGAAGGACATAACTGCCAGTCTGGGCCTGCGACAGGTGGTGAGTGAATCAACAAGTCGGAAAAACCTACTTGACCTCGTCCTTACCAATCTACCTGTCGCAGATGCATCTGTCCATGACAGCATTGGCAGCAGTGACCACCGCACAGTCATTGTAGAGACAAAGTCCCATCTTCACACTGAGAACATCCTCCATCGTGTTGTGTGGCACTACCACCGTGCTAAATGGGATAGATTCAGAACAGATCTAGCAGCTCAAAACTGGGCATCTATGAGGCGCTGTGAGCCATCAGCAGCAGCAAAATTGTATTCCACCACAATCTGTAACCTCATGGCCCAGCATATCCCGCACTTTACCATTACCATCAAGCCAGGGGACCAACCCTGGTTCAATGAGGAGTGTAGAAGAGCATGCCAGGAGCAGCACCAGGGGTACCTAAAAATAAGGTGCCAACCTGGGGAAGCTGCAACGCAGGACTACATGCATGCTAAAAAGTGGCAGCAGCATGCTATAGACAGGGCTAAGCGATCCCACAATCAACGGATCAGATCAAAGCTCTGCAGTCTTGCCACATCCAGTCGTGAATGGTGGTGGACCATTAAACAACTAACGGGAGGAGGAGGCTCCATGAATATCCCCATCCTCAATGATGGTGGAGCCCAACACGTGAGTGCAAAAGACAAGGCTAAAGCATTTGCAACCATCTTCAGCCAGAAGTGCCGAGTGGATGATCCATATCGGCCTACTCCCGAGGTCCCCACCATCACAGAAGCCAGTCTTCAACCAATTCGATTCACTCCACGTGATATCAAGAAACAGCTGAGCGTACTGCATCCTGCCTATCGTGCTGAAGACTTGTGCTGCAGAACTAGCCGCGCCTCTAGCCAAGCTGTTCCAGTATAGCTACAAGCACTGGCATCTATCTGTCAATGTGGAAAACTGCCCAGGTATGTCCTGGCCAAAAAAAAGCAGGACAAATCCAACCCGGCCAATTACCGCCCCATCAGTCCACTCTGAATCATCAGCAAAGTGATGGAAGGTGTCATCGACAGTGCTATCAAGCGGCACTTACTCACTGATGCCCAGTTTGGGTTCCGCCAAGATCACTCGGCTCCCAACCTCATTACAGCCTTGGTCCAAACATGGACAAAGGAGCTGAATTCCAGAGGTGAGGTGAGAGTGACTGTCCTTGACATCAAGGCAGCATTTGACCGAGTCTGGCATCAAGGAGCCCGAGTAAAACTGAAGTCAATGGGAATCAGGGGGAAAACGCTCTACTGGCTGGAGTCATACCTATCACAAAGGAAGATGGTTGTGGTGGTTGAAGGTCAATCATCACAGCCCCAGGACATCGCTGCAGGAGATCCTCAGGGCAGTGTCCTAGGCCCAACCATCTGCAGCTGCTTCATCAATGACCTTCCCTCCAACATAAGGTCAGAAATGGGGATGTTCGCTGATGACTGCACAGTGTTCAGCGCCATTCGCAACTCCACAGATAATGAAGCAGTCCATGCCCGCATGCAACAAGACCTGGACGACGTTCAGGCTTGGGCTGATAAGTGGCAGGTAACATTCACGCCACAGAAGTGCCAGGCAATAACTATCTCCAACAAGCATGAGTCTAACCACCTCCCCTTGACATTCAATGGCATTACCATCGCCGAATCCCCCACTATCAACATCCTGAGGGTCACCATTAACCAGAAACTTAACTGGACCAGCCACATAAATACTGTGGCAACAACAGCAGGTCAGAGGCTAGGTATTCTGCGCCAAGTGTCTCACCTCCTGACTCCCCAAAGCCTTTCCAATATCTACAAGGCACAAGTAAGGAGTGTGATGGAATACTTTCCACTTGCCTGGATGAGTGCAGCTCCAACAACACTCAAGAAGCTCGACACCATCCAGGACAAAGCAGCCCGCTTGATTGGCACCCCATCCACCACCTTAAACATTCACTCCCTCCACCACCAGCGTACCGTGGCTGCAGTGTGTACCATCTACAAGATGCACTGCAGCAACTCGCCAAGGCTTCTTCGGCAGCACCTCCCAAACCCCGCGACTTCTTCCACATAGAAGGGCAAGGGCAGCAGGCACATGGGAACACCACCACCTCCAAGTTCCCCTCCAAGTCACACACCACCCTGACTTGGCAGTATATCGCCGATCCTTCATCATCACTGGGTCAAAATCCTGGAACTCCCTACCTAACAGCACTGTAGGAGTACCTTCACCACACGGACTGCAGCGGTTCAAGAAGGCAGCTCACCACCACCTTCTCAAGGGCAACTAGGGATGGGCAATAAATGCTGGCATTGCCAGCGACGCTCTGGTCCCATAAAACGAATTTAAAAAAAATTAAGAATCGATTTGTAAAAGGCAAGTCATATCTCACAAATTTGAGGAAATAACCAAGTGTGTCAATAAAAGAAATGCAGGGTATGTTATTTATATAGATTTTCAAAAGACATTTGAGAAGATACCACATAGGAGCCCAGTTGATAAATGAAGGTACGTGACATTAAAGGGAAAGTGCAGCATGAATAGGAAGTTGGCTAAAGGATAGAAAACAGAGTGTGGTGGTTAATGGATGTTTTTCAGACTGGAAGAATGTAAGCAGTGGTGTCCCTCAGGGGTCAGTGTAAGGACCACTGCTTTTCTCAATATATATATACAATATATGATCTGGTCTCGGGTATTGTGGCACAATATCATTGTAACACAGAAAATTCTTACAGGACGTGACAGGGTAGATGCAGGGAGGATGTTTCCCCTGGCTGGGGAGTCTAGAACCAGGGGTCACAGTCTCAGGATAAGGGGTCGGCCATTTAGGACTGAGATGAGGAGAAATTTCTTCACTCAGAGGGTGGTGAATCTTTGGAATTCTCTACCCCAGGGGGCTGTGGAGGCTCAGTCATTGAGTATATTCAAGACAGAGATTGATAGATTTTTGAATATTAAGGGAATCAAGGGATATGGGGATAGTGCAGGAAAGTGGAGATGAGGTAGAAGATCAGCCATGATCTTATTGAATGGCGGAGGAGGCTCGAAGGGCCAAATGGCCGACTCCTGCTCCTATTTCTTATATTCTTTCTTTTATCAAAATCTGCAGACAGCCCAAAAACAGGGAGCATGCTTGACTGTGTAGTGGACTTAGGGCTGGATTTTGTCTTGGAGTCGGGTTGGGGTCGTGTCATCCGCATTTCCTGTTATCCACCCGCCTCAAATTGGATGTGGGAGATTGATGTAATTTTCACTTAATTGGGCAATTGAGTTCCAGCATGTGGGAACCCATGAACCAATCAGTGGTTTCAGTCTGAAAGTCGCCTCTGATGATGTCATCATTGCTGCTGCATTGCAGGTCAAAGACTGCCTGGCTTTTGGTGACCTGGATGCAAAATATATATGAGAGAGAGAGAGAGAGAGAATTTTTTTCCAACCAAGTCCTCCCAGGCAGTCTCTGAAGACATTCAATGCAGCAGCATCAGAGGCGACTTTCAGACCTAATACTACTACTACCTTCATCACATCTCCGTTGTAATAGTGGACCTGCAGCTGATAGTCAGCTGTCCACTTGTGCTCCCACCAGGTTTCACTGGAGTGTTTCACATCAGGCGTACTTCACGTCGGAAAAGGGTTAAACTAGCTGAAACGTTTCAAAATGGCATTTCAGGGACAATTTAGGGCTTGTTAAGGGCTTTAATGGCCTCTCCCGCCTCTTGGAGGCGGGACGGAGGCGGGAACCCCGTGACCGATTTTGTCAAAATTGCGTGGAGGCGGGATGGAGTCGGGACCCCCGACCCCGCAACTTTAACCCCCTCCACGCCTCCAAACCCGACTCCACGGGGCATTCAAAATCCAGCCCTAAGCAACTTCAGGAGGACATAGCCAGATCAATGTCAGATGAAAGTGAAAGCAGAGAATTGTGGTGTGATACATTTTGGGAGGAAGAACAAGGAGAGGGCACAGACAGTAACAGGTAAAACGTTAAAAGGAGCAGACAGACTTAGGGGTTCAGGGACACAGAACTTTAAAGATGGGAGTACAAGTGGTCAAAGCTGTAAAATAAAAGTGCATGGGATCCTAGGTTTAATGAAAATGGGCACAGAGTGTAAAAGTAAAAAGTTAATGCTAAACCGTTACAAACCCTTGGTCAGGCTGCAGTTATTCGGGTCATTTTTGTACTGCAGCTCACCCAGTGCACAGCACTGCATGGAAAGGGCGTATATGCGAATATTGGGCACGGAAGATGACACTCCCATTAGGCAGCCCGCTTGGTTTTCCGATCAATTTAATTAATAGGTGGGCTGCGTAAATGGGGTGCTATTCCACACACCTAATATTCTGGTATGTGTTCTCGACACGTGACTCTCTGCACTGGGTCTGCCTTTCACAACCTCAGGACGTCCCAAAGTGCTTTACAGCCGATGCGGTACTTTTGAAGTGCAGTCACTGTTGTAATGTAGGAAGCACGGCAGCTGATTTACGCAGAGCAAGATCCCACAAACAGCAATGCAATAATGACCAGATAATGTTGGTTGAGATAAATATTGGCCAGGACACCAGAGAGATTGCCCCTGCTCTTCTTCGAATTAGCGCCATGGGATCTTTTAATCTGAGAGAGCACACCTAAAAGACGGCACTTCTGACAGTTCAGCACTCCCTCAGTACTGCACTGGAGATTATGTGCTGAAGTCTCTGGAGTAGGACTTGAACCCACAACCTTCTGGCTCAGAGACGAGAATGCTACCAACTGAGCCACAGCTGACACAAAAGCAGAGCGTTACCCTTACTTTTTTTTATTCGTTCATGGGATGTGGGCGTCGCTGGCAAGGCCAGCATTTATTGCCCATCCGTAATTGCCCTTAAGAAGGTGGTGGTGAGCCGTGTGGTGAAGGTACTCCCACATCCACTGGACACTGCATTCAGATTTTGCCTGTCCTCTGTTAGGAGGGATGTCAGGGTCATGAAAAGGGTACGGAAGGGATTCACTGCGATGATATCAGGGATGAGAGGTTTTAAGTACGAAGAGAGACTACAGAAACTGGAGCTCGTCACTTGAACAAAGATGGTTAAAGGAGTTCAAAATTATGAGTGTTGCTGATAAGTTAAATTGGAAAAAACTATTTCCACTGGTCAGGAGTCGGTAACTACAGGCGTAAGTTCAAGACAACACCAAAAGACCGAAAAGAGAGGTTAGGGAAAAAAAATGTAAGCAAAAAGTTGTTTGAACATGAAATGGCCTCCCAGAAACAGTGGTGGAAGCAGAATCCACAGGCAGGGGAATGGGACTAAACGAGTAGCTGCTCCAGAGAGTTGGCACAGCTGCCATGGGCTGAATGGCCTCCTCCTGTGCTGTAATATTCTATGCTTCTAACTTTCACAGGGATTGGTATAAATTATTATATTCAGCTGGTTGTTTGTGTAACAAATACAGTACATGTGTGACAAGTGAAGCATTTCACTTCGAAATGTTAGCATTTTAAAATGCTTCTATATTTTGTGACGTATTCTAAATGGTTAGAACAGGTGTTCTTTTATTATTGATTTGTTTCAGACAGAGAATTTTTTTAAAACTCGACAGCTAGATCAGTGGCAAGTTCTGGAAGAATCTAGAAGTGCACTGCTCTAAAGTTAG
This sequence comes from Squalus acanthias, assembly GCA_030390025.1. Lineage (NCBI taxonomy): Eukaryota > Metazoa > Chordata > Chondrichthyes > Squaliformes > Squalidae > Squalus > Squalus acanthias. The sequence goes on along the minus strand of CM059434.1, from coordinate 82,267,928 downwards.
ACGGTTGGGCATAAAGGCAGTTTTGAAGCATTAACCATGTGTATTTACCACAAAATCCCACCACCAAATTTTTGGCCAATTTTGAGGTTTCCTTTCCTCACCAGCATGCTGGTTGTTAACCTTTGGAGAAAATATTTTCTTTATTACTCTTCACAACTCTGCAAAATAACTTTCTCTGTTCTCTCCGCAGACGCTGACAGACCTGCTGAGTGTTTCCAGCATTTCCTGTTTATGTTGCGGGATTTCCAGCATCTGCAGTATTTTGCATTCCTTCACTGCAAGCTTCTTCACCAAGCTTTCAGGCAACTTCACAAAATCCTCCAAATACTGTAGTACCTCAAATAATTTCACTCCCAAACTTAAATCAGAAATACATGATCCAATAAAGAAAGAAAAAAAGAAAGACTTGCATTAATATAGTGCCTTTCATGACCTCAGGACCTTCCAAAGTACATTATAACCAATGAAGTACTATTGAAGTGTAGTCACTGTTGTACTGTAGGAAACGCATTGTATTAAATTTAGTCAATAATGTGATTTAAAACGTGACCAAACCCTTGCAAACTGTGGACTGAGACTCACAGTTGGGCCAATTGATTGCCAATCAGTGTTCTATATTTTCATTGAACAATATTTTATACATAAATCAAATGGATCAATAGGTTGAGGGTAAATTTTCTGATTGAATGCTCTCGAGACAGAGGCCTCGATGTTAACAGGAGCCCGTTAGCAGGCGATGAACCCGACAAGGCCCCGCCAAATTTAATGGCAGGCCCTCTTTTAAATAACAGTTCGCTGACACCCGGCCAGATTGACTGCCAGGCCAGCGGGCGTGAGTAAAAGTTTAGCAGCAGGAGGCCGCGGCCGGAGACCCGTGGGGACGATCCCTGGCAGTCACTGGGCTTTGCAGGAGAGCGGGGTCGGGGGGGGGGGGTTCCAGTGAGATCGGGGGTGAGGCCGGGGCTGGGGAGGCCCAAGGTGGGGGTGGGGTTGCAATCCTGCTCCTCCCAGCCCACAAGCAGTTCTAAAAGTACAGATCTTTAATATTCACCTTGCCAGTCGCGCCTCCCGTCTTGGGACACCCCTGACGTTCAGTCAATTCTACATCGCGGCGCCGATGATGTCATGGGGGCTGCTAATTTTGAATGCTGACTAGGCCCCCCGCCTGCCTTTTGCAGGAGCCTCGTCGATGGCCTGATTTGGGGGCAGTAAAAATGTAAGCGTCCGGGAAGGCAGCAGGTTGAAGTCGGGAAGTAGAATTTTTACATTTTATCCCATCCCACACACAATTCCCACTGGGCAGGGCTGGGTGGTGAGGGGTTTAATCGGGGCCAGAGTGTTTCCTGCAGGGATCAGGCATTGGGAATTAGTGTGCACGCAGCCGATGATTGTCTCAACGTGCGTTCCAAGTGGCCTGGGCTCGGCATCTGAAGCCCGCAATCGGAACATCTGCCCTTAATATAACGTGTAATGATCACATAACCATTAACGTCACCGTCAATGCTCAGAGTGGGTTTTTTGAGGACAGTTTGAGTAGGCTCAAATACGATTTAGATTAGTTGACGATCAAATGCCTTTGGGGTGTCTTTGGAAAAGGGAAAAAAAAATAGAATTAAACTTAATTATGCATGAGCTCCCTGAGTATCGATTGCGCAAATAGACTTCCATTTATTATAAAGAGTTGGGTTTCAGATTCAGAGACTGTCCTAGATCTTGGATGTTCAGGAAAAAGCCATAAAACTGGCACTGATCCCACGAAAAAAAGCACTCAAGCCTCTCTGTAATGCGAGGAAACGTAAATACATTCCCCTAACCAGAACACTAGGGAACGAAGGTACTTAATTATCAGTATATTACCTCTCTTGGGGCATATAGTAGATTATGGGCACGGATACACCCTACACCAAACCTCAAAGGACTCAGATAAAGGCCGTTACTACATTACCACAGGCTAAGATGTTTATGAATAGACCGCCAGCTATAAATTAAAATGTAATTAAAATATAAAGAAAGAAAGGCTTGTATTTATATAATGCCTTTCAAGGCCTCAGGACGTCCCAAAGCACTTTGCAGCCAATGTATATATAATATAATGTAGGAAATGCAGCAGTCAATTTGCACCCAGCAAGATCCCACAAACATAATAACCAGATAATCTGTTTTAGAGATGTTAGTTGAGGGATAAATATTGGCCAGGATAACTCTCCTTTGAATAGTGTCATGAGAGGACAGAGAGGGCTTGATTTAACATCTCAGCTGAAAGACAATCCCTCAGGCAGTGCAGCATCCCCTCAGTACTGCGCCGGGAGTGTCAGCCAAAGCATTGTGCTCCAGTCTCAAGAGTGGAACCTGAACCCACAACCTTCTGCGCCAGGAGCGAGAGTGCTACCCACTGAGCCACGGCGAACACCAAGCAGCTTCTTGGTGGTGTAACACGGCTGGGGATCATGTGTGGCACGGGAAGCTCATCTCAGGAAGGAGAAAGCTAATGAGAGTTATTTTCAGCTTCGCCGCCTGGGCAGTAACCTGGCTGAGTGGATTGCTTGCCCGCTGTAGAACCCGGCCGATTGATTCCAATGGAATGGACATGGAGAGGCTTCTACAACATTAGAACAGCTCCGCCAGCTTATCCCTCCCCACCCACCAATAAGTATCCTTTTGACAAGCATTTAAAATATCTTTGTTGCTGTGATTTCAGACACAGGCATGAGCTCCTCGGGTAAGACAAGGTTAGGGCGTGCAGCGGTTACGCCACTGGACTAATAATCCAGTAGAACGTGAGTTTAACTCCCATCTTGGCAGTTTGAGAATTGGAATTCAGTTTTTTTGTAACCTGCAAAAACAAAGCTGGCATCAGTAAAAGTGACCATGAAACTGTCAGATTGTCGTAAAAGCCCAACTTGCTTCATGAATGCCCTTTAGGGAAGGAAACCTGCCGTCCATACCCGGTCCGAGCTACATGTGACTCCAGTCCCACACCAACGTGGGTGACTCTTAGCTGTCCTCTGGCGGCCCACCATCACTACCTCAGGGCAACTAAAGATGGGCAATTAATGCCCGGCCTTGCCAGAGACGCCCACATCCTGAGAATTCATTTTTAAAAAGGATCTGCCGTGGCAACGGGAGACAGATTGCAGGATAAGATACACATAGGCAGGGAGCAAGCACATCACCTTTCAAAGATAAAACTCCAAGCACGCACTCTGAAACGGTCGGAATTGGACAAAATCCAACAGTAATTGATTGAGGCAATTTTAACGACTTGTTTAAGTGCACGTAATTGTAAATGAGAAATAGCTGCCTGACATCTCAGGTCACTCCTGTCTATAAAGGGAGTTTCTACTCAGTGTTAGTGGTGACCAATCCATCCTGTCTGATCAGCAGGACGCACCAGAACAATCAGGCCTGGGATTTCACACGTGTTATTATATTGACCTACACTCATGGAGATTACACATATCTCTTGTAATGGAGAAGTGCATACCCAGGAGATTATGGCTGAGAGATAGAGAAGGGCAAAGTTCGAGAGCAAAATTAAGAAACTGAAAGACGTGTTTATAGAAGACCTGGAGGTAAATAAAATAGCCTAAAAAAAACCCCCAAAAGCTGCAATTTTAACTGAGTGTGTGAGTTCAGCGTGAGGATGGTGGGGAAAGTGTCAAGCTTGCCTCACCACGCTGGGATGAGGCCTTGGCTATTTTAACCCCCCGGGCCGCATTTCCCAGGTGAGTCTCCCGCCCAATCCAAACAGGAATCAGTGCCTGGTCGGCAAGCAGGAGAGGGTATTTGAGTCAGCAGGAGGCTGCTGCCATGGGCACCACCCCCCACAGTCGGGTAACTGCGTTCGGAGGAGAGGGGTCCAGAGGCGATCACGGTCGGGATTGTGGGGGTGGGGGAAGCTTGGGGCAGGGATGGGCAAGAATAACTCAAATTACTCGGGCTCCTCCCAACCCACAAGGAAACCTTCGAAAGAAATCAAGCAAAACTTACCTTCTCGGCCCTCTCCTGGGCCTGCTGCTCCTTGGCGCCACGTTTCCCTGGCGACTGCCAGTTAAATAAGCCGAACGACGTCATCGGACCCCGACTCTTGTACAGCCTCACACGCTGCCCCAACTGCCCCTGTAAAAACTGCCGCAGGCCGGGAGTGAGCCGACTTCGGGAGGCAAGGACGCTGCCTCTATCTTAACCCCTCGCCCACCCCATTCCTGTTGGGCGCAGGGGGTAAAAATTGGGCTTCAATTGTTTCCTAACCGCTACCTGTGAATAGCAGTAGTTTTGCCAAATGGGTTGTGGACAAATCTGCCTTGTAGCAGATAAATGTAGCCCTGATATTCTTTTGTGATTTATTTGCTGGATATTAATTATGGAGGACTTTCAGCCCTTCTCTTTGGACTTTGTCTAACGTGTTCGAAGCTAAAGCCTCGATATTAAATCCCCGAACCTGACAAGAACGGGGCGTGCGGGGGGGAGGTTGTTAAATATCAGCAGTGCGGCACTCACCGGAGCCATCCTGCACACGCCCAATCCTCACACCATTTTAACAAGCACGTTTAGGGCAGCGTGTGAGGTCCTCGCCCCGGGTCAGCCGAGGGCCTCATTGACGTTCAAAATTCGGGGTCTGGTGACAAGAGTCAGACCCCGACCACAATTTAACCGGCAGCAGAGAGGTCAGCACCTGGTGCTGGCCTAACCAGGGAAGCCCGGGGCCGAGGAGACAGCAGCCTCAGAAGAGGGTCAAAAAGATTCGTTATTTTTATTTTTTAACAGTTTTCTTGGCGGCCGGGAGGACCATGAGTCCCTGGCTGCGGCCTACTGCCACGTTTACCCAACTCCTGCCTGATGCCATTGACGCCGGGTTCAGGCGGATGTTGGGCCTGGTCTATTTAAATGAGGCCCAGGTATTAAAATGGTCCCTGGCCAATGTTCCCTCTAATTTATTTTGGGCCACACCGCCCCTTTAACGGATGGGCAGCCCATTCAAAATTTAGTGCGTGCACGGTTTTTACCCTTTATATGCCCCTGAGCCGGCTGCGTGGGGCCTCCAGGCGCTGCACGGCTGCACAGCTTAAAGGGAACTTTGACCCCAGCCTCACTTCGATGAGCTGGAGCATTGACTTAGGGACACGTTGGCCCCACACTCACCGCTGTGCCCAAGTTAAAAATCAGGGCTTCAATCTGCCAAAAGATTCATCATCATTTCGAAGTAAAGGTTATGCACGTGACGCTGTGCCCATTTTGCCTGTCTAGCTACCTACCAACTTTCCAACTGCTTGGCAATGCCTTGTCTCCTGGCCGCCTTGATTGTCCTCTTGGGTTCTTTCTCTTTCTTTATGCAACCAGCCCATTAATGGCCCAGCTGCTCATGATTAATTAGGAAGGCAAATGGAATGTTGGCCTTTATTGCAAGGGGGTTGGAGTATAAAGGTAGGGAAGTCTTGCTACAACCGTACAGGGTGTTGGTGAGACCCCACCTGGAGTATTGTGTACAGTTTTGGTCTCCTTATTTAAGGAGGGATATACTTGCATTGGAGGCAGTTCGGAGAAGGTTCACTAGGTTGATTCCTGAGATGAAAGGGTTGTCTTATGAAGAAAGGTTGAGCCTATACTCATTGGAGTTTAGAAGAATGAGACCTGCTGAGTGTTTCCAGCATTTCCATGAATCTGATTGAAACATATAAGATTTTGAGGGGGCTTGACGGGGTGGATGCAGAGAGGATGTTTCCCCGTGTGGGGGAATCTATAACTAGGGGGCATAGTTTCAGAATAAGGGGTCGCCCATTTAAAACGGAGCTGAGGAGGAATTTCTTCTCTCAGAGGGTCGTGAATCTTTGGAATTCTCGGCCTCAGAGAGCTGTGGAGGCTGGGTCATTGAATATATTCAAGGCGGGGGATAGACAAATATTTGAGCTACAGGGGAGTCAAGGGTTATGGGGAGCGTGCGGGCAAGTGGAGTTGAGGCCAAGATCAGATCAGCCATGATCTTATTGAATGGCGGAGCAGGCTCGAAGGGCCGAATGGCCTACTCCTGCTCCTATTTCTTATGTTCTTATGTTCAGCTGCCATTAGACGGAAGTGTTACAAGGCAGCCTTGGATTGTTTGCCATACAGGGCCACGTTATTGCATCGTTACAGAGATTCCACATTTCTTTTAAATGCAACAACACTTCTTTTTGTGCATCTCCACATTTTTTTTAGTGGCTTTCCAACAGCTACCACTTAAAGAGAGCACTTCTGCAGAAACCAGTGGTTCGCTTGATCCCAATTGCTTCCATTAATTAAACACTTCAGAGCGCAGGAGGAGCCTTTACTGAAAGACGCGTTTCCCTTTAAATGACCATTAAGAAGCTTCCCTGTTATTTTGGTATAGGCCCGGAGCAGGAAGAGTAAAAAAATAACCATATGTGTTTAACGGGAGAGGTAATGTTTAATAAGCGGCTAAATGGCGTAGGACCAAAATATAGGACAAGGAACAGCTCCCAGATGACAAACTGAAGATGAACATCCTGTTTCTGTCCTCAGGCCCAGAGAGAAAATACAGAGAAATTTATGCTGATCTCAGTCCGTGGATCTTTTGTATTTCGTCCCTCCTCCTGTTCAAAGGTCAGCTGCAGGACATATCGACACACAGCTTCATTTGACACTATTGCTGCATCCAGCAAATTAGATGCCTCAGCAAGCGTTGCTTCTCATTGATCCATTTCCCTGCTTGACTGCCCAGCCGCACACTGTTAAAGGAAGCTAACTGGCGTCGGTCAATGCCATTACCATAGCAACACTGTTCCACACAAAGGCAGCACCAAATAGCATTTTAATTTTTAGCAGAATTTACAGACAATCAAACACTAATGCCCTTGTTTTAAAGTCAGCTCAGCGCTATAATGTTTTCTCATAATAATTCTTTATAATCATTACGTCAGAGAATGCTTTATTTTTTAATAAAGCTTCTCTTTCCTCTCTGCTCACAGTCTGCTCTGTTGCCACAGTCTCCTGGTCCAGGTCACGTGAAACAAAATGGCCTGACTGAAATTTGAGGTCCGATTTTAACTGGGGGCCGGAATCGGGGGCCAATGTGGGCAACGGACAATCCGATCCCACCCACCCACACATCTTCCAGAACGCGGGGCCTGGGAGATTTTAACTCCCCAGCCTCATTTGCACGTCCCGATAATGACTCCCGCCAAAATCCGGAGGGGATAACATCAACGCTGGCGGGTGGGAGTCAAAGATCATGGGGGGTGGTGGAGGGGGGGTGCAGGTCAGGCCACTGCCAGGGACCCACAGAAATGGTTCCCAGCAAGGTAAGTACGGATTGGTGGGTGGGAGAGGCGGGTAAGGCCTCGATCAGGAGGTAAGTCCTCGATCGGGGAAAGGGGCAAGCCTGGAGCAGGGGAGGCCCACGGTATCCTGGTGTCCATTTGACCCTGAAATGAGCTTCCGACCACATATCCACAGCATAACAAAGACCGCCTACTTCTACCTCCGTAATATCGCCCATCTCCGCCCTTGCCTCAGCTCATCCGCTGCTGAAATCCTCATCCATGCCTTTGTTACCTCTAGACTTGACTATTACAATGCACTCCTGGCTGGCCTCCCACATCCTACCCTACGTATACTTGAGAGACATACAAAATTTGGCTGCCCGTGTCCTAACTCGCACCAAGTCCTGTTCGCCCATCACCCCTGTGCTCGCTGACCTACATTGGCTCCTGGTTAAGCAGCGCCTCAATTTCAAAATTTTCATCCTTGTTTTCAAATCCCTCCATGGCCTCGCCCCTCCCTATCTCTGTAATCTCCTTCAGCCCCACAACCCCCCAGATATCTGCACTCCTCTAATTCTGGCCTCTTGAGGATCCCTGATTATAATCGCTCAACCATTGGTGGCCGTGCCTTCTGTTGCCTAGGCCCTATGCTCTGGAATTCCCTGCCTAAACCTCTCCGCCTCTCTACCTCTCTTTCCTCCTTTAAGACGCTCCTTAAGACCTACCTCTTTGACCAAGCTTTTGGTCACCTGCCCTAATTTATCCTTATGTGGATCGGAGTCAAAATTTTTGTCTTAAAATACTCCTGTGCATGCCTTGGGACGTTTTACTACATTAAAGGCGCTATATAAATACAAGTTGCTGTTGTTGTGAGACGAGGGGAAGCGCTGCTGCTCCTCCTGGAACAGAAGAAAACTTTAACAAGTAAAAAACACACCTACCTGGGCCTCCTGTCACCAGGAACGTCCCTGCTTTCGCTGGTGGGCCGGAGACCGTGGGCGCCTTAGTCGGACCCGTGGGTAAAATAGACCTGCGTGTCCTGATGACATCATCATGATGCGACAGTGCCATTTAAATCAGGCCCCCGCTCCTCTGGGGCGGGCGGGCAGCCTTCCCGTGCCTGAATGCGAACTAGCAAAAATGGTTGAGGGCAGGAACGCGTCTGGAATGCGGCAGGACTGCCCCCCACCGCCCCGCTATCTTACCCCACACGCCCACTCCGTCCCTGCTGGCTGGGGATGGTTCAAATCGTCCCGATGATGCCCTAAGTGCAGAAGTCAACAGTAATAAGAAAATATCGGTGATGGTGATACAACCTAGCTAATAATGGGAAAGGATGGAAACATTTTATAAAAATGAAATGTGGCTGGAAGTGTGTGTCAGTGTGAGCCACACTCGGTGAGCCTCAGGCAACAACACACAACTCTGATTTCGTCTTGTGATTCATGACATCGTACAAACTCCTGAAATGTTTTAGTCCTGAAGCATTGATTCAGAGAGAGCGTGGCTGAGAGGGAGAGACAGACAGGCCCAGATTAAGCACAGAGAAAGCCAGACAGGCAGAGAGAAACAGACAGAAACAAGGAGACCGAGGAGAAAGAAAGAGAGTGAGACAGAAAGAAAAATGGAGAGAGAGAGGTAAAGCCACAATGCAAGAGATAGATAGAGAGAGAGAGGCTGAGAAACAGAGAGAAAGAGACAGATACAAAGAGAAGAGACAAGGAGACAGAGAGAGAGAGAAATAAAGTGAGTAATAGTGAGAGGGAGAGAGTCAGAGAGTCCAGCTGGGTGGTTGCCTGGTTCCATTCTTATCTACCTAGTTGTAGCCAGAGAATCACCTGCAATGGATTCTCTTCTCACTCCTGCATGGTTACCTCTGGAGTCCCCCAGGGATCAATCCTTGGCCCCCTCCTATTTCTCATCTACATGAGAACGCAATAGATTAATACAGCTTTTCCAGTACAACTACAACACTGGCGTCTACCCAACAATGTAAAAAACTGCCCAGGTATGTCCTATCCACAAAAAGCAGGACAAATCCAATCCAACCAATTACCGCCCCATCACTCTCAATCATCAGCAAAGTGATGGAAGATGTCGTCGGCAGTGCTATCAAGCGGCACTTACTCACCAATAATCTGCTCACTGATGCTCAGTTTAGGTTCCACCAGGACCACTCGGCTCCAGACCTCATTACAGCCTTGGTCCAAACATGGACAAAGGAGCTGAATTCCAGAGGTGAGGTGAGAGTGACTGCCCTTGACATCAAGGCAGCATTTGACCGAGTCTGGCATCAAGGAGCCCTAGTAAAACTGAAGTCAATGGGAATCGGGGGGGAAAACTCTCAACTAGCTGGAGTCATACCTAGTACAAAGGAAGATGGTTGTGGTTGTTGGAGGTCAATCATCTCAGCCTCAGGACATCGCTGCAGGAGTTCCTCAGGGCAGTGTCCTAGGCCCAGCCATCTTCAGCTGCTTCATCAATGACCTTCCCTCCATCATAAGGTCAGAAGTGAGGTGTTTGCTGATTATTGAACAGTGTTCAGTTCCTGGACGACATTCAGGCTCAGGCTGATAAGTGGTAAGTAACACAAGTGCCAGGCAATAACTAGCAACAAACAAGCGAGTCTAACCACCGCCCCTTGACATTCAACGGCATTACCATCGACAAATCCTCCATCAACATCCTGGGGGTCACCATTGACCAGAAACTTAACTGGACCAGCCACATAAATACTGTGGCAACAAGAGCAGGTCAGAGGCTGGGTATTCTGCAACGAGTGTCTCACCTCCTAACTCCCCAAAGCCTTTCCACCATCTACAAGGTGCAAGTCAGGAGTGTGATGGAATACTCTCCACTTGCCTGGATGAGTGCAGCTCCAAAAATTCTCAAGAAGCTCGACACCATCCAGGACAAAGCAGACCCCTTGATTGGCACCCCATCCACCACCTTAAACATTCACTCCCTCCACCGCCGGCGTACCGTGGCTGCAGTGTGTACCATCTACAAGATGCACTGCAGCAACTCGCCAAGGCTTCTTCGGCAGCACCTCCCATGAACGAATATTTAAAAAATGACAGGAAGGTGTCATCCACCAAGTTTCAGGAAGGCCATTGCTTTCCTGGCTTCCAGCATTGCTGAGGCACCAGAGGGGAAGTTCAAAGTTCAAAGGGCTAGATTGCACATGAGTTTAAATCCCACTGTCATGCCAACAGCGAAAGGCATCAAACAGAACACAGGCAGTTCTACTTATGGAAAAAAAAACTAAGAGCAGGCGCCACAGATAATTGGAATATCCCTCCTAGCAGTTTGTTCAGTGGAAGCAATGGCAAGGGGCTGGGAACAGATCACCTACTTGTCCTTTAAACTGGGGTATAGTAAGTGGGTCAGGGAGACGTAAAAAATAATGACAAAATAAATATATGTAGTTATCCGCGGTGATTTTAAACTGTGATAAAGTGAGGACAATAATAATATAATAAGTCACAAAAATATTTTCATTCAGCTCTGTTCATGTTTGGCATTAATTGAAAGTGCCACGCTATAGGGTCTATTCTATATTTTCATTATGGATTGTCTTGGCTGCAGAAAATGCTGTTTATAGTTGTGCGCGCGGAGCCTTTCCTGCACTACATGCTAATGCTATTTCGAGATGACTCACGGACATTAAACTAATTATTTTGGCAGCTGCGAGCCAGAAAGAATGGCTTTCAATCTGCAAAATAGGTAAACAAAAAAGGGGCCATTTTAATAACTGCATTTATATTAATAAAAAGGTAGGTGAGTCATTTGAATCGATACTTGCGCACTCCCTAGAATTCAGCTTAAGAGCAGAATTAGCCGAAAGAAGGAAGGTCCCCTTTCTCAGCTGTAGGGTGAGCTGAGTCAGGAAGAACGAAAGACTTGCATTTCTATAGCGCCTTTCACCACCTCAGGACATCCCGAAGCACTTTACAGCCCATGAAGTACTTTTGAAGTGTAGTCACTGTTGTAATGTAGGAAACGTGGCAGCCAATTTATGCACAGCAAGCTCCCACAAACAGCAATGAGATAATGACCAGATCATCTATGTTAGGTGTTGGTTGAGGGATAAATGTTGGCCAGGAGAGCAGGGAGAACTCCACTGCTCTTCTTCGAATAGTGCCATTGGATCTCTTACATCCATCTGAGAAGGAAGAGGGGGCCTGAGTTCAACGTCGCATCTGAAAGGCGGCATCTCTGACAGTGCAGCACTCCCTCAGTACTGCACTGGAGTGTCAGCCTAGACTATGTGCTCAAGTCTCTGGAGTGGGGTTTGAACCTTCTGAGTCAGAGGCAAGCGTGCTACCCACTGAACGACCGCTGACACCTTAATTATCCTTTTCCTCTTATTTGTTTATAAATGTAATTTACTGCCAATGGAGCTGGTTTATGGCACAAGGCACCAAGTTTTTGTTAAAAGTCAACACAAAAAATCTGGTTCAGCTCTCAAAATACATATGGGAACAATTTGTCAAATTAACAAACCAACTCAGGTGGATGGAGACTTCGAATATTGAAAAAGAGCGTTCGTTTTAACACTGCAAGCAACACGGTATAAAAGACACACTTAAAACTGATTAGTGGCCGAGACCAATTGAGGTAGTGGAACTGAGCATGGGTTTTTAGACCAGATTTCTCTTTAATATATCAACTATTAATGGAGAACTTTACTTCACTAGATTATTGTGTTTTTCTGTTATCCATATCCTACACTCACCAATGAAACCACAAATATATTTAGGTGAATTGGAAGTATCAAACGTAAACAACACAAAACAAATGTGAAAAGCTTTATATTTTGAAAAGAACTGGCCCAGAGTTCTGCCCTATTCATTAATCAGCACCGTAAGTCAACTGTTACATGTTTTGTGCCTGCCTTAGATATTCTTTCGGGTTTCCTACATTACAACTACTGGAAGCAGAGGGTAATGTTTGATGGGTGTTTTTGTGACTGGAAGGCTGTTTCCAGTGGGGTTCCGCAGGACTCAGTACTAGGTCCCTTGCTTTTTGTGGTATATATCAATGATCTAGACCTGAATATAGGGGGTATGATTAAGAAGTTTGCAGATGATACTAAAATCAGCTGTGTGATTGATACTGAAGAAGGAAGCTGTAGACTGCAGGAAGTTATCAATAAATTGGTCAGGTGGGCAGAACAGTGGCAAATGGAATTCAATCCGGAGAAGTGTGAGGTAATGCATTTGGGGAGGGCTAACAAGGAAAGGGAATACACATTAAATGGTAGGACACGGAGTAGTGTAGAGGAACAAAGGGACCTTGGAGTGCATGTCCACAGATCCCTGACGGTAGCAGGCCAGGTAGATAAGGTGGTTAAGAAGGCATACGGAATGCTTGCCTTTATTAGCCGTGGCATAGAATGCAAGAGCAGGGGGGTTATGCTTCAACTGTATAAAACACTAGTTAAGCCTCAGCTAGAGTACTGCGTGCAGTTCTGGTCACCGCGTTACAGGAAAAATGTGATTGCACTGGAGAGGGTACAGAGGAGATTTACAAGGATGTTGCGGGAGTAGAGAATCTTAGCTATGAGGAAAGATTGGAGAGGCTGGGTTTGTTTTCCTTGGAACAGAGGAGGCTGAGGGGAGACCTAATTGAGGTGTATAAAATTATGAGGGGCCTAAATAAAGTCGATAGAAAGGACCTATTTCCCTTAGCAGAGGGGTCAAAAACCAGGGGGCACAGATTTAAAGTAATTGGTGGAAGGTTTAGAGGGGATTTGAGGGGAAATCTTTTCACCCAGAGGGTTGTGGGGGTCTGGAACTCACTACCTGAAAGGGTGGTAGAGGCAGGAACCCTAACCACATTTAAAAAGCACTTGGATGTGTACTTGGGATGCTGTAACCTGCAGGGCTACGGACCAAGAGCTGGGAAGCGGGATTAGGCCGGATAGCTCTTTGTTGGCTGGCGCGGACACGATGGGCCGAAATGACCTCCTTCCATGCTGTAACTTTCCATGATTCTATGATTCTACAACAGTGACTACACTTCAAAAAGTACTTCACTGGCTGTAAAGTGCTTTGGGACGTCCGGTGGTCGTGACAGGCGCTATATAAATACAAAATCTTTCTTTTCTTTATGGTGGGGCTGGTCACTGTCAGAAATGGTCTGAGTGTCTTATCTCTTTTTTCTCTCTCAGCATGTGGGTTTCGCTGGCAAGGCCGACATTTATTGTTCATTCCTAGTTGCCCTGAGAAGGTGGTGCTGGGCCTTCTTCTTGAACCAACTGTTGATAAAACTGAGTAGCTTGGTAGGCCACTTCAAAGGGCAGTTAAGAATCAAACACGTTGGAGTCACATATAGGCCAGACCAGGTAAGGATGGCCGGTGTCCTTCCCCAAAAGACATTAGTGAACCAACTGGGTTTTTACGACAATCCAACAGCTTCATGTCACTTTTACTCATGCTAGCTTTTTATTCCCAGATTTTGTTTTTTTAACTGAATTCAAATTCATAAACTGCCACAGTGGGGTTTAAACTCATGTTCTCTGGATTATTAGTGCATGTCTCGGGATTACCAGTCCAGTAACAAAACCACTGTTCAGGAGTGTGCCCGCACTGCCCAATATCTAACTGTAGGATAGCGCAACCCACAGGTGTAAGAATGGGGACCCCCCTTGTGATTTGAACTGGACAATGTGATTTTCACATGCGTGTCTCCAAGCACTTGAAGGCAGAATTACATAGAATTTACAGCATTGAAACAGGCCAAGTTCTCTTAAAGGCACACACACCTCCAACGTTCTAAAAGGTACACACATCGCCAACATTCTTAAAGGCACACACACCTCCAACATTCTTAAAGGCACACACACCTCCAACATTCTTAAAGTCACACACACCTCCAACATTCTTAAAGGCACACACACCTCCAACATTCTTAAAGACACACCAAGCTCCAACATTCTTAAAGGCACACACATCTCCAACATTCTTAAACACAGTCAAATCTCCAACATTCTTAAAGGCACACACACCTCCAACATTCTTAAAGACACACACCTCCAACATTCTTAAAGGCACACACACCTCCAACATTCTTAAACACAGTCAAATCTCCAACATTCTTAAAGGCACACACACCTCCAACATTCTTAAAGGCACACACAAAGCTCCAACATTCTTAAAGGCACACACACCTCCAACATTCTTAAAGGCACACACACCTCCAACATTCTTAAAGGCATACAAACCTCCAACATTCTTAAAGATACACAAAGCTGCAGCATTCTTAAAGGCACACACACCACAAACATTCTTAAAGGCACATACACCTCCAACATTCTTAAAGGCACACACACCTCCAACATTCTTAAAGACACACAAAGCTCCAACATTCTTAAAGGCACACCACCTCCAACATTCTTAAAGGCACACACACCTCCAACATTCTTAAAGATACACAAAGCTGCAGCATTCTTAAAGGCACACACACCACAAACATTCTTAAAGACACACAAATCTCCAACATTCTTAAAGGCACACACACACCTCCAACATTCTTAAAGTCACACACACCTCCAACATTCTTAAAGGCACACACACCTCCAACATTCTTAAAGGCATACAACCCTCCAACATTCTTAAAGGCACACACACCTCCAACATTCTTAAAGATACACAAATCTCCAACATTCTTAAAGGCACACACACACCTCCAACATTCTTAAAGTCACACACACCTCCAACATTCTTAAAGGCACACACACCTCCAACATTCTTAAAGGCATACAACCCTCCAACATTCTTAAAGGCACATACACCTCCAACATTCTTAAAGGCACACACACCTCCAACATTCTTAAAGACACACAAAGCTCCAACATTCTTAAAGGCACACACACCTCCAACATTCTTAAAGGCACACACACCTCCAACATTCTTAAAGATACACAAAGCTGCAGCATTCTTAAAGGCACACACACCACAAACATTCTTAAAGACACACAAAGCTCCAACATTCTTAAAGGCACACACCTCCAGCATTCTTAAAGGCACACACACCTCCAACATTCTTAAAGGCACACACACCGCCAACATTCTTAAAGACACGCAAAGCTCCAACATTCTTAAAGTCACACACACCTCCAACATTCTTAAAGGCACACACACCTCCAACATTCTTAAAGACAGACACACCCAAAAACATTCTTAAAGGCGCACACACACACACACACACACAGCCAACATTCTTAAAGGCACACACACCTCCAACATTCTTAAAGATACACAAAGCTCCAGTATTCTTAAAGGCACACACACCTCCAACATTCTTAAAGGCACACACACCTCCAACCTTCTTAAAGGCACACACACCTCCGACCTTCTTAAAGGCACACGCACCTCCAACATTCTTAAAGGCACACACACCTCCGACATTCTTAAAGACACACAGACTCCAACATTCTTAAAGGCACACACATCTCCAACATTCTTAAAGACACGCAAAGCTCCAACATTCTTAAAGGCACACACACACCTCCAACATTCTTAAAGTCACACACACCTCCAACATTCTTAAAGGCACACACACCTCCAACACTCTTAAAGACACACACAGCTCCAATATTCTTAAAGGCACACACACCTCCAACATTCTTAAAGGCACACACACCTCCAACATTCTTAAAGGCACACACACCTCCAACATTCTTAAAGACGCACAGACTCCAACATTCTTAAAGGCACACACACCTCCACCATTCTTAAAGGCATACAAACCGCCAACATTCTTAAAGGCACACACACCTCCAACATTCTTAAAGACACACAAAGCTCCAACATTCTTAAAGGCACACACACCTCCAACATTCTTAAAGGCACACACACCTCCAACATTCTTAAAGACACGCAAAGCTCCAACATTCTTAAAGGCACACACACCGCCAACATTCTTAAAGTCACACACACCTCCAACATTCTTAAAGGCACACACACCTCCAACATTCTTAAAGACACACAAAGCTCCAACATTCTTAAAGGCACACACACCTCCAACATTCTTAAATACAAACACACCCAAAAACATTCTTAAAGGCACACACACACACACAGCCAACATTCTTAAAGGCACACACACCTCCAACATTCTTAAATACAAACACACCCAAAAACATTCTTAAAGGCACACACACACACACAGCCAACATTCTTAAAGGCACACACACCTCCAACATTCTTAAAGATACACAAAGCTCCAGTATTCTTAAAGGCACACACACCTCCAACATTCTTAAAGGCACACACACCTCCAACCTTCTTAAAGACACACACACCTCCAACATTCTTAAAGGCACACACACCTCCGACATTCTTAAAGACACACAGACTCCAACATTCTTAAAGGCACACACACCTCCAACATTCTTAAAGACACGCAAAGCTCCAACATTCTTAAAGGCACACACACAGACCTCCAACATTCTTAAAGTCACACACACCTCCAACATTCTTAAAGGCACACACACCTCCAACATTCTTAAAGACACACACAGCTCTAATATTCTTATAGGCCCACACACCTCCAACATTCTTAAAGGCACACACACCTCCAACATTCTTAAAGGCACACACACCTCCAACATTCTTAAAGACAAACACACCCAAAAACATTCTTAAAGGTGCACACACACACACCTCCAACATTCTTAAAGGCACACACACCTCCAACATTCTTAAAGGCACACACACCTCCGACATTCTTAAAGACACACGACCCTCCAACATTCTTAAAGGCACACACACCTCCGACATTCTTAAAGGCACACACACCTCCAACCTTCTTAAAGGCACACACACCTCCAACAGTCTTAAAGGCACACACACCTCCGACATTCTTAAAGACACACAGACCTCCAACATTCTTAAAGGCACACACACCTCCGACATTCTTAAGACACACACCTCCAACATTCTTAAAGACACACAGACCTCCAACATTCTTAAAGACACACACACCTCCAACATTCTTAAAGACACGCACACCTCCAACACTCTAAAGACACACCCACCTCCAACATTCTTAAAGACACGCACACCTCCAACACTCTTAAAGACACGCACACCTCCAACACTCTTAAAGACACACACACCTCCAACACTCTTAAAGACACACACACCTCCAACATTCTTAAAGACACACCCACCTCCAACATTCTTAAAGACACATGCAGCTCCAACCTTTTTGTTAAACCGCATAAGTGACTTAAGTCTATGCAGGTACAATGCTGGTTTTGTACTCAAGCACTGATATTCTGCAGAAGAAAGTAACATAAAAACTGAAATGCTCACACGGGCAGCTGGGCTGCAATATTTCTCGTGTAGTATTCCAATATAATAACTATGCTGAAAACCCTATTCATTGCAGGGACAGCTGGCGAGTATTTGAAATCCAATGTTACACAGACCTTGCTGTCGTGTAAGCGAGTGACGCGATTCAGCAGCTGGAAAAGCTGATGGTTTGGAAAGGCCAGAAGCGAACAGCTGCAGATTCAACCGTGACATTGTTTGAGCGTCTCCTGGATTCCACGACCCAGTGACACTGTGTGGAAAAGAGATGAGCAGAATGGCGTGTTCATCAGAATCGATTGTGCGTCGCACTCGAACTTTAGCCCTTGCGAGCAGTCGGTGCTGAAACGCAAGTGGCAATTCTGGATTATTACCCGAAGATAGTCAACGGGGGGAAAAAAAACCCGCTTCTAATTGAATTCAATAACTGCAGAATTGTGATTGGAAAAATAATATTTTAATTACACGGCGAGGTCTGCGTCGACAAAGAGAACGCTGTCATGAGCTTCCAGTACTCGTCGGTGAGGGAACCTGCAATCTGGCCCTCTCAGATGTGGTGACGCTCACAGGGAGTACCAATCGGGAAATCGGGGTGGGGGGGACCACACAGGCTGGGATTTTTCATCCATTCCTCATGATCCGCTCCCCTGCGAGCACCGTCGCCAATAACTAACCCCCGGAAAAGTGAATTCACTCAGCTTTTAAAGATCCAAGAGGAAGCTTCCCTTTACGTAGTTGCAATTTGTTCACAGGCCTGTGGCAGAGCGTGCCCTCAGTCTCTGTGTGCAGGTGATATCGTGACAGAGTTCGAGAAGACTTGCATTGCTCTGTACTTCTTGCCAAATCATGAGGCGGGAATGCTGCCACTAAGCCTAAAGCCCCACCCCTCGGAATGTATACACTGAAGTCATTTAAGTTATATGGAACAGCAACTTTGCAGCAATTCACAAATTCCCTGACATCTTGTCAAAAGCAATGGAGCTCAAAGCTAACTGCAAAAGTTTTCATCAGTATATTCATAGGAAGAGACAGGAACAGGGGAATGTGGGCCCATTAAAGGCGGATGCAGACGAGACTTTAAGGGTTAATAAGAAAATGGCAGATTTGTTAAATGAGTACTCCAGGAAACCAGGCCAAGGGATCGCCTGCTAGGCCAAGCAAAGAAGGTAAGTAACTTAGCTGAATGTGGAGCCGGGAGGAGCAGGAGTGCTACACCCGACCCCACATTAAAGGACCGCTCCCCCACCCCCAACATCGCCACAGCACCTGGCCCCCAACCCCTTCGCGCCCCCCCCCCCCCACAAATCGCCAACTAACCTGGCCCCGACCCCCATCCCCCCCTCCGATCTCCTGGCCCCGACCCTTGATCTCCCTCCCACGACCCCTCTCCCCGATGCACAGCCCCATGATCCCCAGGCCGGCAATTCCCGGACCCCCGAATCCCCCTGATATTCCGGCTCTGACTCCCGATCACTCCCCAATCTCCTAGCCCCGACCCCTGATCTTCCTCCCTGATCCCCCCACCGCCCCCCCCCCAGTCCCTGGCTCCATGATCCATGGCCCTGTGATCCCTGACCCTGATCCCCGGACACCCTGATCCACGGACTTGCAATTCCCAGACCCACGATTCCTGGCCTGCCAATCCCGTGATTCCTGGACCTGCCCCCTGCCCTGGCCCCAATCCCGGACCTGACCCCCAGACCCACATACCTGAGGCTTGCTGCGGCGCTAGCAGCGGCCTGATCTTGCACTGTTCTTCACCAGCCACTCTGATGCAGCACAGGCTCCATTATAATGAGGCCCGAGGCCTAATATCGTGTTCTCTTTGAGGGTGAAAGAGCAAATCAGAACATAGAATGCACGAAAACCTGGAATGTGAAAAGGCCATTCAGCCCTTCATGTCTGTACCTTTCAAAGCTGATGTAAAATCTGCCCTATCACGATTCTAAGTCATTTATTGAAATATGGAAATTACAAGACAGAAGGAGCCCATTCGGGTCACTACTCCTCTGTTGGTGCAAGCTCTTCAATGGGAGCTACCTACTTAATCCCATCTTCCTGCAGAGAAGTTTAAGGGGAGAGTTAACAGAGGATTTCAAAATTTTGAAGGCTTTAGATAGAGTAGATAGGGAGAAACTGTTTCTACTCGCAGGATGGTCGGTAACCAGGGGACTCAAATTTAAGATAATTGGCAAAAGAATCAGAGGGGAGGTGAGGCGAATTTTTGTTTACGCAGCGAGTTGTTGTGATCTGGAATGCACTGCAGATTCAATAATAACTTTCAAAAGGGAATTGGAGAAATACTTGAAATGGAAAGAGCAGGGGAGTGGACTAATTGCATAGCTCTTTCAAAGAGCCAGCACAAGCACGATGGGCCGAATGGCCTTCTTTTGTGTTGTATTATTCTATGATTCTATGATATTTATTTAATTCCCTTTTGGATGTCTCTGCCTCAATAGCCTCTTGTGATGAAGCGTTCCACGTTCTAATAACCTGTGATGTGAAAAACTTTCTTCTAACCCCCCCCCTTCATTCTTCTGGTGATAATGCTAAGCCTATTCCACCTTTGTTAGCGATTCACCCAACTATCGGAAACAATCTTTCACTGTTTTATCTCTCAAAAACTTTTGCCATCTTGAGAACCTCTATTAGATCGCCGCTTCACCTCCTCTGTTCGAGTGACAGAAAAAAAAAAACAATTGTTGGAGCTCATCTGAGGGAAAGTTCTGAAGATTTCTCCCTGATCCCAAAAATAGTTGAGCCACATTCTCCAATATTGACCGAAACTTTCACCGCAGTATTCAAAGCAGTTGTTGCCACAAATGATACCTCTGTGGGCCCTGCAGCAGACGATGATTCCATTCCAAGGAGTATTTGATTATCTCTGGCTCTGTTTATTCCAATGGCCTTCAATCCTTAACACAAAAGCAAAATACCGCGGAGACTGGAAATCTGAAATAAAAAACAGAAAATGCTGGAAACACTCAGCAGGTCAGGCGGCATCTGTGGAGAGAGAAACAGAGTCAACGTTTCAGGTCGATGACCCTTCGTCAGAACTGGAAAAAGTTAGAGATGTAACAGATTTTTAAGCAGGTGTACAGGCAGGGAGAAGGAGGAGGGGGAGGAAAGAACAAAAGGGAAGGTCTGTGATAGGATGGAAGGCAGAGGAGGTTAAATGACAAAAGGGATGATCGTGCAAGTCAAAAGGGAGTGATAATGGGACAAGAAAAGAAACAAAAGATGGGTCTAGAGGAGCTGAAAATGACAACAGCAGAATTATTACCAACAGCTGCTGTCCGAAAAAAATGGGAGCAGCGGTTATGATCTGAAATTGTTGAATTCACTGTTGAGTCCGGAAGGCTGTAAAGTGCCTAATCGAAAGATGAGGTGCTGTTCCTCGAGCTTCCGTTGAGCTTCATTGGAACAGTGTAGGAGGGCAAGGTCAGAGTGGGAGTGGGAGTGGGGTGGAGAAATAAAATGGCAAGCGACCGGAAGCTCAGGATCACGCATGCGGACTGAACGGAGGTGCTCAACTAAGTGATCACTCAATCTGCCTTTGGTCTCCCCAGTGTAGAGGAGACCGCATCGTGAGCAATGAATACAGTATACGAAATTGAAAGAAGTATAAGTAAATCGCTGTTCCTTTTCCTGATTAAGAATTTGAGGTTCATCCTTCTGAATTTTTTACCTTTGCTAGCATTCTCTGCCAATTTTCTTCCCCTGCTCCTCTACTGAAAGCACAGACTCCTTGCTGGGGTACAGATCCAGGGGCATCGGTGAGCCCACATTAACTCACCCATTTGCCTCATTATTTGTGTGCGAGCGCCAGTGGGCGTCTCAGACGCAGTGACATCACACAGCCGAGCTCGGTCCTGTCCTCACTGGGCATCGGCACTTCCAGCAGAAGGTCCTGGACAGCGGCCAGGAGCGGGAATCCTGGCTGATATACCCCACCCTAACCCAGAAGAATTAATTATACGGCTGATAGGAGCTAACTCAAGACAGGAAGCATGAACCTTCATCAGCCTGGATCAGGTACTCATCTGCTAAGTCCGCTACGCCATCAAGGGAGTCTCTGGGGCTATTAACATTAGCCAGCTTAGCCACATGACATGCTGATGATAGGGTTATTTACAATAATGATTATCCATTTGGCTTGGAAAAACCCCAGCCCAATTCTATACAGCTGGCAGCTCACTGGGTGATTGTCCTTCGAGTGAGGAATGTTTATTTTACTGATTTTTTAAAAAAAAAATCTACTAATGTTAATTCCTCTTTCGCTTCATACCAGATATATTTCCAGCTGTTTCAAATGCAGACACACATATTCTTCACGCTCAGTCAAACAGTTTGTAGTTGCGTTGATGAAGAAACATTTCCTACTGTAATAAGAATTAGAATCACCTTGAAAGGTCTCAGAGGAATTGCCTTTATTTTAAAGCTGCTTTGTCATCAGCTACTTCTGTCTTAAGAGCACAAAATTACTGATGTGAGCAAACTGCAAGTTTGCTGCAATCTCGTTCAGTAATACTGTTTTGGAATACTGTAAGGAAAGTTGGAGCGTTTGAGCTCCTGAGAAATAGCATCATTGAAAGGATCACTGAGGACTGATGTGATGCTGGGTACTGTACAGCAGGTGATCCAACTGCGATCCTTGTGCTACCAATGACCCCTGGCAATCCAGCCCCCAAAGCCCAGGTAACTTAGACCTATTTACATTTCTATTCTTCGTTCAGTGGCTTATCCTCTTTGGATTTTTGTGGGCCAGGAGGTTTGGAAAGGGTTCTTTTAGCACTGTTTTTTCACTTCACTGGAAATTGGTTTAACGGGTGGCCAATATCACACGTTTTACACTATCGGCCAAAGTCAAAATTACGCCCAGGGAGTCAAGACCAAGTGTAGTCTTCAAGTGAAGTGGAGTTAGAGTGTAGAAGATAATTGAACCAGGGGGCACATAACATTTTTTAAAGTCATACATTCTGTCCTTATTTTATATAATACTTTGATTTGATATTATTTATAGTTAAATAGCACAACATGACGATTTAGGAAGAAAAAAAGTAAAGTTGGTTGGAGCATAAAAGTATTTCTGCAGTACAGACTGAGGAGCTCGGAGACATAAAACGGAGGTGCAGCAGCACCAATACTGGCAGGAGGGTGTCATTACACTGTGACAAGGTTACATAGACAATTCCCATTATAAATGTGGACATATGAATTTATAATGGAGGCTAATCCCAGCATAATATTTTTAATATATTATCAGTTACATTCTTATGAAGTATTAAGCTTGTTACACAAATTTCATTTTTAGCAAACAGTATTTACATTATTCTTTGCCTGTCGTTGCTACTGGTTCTTTATTTATGGTTGCAGTGTAAAGCATTAAATATTCCCTCCTAACCTTTCACATCGTGTGGTCTTTTGACGTTAAAGACTCACGTGTGGCTAAATCCGGATTGGATTCTTTCACGAATCAGCAATGATAAAGGCAACAGAGATCAATGATTGTACTAAATGTTTGGCAAGCTAATTCTTCCTTAGGCGTCTCATGCCTGGCAGTCGGAGCTGGGGAGATGGGGGCCTCCCAGCTGTTGGACATCCTGGAGAGATGTATGTTGGAGTTAAGGGTTAACAGTTGAACTTCTTTGTATCTTAAAGCAACAGGCTTTCCGATATAAACAGGATGGTATTGAAGCGTTGTAAAAGGAATGCATTGTCAGGCTTTCATAGACGATAGGAGCAGGAGTAGGTCATTCGGCCCCTCGAGCCTGCTCCGCCATTCGATGAGATCATGGCTGATCATCCAAACTCAGTATCCTGTACCTGCCTTCTCCCCATATCCCTTGATACCTTTAGCTTTAAGAAATATATCTAACTCATTCTTGAATATATTTAATGACTTGGCCTCAACTACCTTCTGTGGTAGAGAATTCCACAGGTTCACCACACTCTGGGTGAAGAAATTCTTCCTCATTTCTGTCCTAAATGGCTTACCCCTTATCCTTAGATTATGAGCCCTGGTTCTGGACTCTCCGACCATTGGGAACATTCTTCCTGCATCTAGTTTGTCCAGACCTGTCAGAATTTTATATGTTTCGATGAGATCCCCTCTCATTCTTCTATACTCCAGTGAGTATAAGCCCAATCGAACCAATCTCTCTTCATATGTCATTCCTGCCATCCCAGGTATCAGCCTTGTGAATCTTCGCTGAACTCCTTCCATGGCAAGAACATCCTTCCTCAGATAAGGCGTCCAAAACTGCACACAGTACTCAAGGTGTGGTCTCACCAAGGCCCTGTACAACTGCAGCAGGACATCCCTGTTCCTATACTCAAACCCTTTCGCTATGAAGGCCAACATACCATTTGCCTTCTTCACCGCCTGCTGCACCTGCATGCTTACCTTCAGCGACTGGTGCACAAGGACACCCAGGTCTCGTTGCACTTCCCCTTCTCCCAATCTATTGCCATTCAGATAATAGTCTGCCTTTCTGTTTTTGACACCAAAGTGGATAACCTCGCATTTATCCATGTTATATTGCATCTGCCACGCTTCTGCCCACTCACCCAGCCTGTCCAAATCATCCTGGAGTTTCTCGGTATCCTCCTTGCAGCACACACGCCCACCCAGCTTTGTGTCATCTGCAAACTTGGAGATATTACATTTAGTTCCCTTATCGAGATCATTAATGTATATTGTGAATAGCTGGGGTCCAAGGACCGATCCCTGCGGTACCCCACTAGTCACTGCCTGCCACTCGGAAAAAGACCCATTAATTCCTACTCTCTGCTTTCTGTCCGCCAACCAGTTCTCTATCCAAGTCAATACCTTGCCCCCAATCCCATGTGCCTTAACTTTACACGCTAATCTCTTATGTGGGACCTTATCGAAAGCCTTTTGAAAGTCCAAATACACCACATCCACTGGTTCTCCCTTATCTATTCTATCAGTTACATCCTCAAAAAATTCCAGTAGATTAGTCAAGCACGATTTACCTTTTGTAAATCCATGTTGACTTTGTCTGATCCTGATACTGTTTTTCAAGTGCTCAGCTATTACATCTTTTATAATGGACTCTAGCATTTTCCCCATTACCGATGTCAGGCTTACCGGTCTGTAATTCCCCGCTTTCTCTCTACCACCCTTTTTGAATAGTGGGGTAACATTAGCTACCCTCCAATCCATGGGTACAGTTCCAGATTCCATCGAATGTTGGAAGATGATCAGCAATGCATCTACTATTTCTAGGGCCACTTCCTTAAGTACCCTAGGATGTAGATTATCAAGCCCTGGGGATTTATTGGCCTTTAGTCCCGTCAATTTCCCTAACACCATTTCCCTGCAAATACTGATTTCTTTCAGTTCCTCCCTTTCATCAGACCCTATGTTCTCCAACATCTCTGGGAGGTTATTTGTGTCCTCCTTTATGAAGACAGAACCAAAATATGCATTTAATTGGTCTGCCATTTCTTTGTTCCCCATTATAACTTCCCCCGCTTCTGACTGCAAGGGACCTACACTTGATTTCACTAATCTTTTTCTCTTCACATATCTATAAAAGCTCTTACAGTCAGTTATTATGTTCCCGGCAAGCTTACTTTCATATTCTATTTTCCCCTTCTTAATTAATCCCTTTGTCCTCCTTTGTTGAATCCTAAACTGCTCCCAATCCTCAGGGCTACCGCTTTTTCTGGCCAATTTATATGCCCTCTCCTTGGATCTTTTGCTATCCCTAATTTCCCTTGTTAGCCACGGTTGAGTCACCCTTTTTGTTTTATTCTTATGCCACACTGGGATGAACAAATTCTGTAGTTCATCCATGCAGTCTTTGAATGTTTGCCATTGCCTATCCACAGTCAACCCCTTGAGTGACATTCCCCAATCAATCCTACCTAATTCGCGTCTCATACCATCATAGTTTCCTTTATTTAAATTCAGGACCCTAGTCTCTGATTCAACTACTTCACTCTCCATCCTAATGAAGAATTCTATCATATCATTCCGATATAAACAGGATGACTTTGAAGTGTCGTGAGGAGAAGGCATTGATTATCTTCTGATATGTAAAGTGCTTGTGTAAGGGAATAAGTGTTAGTAATGACATCACCCATGAGTGGTTAATGGGTAATAAAACAGGGTAGCGTGTCCATTTGCTAAAGATAACAGCAGGTAAAGAAAGTTTTGTTTAAAGGAAGTGGTTATGAGGTAAACAATTGCAAACTGTTTACACAGATGGTCTGTTTTCAAAGGATTTGGGAAATAGATACGGCATTTTGACATTTTCCTTTGATGTAGTCAAAATATTGTGTGTAAAGGAGCACGGTTTTCAACAGTTTGTCAGAGTGTGCTCGAAAGACACAGAAACCGAATATCCACTCTTGTATGCAGTTAAGAGTGATCACCTTTACTGTGATTCAATAAAGTCTGCTCCGTATACTCCACTACGAAGTCTCGTACTTACTCGAAACATATTGTTGTGAACCAGAGGAGAAAGGAGGTTGCTTAACACCAGTTACCTGGTGACACAATTAAATATCAGACAGCCACATGGCATACAACATGCAGTCATGTTGACTTGATGTCAACAGCGAGTGAAATATGATCATGTTCATAATCATAACTTCCAACATTCTTACCTTGACAGAACTCATTCATGTCTTTTATCTCCCACAGGGCCATCACATGTCCAGCAGGAGTTTGTCGAGGTGGCCACCACCAACTCCTCAGAGGAGCTCAATGCCTCTAAGGGTGCACCATCACAGGATTCATGCAGACCATGCACCAACACAGATACTCGCAGCTTGGTGGCAGTAGTTAGAGGGATAGTTGGGTTTTCACCTGGTGGCTCACACTTCACAAGTGAGCAAGAGCGGATAGTGGAGTGAGGGACAGCAGTGGAGAGTCCGCATCGGAGGGCACAGCCCTCTTCAAACTCTGCTCAGCTGGACACAGATGCTGTACCCCGGGGGCTGTCGATGAAGACGATAATCATTGAGCAGCAACAGAGAATGTGCGATGTACCGATAGGCTTTCCAAGCACACTGACCATGATTGCAGAGAGATTGCAGGAGTCTGCCTCAAGCATGAGTGAGATGCTGTCGTTGGCCATTGCGATGTCTTCTTCCATGGATAGAGTGGCCAACTGCATTGAGCATCAAATGCGGCAATCGAACAAGGGCATGCAGGCCTTGAACAAGGGCTTGCAGACTCTGGATGCCATCTTAAATTGGATGAACAATACCTTAGCCTTGGCCTTGCACAGTGGTAAGCAGTGAAGTGTGCCTGGGCCATGAGAGGAATGATGGCGAAAGGGGACATGGAAGTGGGGACTCCGCTCAAAGCGGTTCCACTTCTCACCCTTGCCGCCCCCCCCCCGCCCCCCCCGCCCCCCACCCCCAACCCCCAGTCAGTACCCGACATGCTGCCTTATGTCCCGATGGCCGAGTCTGCCCCAGCACAGGTGCAGGTGGAGCAGTCTTTGGCCGGGCCCTCGCGGGCTCCAAAACTCAGAGGACACCAGCCAAAAGCACCTCAACAGTCAGAGCAGGGCTCTGAGAAGCCGGCCTCTACCTCTGCTCAAGCCACAGGGGGTTGCACCACATAGAAGCATTAGGAAAAGGAAGAGTAATGAGTTATAGTTGCATAAGGACATGCACATGGATGTCTTACACATTGTTATATTATGAAGTTTCTTTTTCTCATTTGAAGCACATAAATATTGTTGTTTTGCACCACCTTCCCGTCTTGCCCATTATTGGTTGGTGGCTTGCAAGTGGCCTTTTCAGTTGCTTGACGATGAATGGGAAGACATGAATTGACAGCGACCAATGGGGGGATGTGAAAGGGGTGGTTGGTTGTTTGCAGGACTGCATTGTGTCAGTGGCATTGGGGTCGGGGGGGGGGGGGGTAGTGTGAGGGGGGGGGTGACGAAAAGTGACTTTTGCTTGAAGTTATGATATGGGTGCACTAAGTGAACCTTGCAATAAACAGGGCATCCTGTACAGCAATGAGCGCCGCTGGTGGTGCATCGCCCTCATCACCTTCCGCCTCCTCGTCTTCCCCCTCCTCCTCGGAATCCTCTGAAGAGGATCTGCGCTCTGCGCCTTGGTCCTCCATCAGGTCCAAACCTCGCTGCTGCACAATGTTGTGCAGAGGGCAGCAAACCACGACCATTCTGGTGACCCTGGCTGGTGCGTACTGGTGTCAATATCACTCTAATTGAGCGATTAACATATGTTAATAGTAATCCGTCTCTCCCGAGGGGGTTGCGCGCACACAGCCTAATGCGCTGCAGTGAAACATGGAAGTCAGCGGGTCGGAGCTGTCTCCCGGCGGGCTGTCAATTTTGTCAGTTTTAACCCCCCCCCCACACGCGCTCCTACGCATTAAAATCCAGCCCAATAGGTCAGGTAGAGAAGATACAGTCGACTGGAATGAGTGTATGACGGTGTGAAAATCAGACACGGTTCCCTTTCACCAAATCCCCACCACGTACATTAAAAGATACTAATGGAACCCAGCATGATTTTCTCATCCATTTAATGCGGGATCACACTGTGCACTCTGCTCATCCATTCTGAGTGGGCGATGGCGCAGGTGCCTATTTGTACATTTTCTAATTTAAATTTTTCCAGTGCCTTTTTACTGCTGTATTTTGGGGGATTTTTTTTTGTTCTTTTTCTCTAGCGCAGTACAATTGATGGGAGAGACGCAGGCAGTCTACAACAACAACAACAACAACAACAACAACTTGCACTTACGTTGTAAAATGTCCCAAGGCGCTTCACAGGAGCGTAATCAAACAGAATTTGACACCGAGCCACTTAAGGAGATATTAGGACAGATGATCAAAAGCTTGGTGGAAGAAGTAAGTTTTAAGGAACGTCTTAAAGGAGGAAAGAGAGGTAGAGAGGCAGAGAGGTTTAGGGAGGGAATTGCAGAGCTTAGGGCCTAGGCAGCTGAAGGTACGGTAGCCGATTGTGGAACGATTAAAATCAGGGAAGCTCAAGAGGCCAGAATTGGAGGAGCGCAGCTAACTCGGAGGGTTGTAGGGATGGAGAAGGTTACAAAGATAGGGCGGGGTGAGGCCATGGAAGAATTTGAAAACAAGGATGAGAATTTTAAAATTGAGGCATTGCCGGACCGGGAGCCAATGTAGGTCAGTGAGCATAGGGGTGATGGGTGAACTTAGGATACCGGCAGCAGAGTTTTGGATGAGCTCAAGTTTATGGAGAGTGCAAGATGGGAGGCTGACCAGGAGAGCATTGGAATAGTCAGGTCGAGAGGTAACAAAGGAATAGATGAGGGTTTCAGCAGCAGATGAGCTGAGGCAGGGGCAGAGACAGCAGGATTTGAACTGCACAACCTTTTGGTTGTTAGTCCAGGACCAAAGCCACTGGGCCACCATACCCTGTTGGTTTTACTAACTCCCAGAGACGTGCCGGGGAGATCAGCAGACACTAAAGCTGGAACGCCTGCACCTGCCTTTCTGCTACCAAACATAACTAGAAGCTATGGAAAACTACCTGAGAATGACTGGGGACAGCAGCCTTGGCAAGCGGCAGGTCGAGATAGAGCTAAAAGCAGAACGCTGCCAATAGGAGCACAGACAGTGGCAAACATGTGCCCAACCTGCATGATGCATGTGTCAGTAAACATTGGGCCGAAAATTGATCCCGGTGCGCGAGAGTACGCACTGCGTACTCTCGCGTATTCCCACTCCAATTGCCGGTTTTCTGCATGCCCTGCGCATGCGCTGAAAACCGGCAATTGCTCTTCTGAAAAGGGGGCGGGTCCTGGGTGCATCGCGTGCGCGCTACAGGCTGCGCGCACACTGTGCACTTCATGCTTTGGACGCGCAGGTAAGTAGGGAAGATTTTGGAAATGTAAAAAGGAGGAGTAAGACCCGCTTTTAAGAAGGTAAGTAGTGAATTAAGTATTTTTTTGAATTTTTTTTTACAGGTATATCTTTTTTAGAGACTTTAAAGACAGGTAAGTTTATTTTTATAACTTTTTAAAAGATTTTAATTTTTTTCAAAAATTTAATTTTTTATTTAAAATGGTTAATTTAATTAACTATACTTATTTTATTAATGTGATGGTTTTTTTTAATTTAATTGAGGTTTAGCTGTTATTTTGGGGGGGTGTAAGATTCATAGATTTCACAGCAGGTCTGTGAAACTTATGAATGGAAGATGGTGTGCTGCCATTGGCTCTAACTGAGTCACGTGATCTCACAGCTCGCACAAATTCACTACGCCGCTGGGATACGCAAGCCCAGCACAGCTGATGTCTGGAACATCAAGTTCGTGCGAGCTGGATCTGAAAAAGCACAAGCGAGGTGAGACATCGCGGGGAAGGCTTACCCCCGCGGGAACAGAGCGAGATCAATTTCTGGGCCATTGTGCTTGAATGATTTACTGCATGTAGCACTTTTGAGGTATCAGCGGGCCAAGAATTTCCATTGTAAGTTGCAGTTTGACTGCGTGCCCTGCTGGAATACAGGCATGCATGGTCAACATAGGAACTGTAAGGTGTACTTATGGCTTAATATGGGCTAGCAGTATATGTGCAGCAAGTTGAAAGGCAACATTTTACAGCATGCATACATGGACCATCAACTGGGAGGATCTGGCAAAAACAGACACTTCTGATTTGTACAAGCGTGTCTGAAGTGGGTAAATTCAAAACTAATCAGTGGAAACATTATTTCAGTGAGCGAGTGGTCAATCTATGGAACAGGCTCCCCAGCGAGACAATGGAAGCTGATAAAAGGAAAGAAAGAAAGACTTGTATTTCTATAGCGCCTTTCACGACCACCGGACGTCTCAAAGCGCTTTACAGCCAATGAAGTACTTTTTGAAGTGGAGTCACTGTTGTAATGTAGGGGATAGTGTTGGTTCATTCAAATGCAAATTAGATAGATTTATTTCACATAACATTCTTTGATGCAGTATATGAGTAATTTGAGACATGACGTGTGGTGAGTGTAGTGTGGTTCGGAGGAACAGGTGACTTTGGACCTCTGGTTCCCAAAGTTCTCCACCACCGGGGTTTGCCTCGCCTCATGTCTGGGTCTGTTGTAGACTCATTGATAGAGATTGTAAGGTTTCCAAAATTTGCAGATCCCCAAAACTTAAGGCAAAAGGACTTTGGAACTACCTCAGAGTGATAAAAATGCATTTGGGCCTAACCTAAGGAATTTAAGACCAAAAACCAAGTTTTGGCATTTTAAAACTATGTCTGGGCCTGTAAAGGGACAAGGAGGTGGGCTCGACATCTGTAAAAGCAGTTTTGGTTATTGCAGTTAATTGCACTGTCTGGGGAACCGGGATGACCCCACTCAAGCCCAGCAGACATTAACATTTTGAACAATAGACCCTGGGAGAAGACAGTCCCACCCAAAATAACAGGCCCCATCAAACCGATTACAGGCCCATCAGAAAACATGCATAATACAAATCACTCAGGACCATTCTATAGAAAAGACTGAGTCCAGCCTAGAAACCCAAAACACGAAACCAATCACCAGTGATCAGCCAAGGAGATCGACAGGATGCAAACCATCCCAAAACCCATTTGACACTTACAGAGCAGTTACTGGTAACAGGCCCGCCAAAAATCAGACAATGAACTGAGTAGATTTGGTGGGTAGATAAGGCCATGTTCAATGGGTGAGATTGAAGGCCTGTTAAAAAACCAGTTAACGCGCTAGTAAGCCATTACCGATTTACGAGCCCGCCAAAAACCAGACAATGAACTGAGTAGATTTGGCGGGTAGATAAGGCCACTTCAATTTAGTATAATTGAAGGCCCGTTAAGCAGTTCAAGGTCAGTCAGTCGCAACCAGTGGTTATAAGAAGAAGAAACCAGGAAGAAGGCAAACCGAGCTGGAAGCGAGTCGGCATCGCTCACCACTCAGACACACCTGAGTCCAGCCCGTGAAGGTACCACCTCGACGGACCTCCAACAACGGTCCCAACACAGTCACCCGGAGCAACAAGCAGCAAGAAGACATCAACGGCTCCACAAGGTCAACCGACACACTAGACAAGGCCTAAAGCCATCGCGGAAACCAAAGGCCTCACGAAACCAACAACCACACATTACCCCCAACTGACTGGGTAATAGCAGGCCACTGCGACCAACAAAGACCAACTCAAGGAAAGAAAACCCGAAGAACTGCAAAGTTTCCACACTACAAACTACTCCTGACTTACCCCTGGGTAAGATTTCTACCAAAAGACTCTAAACCCTACTCCTAACCAAAGGAAATTGGGCACTCACCTGATAGATCCAAAACGCACCCTACCGCATCAGCGGACTCGCGAAGACTGACCAGAGACGCAGTTGAAGTCCTCTACCGCGTACAGGGTACGGCAGACACTAACCGCCATAAACAGCGAACCCCAAAACCGCGATTCAGCCCAACTGTCAAAGGATTGGTGAGCATTATCCCTGGTCCTTCAAAACCTAATTTAGCTAGAAAAGTGGGGTTGGGAGGGGTGAAGTATTGTTCTACTGTCATTTCCCTCGCTTGTACCGAAGTGTTCCCCACCTTTAGAGTGTTAAGAGTGTTGTCATTTGTGTTTTACCTTTTGAATAAAGATTGAAGTTCTTTTCATCAAACTCAGTTGTCTGCTGCACCTTTTGTCACAACCCCCCAAATAAGTCCAAGGTCTAGAACCAAGGGAGTGGGAGCGATTTGAACCGCTCAGAAGTCAGAGGTAAAGCTGACACAAAAACACCACCCCCTTACAAGATTGATTGTTCTGATTGGTCATCAACTTCATTATCGTTGTATCCTGTGACTACCAGGATGGTAGAAGGGGAACTAGATGAACCTTGGTCTTTTTTCTTCTAGCAATTGTATGTTCTTATGACAAACATCATATACAAACAAATTTCCCATGTGTCTATAATGGTCAATGACATTATCCAAAACCTTCAAGTGTTCAACCCATTGGAAAGGGCAAAGGCTGGTATGTGTTACAAGGCAACATCTGGTTGGAGATGTATTCTTGGTGAATTCGAGAAATGTTGTGGGTGAAATTTGTTTTTGACGGTTGTGCAAGACGGGTGAAAGCAAATTGGCAACATGTTTTACACCCGGTCCGATTTTCTTAAAGGAATATGAAATGGGCTGCTGATTCGTTCTCACTTGTATTACGCTACCGCCCAAGACAAAGTCCCCACCCGCCCACGCCCTGTTGTGTCTTTGATCACAGTGCATACACTTTAAAATCCTGGTACATTCTTTAAAAGAAACAAAGGTCTCTTAATGATTAATGTCACCTGTTGTTTCAATTGATTTGTCCCAATGCACACTGCAGAGTTTCCAGTTCTTATTAAGAATCTTGAAGTGCTTTGAATGTTTTTATCCATTTTATAAATGACATACTTTTATATTACCAATTTAGCCTTCAGAGAGATTCGTGTTGCAAATGTCAAGTAAAGTATTAAATATCATTATCCGGCTCCTTAAGGAAGTGGCTTTGTGAGAAAACATTCAGAGCACAGTCATCGACCGCAACAGGACATAGAAAGGCTAGCAGAATGGGCAGACAGGTGGCATTTAATACAGAGAAGTGTGAGGTGATGCATTTTGGCAGAAGAAACAGGGAGAGGCAATATACACTTAATGGTAGTTTTAAAAAGTGTGCAGGGACAGAGGGACCTGGGAGTTAATGTGCATAGGTCCCTGAAGGTGGCAAGACATATTGAGAGAGTGGTTAGCAAAGCATATGGAATCTTGGGCTTCATAAATAGAGGTATTGAGTACAAAAGTAGAGAAGTTATGCTGAACCGTTATAAAGCACTGGTTAGGCCACAACTGGAGTATTGCATCCAGTTCTGGTCACCACACTTTAGGAAGGATGTGAAGGCCCTTGAGAGGGTGCAGAGGAGATTTACCAGAATGGTTCCAGGGATGGGGGATCTTAGCTACAAGAACAGGTTGGAGAAGCTGGATTTGTTTTCATTAGAGCAAAGGAGGTTGAGGGTGATTTGATAGAGGTGTACAAGATTATGACAGGCTTAGATAGGCTAGACAGGGAAAGGTTGTTCTCAATAGTTGATGGTACAAGGACTAGGGGACACAGATTTAAGGTTTTGGGCAAGAGATACAGGGGGGATGTGAGGAAAAACTTTTTAACGCAGCAAGTGGTGAGGATCTGGAACTCGCTGCCGACGGAAGTGGTGGAAGCGGAGACACTCAGGCCGCAATTTTCTCCTTGGTGTCGGGATGGGGGCGGGTCAGGTGGTTTCCGGGTTCCGGTCCCGTCCTCAGCTGCCTCCGCTCTGTAATCGGGATTTTCCCATGATTGGCCTTGTTAAGCCCGCCCTGCGGGTTTACCGGCCAATTAACAGGAAGCGGGTCTGATGACGTCATTTGATGACGTGCCATCTGCCGGTTTCCTTAAAGGGACCATGCACAATTTAATTTTGACAGTTGATTTTTCAGTGTTTGACAGCACTGAGGTGCTGCAAACACTGACAATCACTGCACAATGGTGAACTCTTGCACCCAGGCTCTCCAATGACTCCCTCCATATGCTTATGGAGGGTTAGGGTTCGGGTTATGGAGGGAGTCACAGTACACAGGGAGGTTCTCTTCCCTTCCAAGGGTGGAAGAGACCTCCCCAGGACACCAACTTACCTTGCACCTCCACCCAACCTTCTCTACTTTATTACTTCCCCATCTCATTAGGTCCAATTGTTTCATTGGCTCCGATGTTGCTGGAATAGATGGCAGCTGCAGGTGAGATGACAGAAGCGATCTGTCACTGGTGCGAGAGGTTCTACCAATGAGGTGGCACTGGACATACAGTTGAATTTGTAAGCTAAAGAAATCTGTATATGTATTAAAAATGCAGTAACCAACATTTTCTTTGCTCTGAAACTCACCATGTGCAACATGTCATCCTTGACACCACTTCTGCAGCTGTCATCTTTTCACAAACATCAGACGAGACTCACAACACGCCACACTTACCTGGCGTGTTGTCCGGACGTCGTGAAACCCAACTCAGAAGCTGGAAAATCGAAAAAGAGCCTGAAAACTGCTGACAAGTACCTGGTAATAGGCAGTTAATTGCCTTTAATCCGTTTCCCGCCGCTAGGTCTCGGGTCCATTCGCAAATCGGGGACCCGACACTTGGGAAGGTTGTTTGGAGGCGGGTTGACAGCGGGTTCAGGACCCGCCATCAATCAAAACGAATTTAACCTCTGACCCGCCTCCAAACCCGCCCTCTGAGCACCGGCAAAATCGCGGCCTCAATGTTTTCAAGGGAAGACTGGATAGGCACTTGAGGGAAATAAACTTTCAGGGCTACCGGGATAGAGCAGGAGAATGGGACTAACTGGATTGCTCTACAGAAAGCCAGCACGGACTCGATGGGCCGAATGGCCTCCTTCTGTGTCATATGACTCTATTTATAACTCTAGGGGAAAAATTCAGTATCGCCCCGTTTGGGGCGCAATTATCGGCCGGGCGCAAAGATTAGCGCCTGGCGCTAATAATCGCTTCTGACTGCAAACTTGACTTTTATCGCCCCTGGAGGTGATTGGAGCGCTAAATCAGGCGCTACACACCTGTCTTAAGGCGCAAAGGCCGAGGAGCGAGGCATTACCTCAGAGCGCTGGCGAAGCTCATGTGATGTCAGTCAGCAATGGAACACAGACACAATGGCGCCGGCCAGTTCTTAAAGGGGTGGGTTGATCTTGCTTTCCATCCACATCCTGCTCACTGCAGCCTTGAATCTCGGCCTGGAGAGACCTGTACATCAAATCTGCTGGAAAGAACAATGGAGTGAACATGGGAAAGAGCTCAGAGTGCAACCCCCAAAGTCTCTTCTAAATCGATACAAGAAAGGGCAAGTCAAAATGAACCTGCAAAGTGCTGCTCAGTATCCAAAACTCCTTCACACAGCGTTGAATCTCTCCAGAAGTCTTTCTCTCTCTCTCTCTGAATGCGTGGTTCAAAAATGTCACCAACAAAAAAAGGCAGGAAGCAGTCGCTTTTAAATAGCGCTCCCCCGTCCCTGACTGCAAAACGCTCCCCTCAACCTGTCGGTCCTAGCGGCAGGTGGTAAGGCAGGGGGCGCCACTCAATATCCGTTCCGGGGCGCTACCGGGGAGTTGCGCACTCGACTGACGTCACGATCTGCCGGCGCAGGAGATCGTGGCGGTAGTGTTTAGCGCCGCCGCAAAATGTCTAGTTAATTTCACGAGCGGCGCAAACATCGCCGCTCCCGGGCGCTAGTTGCTTTGCGCCCCATTAGTGCCCTCTTAAGGCACTAACGGGAGGCGCAACCAACTGAATTTTTCCCCCATGACACAGGGAATGTTGTCAGGTAATATCTAATATTGCAATTATTTACATACTTATGTCTGAAATAAATATAAAATAATCTGTCAGCTGTGCAGTGTGGAGCAATGTGGGTAGCACTTTCACCTCCAGGTCAGAAAGTTGTGGGTTCAAGCCCCACTCCAGAGATGTGAGCACAAACACCAGGCTCACGCTCCAGTGGTGTACTGAGGGAGAGGCTACACTTACAGAAGTGTCCATCTTTCAGATGGGACATTTAACTGAGGCCCTGGCTGCCCTCTCAGGTGAATGTAAAAGATCCCGTGGCACTATTTTGAAGAAGAGCAGGAGAGTTCTCCCCAGTGTCCTGACTAATATTTATCCCTCAACCAACATCACTAAAACCGATGATCTCATTGCTGTTTGTGGGAGATTGCTGTGCGCAAATTGGCTGCCGCATTTCCGACATTACAACAGTGACGACACTTCAAAAATAATTCACTGGTTGTAAAGCGCTTTGGGATGTCCTGAGGTTGTCAAAGCTGCTATATATTTTTTTTCAATGTGCTGTCACACACAATGTTAGGCAATGACAGGATGAGGGTTGACATCCATGATTCCTCACACAATGAGTTCCCAATCTCGGCCAAGTTCTCAGAGGGAAGGCGCAGAATAGAGGCAAGGTGCTTTGTTACATGGAAGGGAGAACAGCTAAGCAAGTCACCTAGCAGCCAGTTATAAGGTACTATATGATTAGGATCGGTCCATTGGACAAGGAATGATACATGGAAAAGGGGTACTTGAAAAGGAGGGGAAGAAAATAGTAAAATTGGTGAGGAGGTGGAATAAAGAGTTCCACAGGAACCGGTAAGTTTGGGAAAGAATTTTGGCCACCCAGTACATGTAAAAAATCTCTATAATACACGGCTATTAAACCTTTGGAAACAAACCAAATAGGACATTAACATAAGATTCCCCCATACTAAGCCTCTTTGTGGCCTTTGCTTCCAAAAGACTTGACTTTATTAGGAAGATAACTAAAACGTATGTGATAGTTATTATGTCTTGTGTATATTTTCTTTCCATTATAATTACGTTGCTGAGAAACTGGACTTTGTCCCATTTTATAGACACAGTGGATCAAACATTGTGGGACTGTGGCAGGGATAACATATGGTAGAATTCCATCTAAATTGCACATTCAACATACATACCTGGAAAATAACCTGGACAACAAGCAGCAGCTGACCAAACAGCTTCAAAATAGCTGTCACCGACCTGATTATAAGTCTATGACATGCAAAAACAAATAGTTACACAGGCTTGGAACTTAAATTCCTGCACTTATATTGGAGGAAAAAGTAATCGAAAAAGCTCATGGAATTTTGGCCTGTATCTCAAGGGGGCTGGATTATAGAATCATAAAATCATAGTACAGCACAGAAGGAGGCTACTCGGCCCATCGAATCTGCGTCAGCTTCTTCGGAGAGCAATCCATTTAGTCCCACTCACCCCCGCTCTTTCCCAATATCCCTGCAATTTTTTCTCCTTCAAGTATTTATCCAATTCTCTTTTGAAGACTCCTATTGACTCTGTATTCACCTATCAGGCAGTGCATTCCCAAACCTAACCACTCGTTGCGTAAAAAAGTTTTTTCCTCATGTCGCCTCTGGTTCTTTTGCCAATCACCTTAAATCTGTGCCCTCTGGTTATCGACCCTTCAGCCATTACAAAGAGATGAGGTTCTGCTTCAGCTGTACAGAGCCTTGGTCAGACCCTATCTGGAGCACTGCGTTCAGTTCTGGGCAGTGCAGCTCAGGAAGGCTATATCGGCCTTGGAGGGGGTAACAGCACAGATTCCCCAGA
Organism: Squalus acanthias; assembly: GCA_030390025.1. Classification (NCBI taxonomy): domain Eukaryota; kingdom Metazoa; phylum Chordata; class Chondrichthyes; order Squaliformes; family Squalidae; genus Squalus; species Squalus acanthias. The sequence goes on along the minus strand of CM059434.1, from coordinate 82,230,170 downwards.
ATGATACCGAGCTTTAAAGCGTTAAATGATGAGGACGGATTGCATAGACTAGGCTTGTATTCCCTTGAGCTTAGAAGTTTGAGGGGTGAACTAAGTGAAGTGTTTAAAGTGATAAAAGGTTTTGATAGGGTAGATGCAGAGAAACTATTTCCTCTGGTGGGGAATCCAGAACCTTTCATGTGCAGATAATGCCATCTCACACAAACAGAGCTTCATATTATCAGTAACACATGTCCCACCTGTGGTGTCTGTGACATATAGATTACTTTCCCATCAGGAAGGGGGCACAATCTGAAAATTAGAGCTAAGCCATTCAGGAGAGAAACCAGAAAGCACTTTTTTACACAAAGGGCAGTGGATATCTGCTATTCTGTCCCACAAAAGGCTGTGGATGAAGGCCCTGCTTAGCTCACATCCACAATAGCAATCATTCTGCTGCAAAAAATATCTGAGGCAAAGTCATCCTTCCTTTACACGTAGCATATTGCCAGCTCCAAGATATATAGCCACTAACTTATTTAACAGGTCAGTAATTGCGAAACTGTCAGGCTGAAGTCTTTTAAGAATTACATAGAATGTACAGCACAGAAACAGGCCATTCGGCCCAACCAGTCCATGCTGGCGTTTATGCTCTACTCGAGCCTCCTCCCGTCTTTCCTCATCTAAATCTATCAGCATAACCCTCTATTCCCTTCTCCCTCACATGCTTGTCCAGCCTCCCCTTAAATGCATCTATACTACTCACTTCAACCACTCCCTGTGGTAGCCAGTTCCACATTCTCACCACTCTCTGGGTAAAGAAGTTTCTTCTGAATTCCCTATTTGATTTCTTGGTGACCATCTTATGTTGACGGCCTCTAGTTTTGCTCTTCCCCACAAGTGGAAACACTCTCTCTGTGTCTATTCTATCAAAACCTTTCATAATTTAAATTTTAATTTGAAGCCTTGACAGTGCACATGTGTCAGGAGTTTAACATTTGATAGTATTGCACACAGAAGGAAAATGATTAAGCAGTGTCGATTGTAATATGGGCATTTTGTAATCTCCTCCGGCCCTACAACCCTCCGAGATCCTCTAATTCTGGCCTCTTGAGCATCCTGATTTTAAACACTCCCCCATTGGCGGCCGTGCCTTCAGCTGCGAAGGCCCTAAACTCTGGAATTCCCTCCCTAAACCTCTCCGCCTCTCTTTCCGCCTTTAAGAAGGGAATGGAGTATAAAAGTAGGGAAGTCCTGTTACAACTGTACAGGGCGTTGGTGAGACCACACCTGGAGTACTGCGTACAGTTTTGGTCTCCTTATTTAAGGAAGGATATACTTGCATTGGAGGCAGTTCAGAGAAGGTTCACGAGGTTGATTCCGGAGATGAAGGGGTTGTCTTATGAAGAAAGGTTGAGCAGGTTGGGCCTATACTCATTGGAGTTCAGAAGAATGAGAGGGGATCTTATTGAAACATATAAGATTCTGAAGGGGCTTGACAGGGTAGATGCAGAGAGGATGTTTCCCCTCGTGGGGAATCTAGAACTAGGGGGCATAATTTCAGAACCAGGGGAAACCCTTTTAAATCGGAAATGAGTTGGAATTTGTTCTCTCAGAGGGTCGTGAATCTTTGGAATTCTCTTCCCCAGAGAGCTGTGGAGGCTGGGTCATTGAATATATTTAAGGTGGAGATAGACAGATTTTTGAACGATAAGGGAGTGAAGGGTTATGGGGAGCAGGCAGGGACGTGGAGTTGAGGCCAAGATCAGATCAGCCATGATCTTATTGAATGGCGGAGCAAGCTCGAGGGACCAAATGACCTACTCCTGCTCCTACGTCTTATGTTCTTATGTTCTTATGTAAGACGCTCCTTAAAATCTACCTCTTTGACACAGTTTTTGGTCACCTGCCCTAATATCTCCTTATGTGGCTCGGTGTCAAATTTTGTTTGATGACGCTCCTATGAAGCGCCTTGGGAAGTTTTACTAGGTTAAAGGCGCTATATAAATACAGGTTGCTGTTGTTGTTGTAAGTTTGATTACATATTCATGTATCTCCGCCCATAATACTGGCCCCGCCTCCAAGTTACAGATTTGTGAATTTCCTGCAATTTCGCTTACTCAGAGGCCCCCCTTCAAATTACCGTCAGATTTTCAGGCACAGCAGGAAACAAAGCCATTGATCTCGTGTTTTATTACAATTTTTGAGCATTTTCTTTTCATTTATCTTCACTGAGACCTGCTCTGTATTTTCGGTTTCTTTGAATGGATTTTTATGGCATCAGTATCAGTCGCATTAAAAAATGAAAAGCTTCCCCAATTGCAGATTCCCAAACATGCTGTGCCTGATGGGCATGAATGATGGTTAGATGAGTTAAAACTTAAACTTTCATACTTAAAGAAAGAATATATGGCGTGAATTCATTGTTTCCTTGGGCTCCGCTTGTTTACACGCATCGACACCCATTTTTACGTACGGGCATATTATAATGAGACTGGCAGTGAATTTGAGCATAACTGGACATTGGCAGAACGGCACTGGAATGGGTGCATTTTCGGGTCGAACCTCTGGGTTGCGCCCGCGGAAGATATTCCAGGCCATTATTTGTAAACTGATTATTGTCTTGCGCTGTTAAACTGTCGAAGTATGCACGTATTCTGGAACGCAGTGGTGGCCATCTCCTACCCTCAGGTCAGGGAGAGAGTCATCACAATGGGAAATATATCTGATGCTCAAGCATCCTTTTAACTGGTATGAAAAGTAGAGTTCAATGGCGTTCTGCTAACCGGCTAAATGTCAGCAGGAACAGTAAACCTCAGTAAAAGAAAGAAAGACTTGCATTTATTCAGCGCCTTTCATGACCACCGGACGTCTCAAAGCGCTTTACAGCCAATGAAGTACTTTTTGAAGTGTAGTCACTGTCGTAATGTGGGAAACGCGGCAGCCAATTTGCGCACAGCAAGGTCCCACAAACAGCAATGTGATAATGACCAGATAATCTGTTTTAGTGATGTTGATTGAGGGATAAATATTGGCCAGGACACCAGGGATAACTCCCCTGCTCTTCTTCGAAATAGTGCCAATAAGCAGACGGGGCCTCGGTTTAACGTCGTGAATAACACGTTTAGCGAGTTGGTCACACTGGAGGTAAAGGGTGTACAGGCAGGAAGTGAATGGGTGACCACCAGGCAGAGTAAGAGGTGCAGGCAGGTAGTGCAGGGGTCCCCTGTGGCCATCCCCCTCTCAAACAGATATACCACTTTGGATGCTGTTGGGGGGGGTGACTTATCAGGGGAAGGCGGCAGCAGCCAACTTCCTGGCGCCATGGGTGGCTCTGCTGCACATGCTGGGAGGAAAAAGTGTGGAAGAGCTATAGTGATAGGGGATTCAATTGTAAGGGGAATAGATAGGCGTTTCTGCGGCCGCAATCGAGACTCCAGGATGGTGTGTTGCCTCCCTGGTGCAAGGGTCAAGGACGTCTCGGAGCGGCTACAGAACACTTTGGAGGGGGAGGGCGAACAGCCAGTTGTCGTGGTGCACATAGGCATCAACGATATAGGTAAAAAACGGGATGAGGTCCTAAAAGCAGAATATAGGGAGTTAGGAGGTAAATTAAAAAAGAGGACCACAAAGGTAGTAATCTCAGGATTGCTACCAGTGCCACGTGCTAGTCAGAGTAGAAATACGAGGATATTTCAAATGAATACGTGGCTAGAGGAATGGTGCAAGGGGGAGGGATTCAAATTCCTTGGACATTGGAACCGGTTCTGGGGGAGGTGGGTCCAGTACAAACAGGACGGTCTGCACCTGGGCAGGGCCGGGACCGATGTCCTAGGCGGAGTGTTTGCTAGTGCTGTTGGGGAGGGTTTAAACTAAAGTGGCAGGGGGTTGGGAACCTGAGCAGGGAGACAGAGGAAAGGGAAATAAGGATAAAAGCTAAAGACAGGAAGGAGAAAAACAAAAGTAGAAGGCAAAGAACTCAACGGTTTAAATCAAACATGGTCATAGTAAATAATAATTCATATAGGTCTGAAAGCGTTAAAAAAACAAGCCTGAAGGCTTTGTGTCTTAATGCAAGGAGCATTCGGAACAAGGTGGATGAATTAGCTGCGCAAATAGAGGTAAATGAATACGATTTGATTGGGATTACAGAAACATGGCTCCAGGGTGGCCAAGGCTGGGAACTCAACATCCAGGGTTATTCAATATTTAGGAAAGATAGGCAAAAAAGAAAGGGAGGTGGGGTAGCATTGCTGGTTAAAGAGGGGATTAACACAATTGAAAGGAAGGATATTAGCTCTGATGATGCGGAATCTGTATGGGTAGAACTGAGAAATAACAAGGGGCAGAAAACGTTAGTGGGAGTGGAATATAGACCTCCAAACAGTAATACGGAGGTTGGGGATGGCATTAAAAGGGAAATTAGAGAAGCATGCAGTAAGGGCACAGCAGTCATCATGGGTGACTTTAATTTACATATAGATTGGGCTAACCAAATTAGTAAAAATACTGTGGAGGAGGAATTCCTAGAATGTTTACGAGATGGTTTTCTGGAACAATATGTCGAGGAACCAACCAGAGATCAGGCCATCTTAGACTGGGTATTATGTAACAAGAAAGGATTAATTAGCAATCTTGTTGTACGAGGCCCCTTGGGTCAGAGTGATCATAATATGATAGAATTCTTCATTAGGATGGAGAGTGAAGTAGTTGAATCAGAGACTAGGGTCCTGAATTTAAATAAAGGAAACTACGATGGTATGAGGCGCAAATTGGGTAGGATTGATTGGGGAATGTCACTCAAGGGGTTGACTGTGGATAGGCAATGGCAAACATTCAAAGACTGCATGGATGAACTACAGAATTTGTACATCCCAGTGTGGCATAAGCATAAAACAAAAAGGGTGACTCAACCGTGGCTAACAAGGGAAATTAGGGATAGTATAAGATCCAAGGAGAGGGCATATAAATTGGCCAGAAAAAGCAGTAGCCCTGAGGATTGGGAGCAGTTTAGGATTCAACAAAGGAGGACAAAGGGATTAATTAAGAAGGGGAAAATAGAATATGAAAGTAAGCTTGCTGGGAACATAAAAACTGACTGTAAGAGCTTTTATAGATATGTGAAGAGAAAAAGATTAGTGAAATCAAGTGTAGGTCCCTTGCAGTCAGAAGCGGGGGAAGTTATAATGGGGAACAAAGAAATGGCAGACCAATTAAATGCATATTTTGGTTCTGTCTTCACAAAGGAGGACACAAATAAGCTCCCAGAGATGTTGGAGAACATACGGTCTGATGAAAGGGAGGAACTGAAAGAAATCAGTATTTGCAGGGAAATGGTGTTAGGGAAATTGACGGTATTGAAAGCCGATAAATCCCCAGGGCCTGATAATCTACATCCTAGGGTACTTAAGGAAGTGGTCCTAGAAATAGTAGATGCATTGCTGATCATCTTCCAACATTCGATGGAATCTGGAACTGTACCCATGGATTGGAGGGTAGCTAATGTTACCCCACTATTCAAAAAGGGTGGTAGAGAGAAAGCGGGGAATTACAGACCGGTAAGCCTGACATCGGTAGTGGGGAAAATGCTAGAGTCCATTATAAAGGATGTAATAGCTGAGCATTTCAAAAACAGTGACAGGATCGGACAAAGTCAACATGGATTTACAAAAGGTAAATCGTGCTTGACTAATCTACTGGAATTTTTTGAGGATGGAACTGGGAAAATAGATAAGGGAGAACCAGTAGATGTGGTGTATTTGGACTTTCAAAAGGCTTTCGATAAGGTCCCGCATAAGAGATTAGCGGGTAAAGTTAAGGCACATGGGATTGGGGGCAAGGTATTGACTTGGATAGAGAACTGGTTGGCGGACAGAAAGCAGAGAGTAGGAATTAATGGGTCTTTTTCCGAGTGGCAAGCAGTGACTAGTGGGGTACCGCAGGGATCGGTCCTTGGACCCCAGCTATTCACAATATACATTAATGATCTAGATAAGGGAATTAAATGTAATATCTCCAAGTTTGCAGATGACACAAAGCTGGGTGGGAGTGTGTGCTGCGAGGAGGATACCGAGAAACTCCAGGATGATCTGGACAGGTTGGGTGAGTGGGCAGAAGCGTGGCAGATGCAATATAACGTGGATAAGTGCAAGGTTATCCACTTTGGTGTCAAAAACAGAAAGGCAGACTATTATCTGAATGGCAATAGATTGGGAGAAGGGGAAGTGCAACGAGACCTGGGTGTCCTTGTGCACCAGTCGCTGAAAGTAAGCATGCAGGTGCAGCAGGTGGTGAAGAAGGCAAACGGTATGTTGGCCTTCATAGCGAAAGGGTTTGAGTATAGAAACAGGGATGTCCTGCTGCAGTTGTACAGGGCCTTGGTGAGACCACACCTTGAGTACTGTGTGCAGTTTTGGTCACCTTATCTGAGGAAGGATGTTCTTGCCATGGAAGGAGTTCAGCGGAGATTCACAAGGCTGATACCTGGGATGGCAGGAATGTCATATGAGGAGAGATTGGGTCGATTGGGCTTATACTCACTGGAGTATAGAAGAATGAGAGGGGATCTCATCGAAACATATAAAATTCTGACAGGTCTGGACAAACTAGATGCAGGAAGAATGTTCCCGATGGTCGGAGAGTCCAGAACCAGGGGTCATAATCTACGGATAACGGGTAAACCATTTAGGACAGAAATGAGGAAGAATTTCTTCACCCAGAGAGTGGTGAACCTGTGGAATTCTCTACCACAGAAGGTAGTTGAAGCGAAGTCATTAAATATATTCAAGGTTGAGTTAGATATATTTCTTAAAGCTAAAGGTATCAAGGGATATGGGGAGAAGGCAGGTACAGGGTACTGAGTTTAGATGATCAGCCATGATCTCATCGAATGGCGGAGCAGGCTCGAGGGGCCGAATGGCCTACTCCTGCTCCTATCTTCTATGTTTCTATGTTTCTATCCAAAAGACGGCACCTCCGACAATGCAGCATTCCCTCAGCACCACACTGGAGTGTCAGCCTGCATTTTTTGTGCTCAAGTCTCTGGAGTGGGACTTGAACCCAGAACCTTCTGACTCAGAGGCGAGAGTGCTACCCACTGAGTAAACTCTTAGTAACACACTGGGGCTGTGCACTAAATTGATCAGAATGCAATGTTAACATGTTGAAGGAATACTGCGGTGCTATTCCTAAGTTGTACCTTTCATGTGCAGATAAGGCCATCTCACACAAACTGAACTGTTATGCTTCATATTAACGCCCATTTTCAGTCCAATATCGTCCAGGAGGCACTGAGAATCGGCCCCTCTGTGAGCATCTAAAGCACAAAGAATTATTTTGCCCAAACAGGTTTAACTTTCTATTTGGACTTAAAGTAAACTCATACAGTATATTCATCATGGATGATTAATAATCTATGCAACAAGTTATTTAATCAGATTGACTCTTGGTCAGAAATGGATATAATCCTAAATCCATGACAGTATGACAGAATTGTAATTTGAGGACAAATATTACCAACTGGGTACAAAATGAGATATAAGCTCAAATTTATTACTAGCCTGAAATCAGTATTAGTCCCAGGAGAAATACAAAACACACATTACACTTGTGCTGTGGGGCTCTAGACCAAGCATTGTATTCCAGCCACACTGACAGCTGGTATTCCAATTTAACCTTGGCACTGCCACGCTGACCAAGTTCGAGCTGGTGGCAAAAGGAAAAACAATAATAAATCACGAGAATTTGTATTTATATAGCACTCCTCCTGTACAGGGAGACATCCCAAACCATTTAACAGAACAAGGACATCAACCGTGGGGAAAGGGGGAAAATATCGAGTGGCTAGGATGGGGAACCTATTTTTGACTCGTTCTCAGGATGTGGGCATCGCTGGCGGCGTCGGCCTTTATTGCCCATTCCCTAGTTGCCCAGTTTTGATATAACTGAGTGGCTTGCTAGGCCACTTCTGCGGGCAGTTAAGAGTTAATCACATTGGTGTGGGACTGGAGTCACATATCGGCCAGACCGGGTAAAGACGACCGGTCTCTAAAGGACTTTAGTGAACATGTTGGGTATTTACGACAATCCGACACAGCTTCACGCAGATACCAGTTTTTATTTCCAGATTTTTTTAAAGTTGAAATCAAATTCGCAAACTGCCCGTGGTGGAATGTGAACTCACATTCTCTATATTATAAAATCGAGGCCACTGGATTCCCAGTCCAGTAACATAACCCCCATACTACTGTACCTCATTGTGTTTAGGCATAAAAATTCCATTTGACAATGATATTCATTGCTAATAGCTAAATGTCAATCCAACGATGGAGAGTGATTCAGCAACGTATACCTATTACGAAATTGGCAGACATACGAATTTAACAGGCAGGAAAAGACCAGCTGGTCCATCCAGCCTGCCCCACACTGATGATGGCCGGAGCAACATTACTGAACACTTCCTGCCCTCCCCACACACCCCGCAGCCGTGTAATCTCCTGGGAGAGGCAAAAAATACAGAGAAAAAACCACAGGGACAATAAGGGATAAAATACCCTGGAAAATTCCTCTCCGACCCCCTCAGGCAATCGAAACCAGTCCAGATCACATGGACCACGTGTTATCTGTAAATATGCTTACCTTCTTTATGATGTGATCTCTGCCCCAGTCAAGAACCGGTCCAGCTCCCTCTTGAAGACAGACAGAGGCCAGAATTTCCCTTACCTGGGCAGGTCCGGTGCGGGCGGTGGCCATGGTGGATCACGATCCCATTGCTGGCTCCTTCCCTCTGCACAAACCGCCTTTGCGTCAATAGGGCCTATTAAGCCCGCCCTGCGCATTACCCAGCCCAATTAAATGGAGCGGGTCTGCTGACGTCATCCATGATGCATTTTCAGCCAGGATCTTTAAAGGGGCCATGGCCACATTACATTTGAAGGTTCATCTAACATAGTGCTGTCAGTGCACTACAGCATTGGAGTGCTGCAAACACTGACAGTGACTGCACCGAGGCAGAGGGCTGCACCCAGGTTCTCCGATGACTCACTCCATATGATTGTGGAGGGAGTCAGAGCACGCAGGGAGGTCCTCTTCCCTTCCAATGGGTGGAAGAGACCTCCCCAGGAGACTGAAACAGCCTGGTCGAAGACGTTAAACCGAGGCCTCGTGTGCTCTCTCAGGTGGACGTAAAAGATCACATGGCACTATTTCGAAGAAGAGCAGGGGAGTTATCCCCGGTGTCCTGGCCAATATTTATCCCCCAACCAACATAACAAAACAGATTATCTGGTCATTATCACATTGCTGTTTGTGGGAGCTTGCTGTGCACAAATTTCTTTCTTTGCTGATGTGCTTGGTGCTGCTGGTGTTGGAGCTCATTGTGATCAGATTCTGAGGACCAAGGTGAGAGAGTATAAATGGCACAAATGTTGATGGAATGCATGGCAGGTGAAGTAGGGATGACAGAAGCAATCTGTCAATGGTGAGAGAGGTTCTTCCAATGAGTTGACACTGGATGGAGACTTTGCTGGAAAGACTTGCAGCCTGCAGAAAGCTCAATCTGTGCTGGCAATGCAGTCAGCAACAGCTTCTGCCTGAGGAAAGTGATCAGCTGTCGAGTGGGAGCTTTTATACTACATTTGATGCTGTCAACTAATCAGCTGGATCAACTCCCGCCTCAGGTTGACAGACATGGTCCCCGAGCAGCGTGAGTCCCATGAGCATCCAGTGAAATTGGAAAGATAAGGTTAAAAAGACTCTTAAGTGTCTGACAACAAGCTAATAATACTTTAAATTGGGTCGCCCGCCTCTGCCGGTCGGGTCGCTGCCGCGCTGACAGACGCACCCAAGGGAAAGGCGCGCGGGGGCGGAATGACGGCGGGTTCCCGATCCGCTGCAAGAACTTTCAACTTTCCCACCCGACCCACCTCCGATCGCGCCCGCATGGACCCCAGAAAATTCCGGCCAGAGTGTCAGCACCCACCACACCAGCCGGCAGCACATTCCAGAGGCTTGCTGCTCTCTGGGAAAAGAAGAACTGCTATGGATGTTCTATATTAGGGAATTAGGGAGTTGGGGACAGCACGGCCAAGTGAAGAACTAGACCCAGCTCCTCCATTTCATGCTGTCTGATGGCACGTAAGTCCATACTTAATAATAAGAGAAGGCAATGAAGCAACTTAAAATAGTAAAAGAGAAAGAAAGAGAAAGAAAGAGTTTGAAAGTGTTGGTTGAGAGGATACAAGTGAAGTTGCACGCTTGAATTTGACATGGACTGCCAGTTTGGAAAAATCTGATCTCAGCACTGATACCTCATTGGTCTCAAATTCACAAACAAGGCGGCAGTGCTGAGCTTCCAAACCATCAATCACATCAAATTCAAACATGTAAACCCAACAGCGCAGGAAGTACAAGTGCAAATTGAAGAGAGGACTCTTCTACGTCATGAGGCCATCAAAGGATAGAGTTACATGTCAGGGAGAGTACATAAAGATTCTCCCCCGTCACCCGATCGCAATCCTAGAGTTCACAGAAATGAGTAATTAGCCCCCGACAGCAGGGATAGACAGTCAGAGTTCAATCACATCCATGGGAATTTGACAAGACCGCAAAGTGCTTTCTGATATCCTGAGACACAGTTGTCACAGCAGGTTATCTCTCTCGTGGAAATGTTGCAGATACCAGACTGACAGAACATCGGCCGAAAGAAATGTTTTCTGCAAAAACGACAATTTTCCACTGGTACAAATCTGGCAGCAAATTTAGCAATCCATGTGAATTAAACTTTTGTACAAACTGTCGATGTATTTCGAATTGTAAATGGGGCTAAGTTTGAAGGCCAAGAAAAGTGTATTCTGCTGTGCTGTTTTTGTATTCCGGGCCAGAATGTGTGAGAAACGTTACTGTACCCGAGGCATAAATGGACAGTTAATCTGCATATTATCATTTGTCCAGCCCTGCCTATACAAATGTGGCTTTGCAGATGCTTATTTAATAGAAGACACAAAAGAAAATTCCTTATGAAGAAAGAATTTGCAGTTATATAGTGCTTTTCACAACTTCAAGATGTCCCCAAGCAATTCACAGCCAATGATGTACTTTTTGAAGTGTAGTCACTTTTGTAATGTAGGAAAGGTGGAAGAGGTTAAGAGACATTAAGAGATATTCAAGGCAAAAGGAGATGGTAATGGGACAGGTTAAGAAACAAAGGATGGCTCTAGATGAAGTGTAAATTGCGCGGGCAGAATGAAAGACAGCTGCCATGTGGGAGAGAAGAAAAAAAGACAGACAAAGAGTGTGGATAAAAAATATATATATGATAGGGGCCGAGGTTATGAACTGAAATTGTTGAACTCTATCTTGAGTCCAGAAGGCTGTAAAGTGCCTAATCGAAAGATGAGGTGCTGTTCCTCGAGCTTACGCTGAGCTTCCGTGGAACAATGCAAGAGGCCGAGGACGGTGAGGTCTGAGTGGGAGTGGTGCGAAGAATTAAAGTGACAAGCGACCGGAAGCTCGGGGTCCCCCTTACGGACTGAACTGAGGTGTTCCGCAAAGCGGTCACCCAATCTGCATTTGGTCTCCCCAATGTAGATGAGACCACATCGTGAGCAGCGAATACAATATACTAAATTGCAAGAAGTACAAGTAAATCACTGTTTCACCTGGAAGGGGTGTTTGGGGCCCTGGACAGTGGGAAGGGGGGAGGTATAAGGGCATGTGTTGCATCTCCTGCGCTTGCACGGGAAGGTGCCGGGCGAAGGGGAAGGGGTGCTGGGGGTGGTAGAGGAGTGGACTAGGGTGTCGCGAAGGGAGCGGTCCCTACGGAATGCTGAAAGGGGAGGTGAGGGGAAGATGCGTTTGGTGGTGGGATCACGCTGGAGGTGGCGGAAACGGCGGAGGATGATCCGTTGAATGTGGAGGCTGGTGGGGTGAAAGGTGAGGACAAGGGGAACTCTGTCGTGGTTCCAGGAGGGAGGGGCAGGGGTGAGGGCAGAAGTGCAGGAGATAGAACGGACACGGTCTAGGGCCATGTCAACCACTGTAGAGGGGAATCCTCGGTTGAGGAAAAAGGAAGACATGTCAGAAGCACTGGTATGGAAGGTGGCATCATCAGAGCAGATGCGGCGGAGACGGATAAACTGGGAGAATGGAATAGAGTCCTTACAGGAGGCAGGGTGGGAGGAAGTGTAGTCCAGGTAGCTGTGGGAGTCAGTGGGCTTGTAGTGAATGTTTGTCAATAACCTATCCCCAGAGATGGAGACGGAGAAGTCGAGGAAGGGAAGGGAAGAGTCGGAGATGGGCCATGTGAAGGTGAGGGAAGGGTGGAAATTGGAAGCAAAGTGAATGAAATTATCTAGGTCAGGGCGAGAGCAGGAAACGGCACTGATACAGTCATCAATGTACCGGAAAAAGAGGTGAGGGAGGGGACCTGAGTAAGACTGGAACAAAGAGTGTTCCACATATCCCATGAAAAGGCAGGCATAGCTAGGACCCATGCGGGTTCCCATAGCAACACCTTTGATTTGGAGGAAGTGAGTGGAGTCAAAGGAGATGCTGAGGGAAGTAAGGTGGAAATTACGGAGATACTGGCCATAATCTTCCAATCCTCCTTAGATATGGGGGGTGGAACCAGAGGACTGGAGAATTGCAAATGTTACACCCTTGTTCAAAAAGGGTGTAAGGATAAACCCAGCAACTACAGGCCAGTCAGTTTAACCTCGGTAGTGGGGAAGCTTTTAGAAACGATAATCCGGGACAAAATTAACAGTCACTTGGACAAGCGTGGATTCACTAAGGAGAGCCAGCACGGATTTTTTAAAGGCAAATTGTGTTTAACTAACTTGATTGAGTTTTTTGATGAGGTAACAGAGAAGGTTGATGAGGGCAATGTAGTGTACATGGACTTCCAAAAGGCATTTGATAAAGTGCCACTTAATAGGCTTGCCAGCAAAGTTGAAGTCCATGGAATAAAAGGGTCAGTGGCAGCATGGATATGGAATTGGCTAAGTGACAGGAAACAGAGAGTAGTGGTGAACGGTTGTTGATCGGACTGGAGGAAAGTACATAATGGGGTTCCTCAGGGATCGGTACTGGGACCTTTTTCTTGATATATATTAATGACTTAGACTTGGGTGTACAGGGCACAATTTCAAAATGTGCAGATGACACAAACGTGGAAGGATAGTGAACAGTGAGGAGGATAGTGATAGACTTCAAGAGGACATAGACAGACTGGTGGAATGGGCGGACACATGTCAGATGAAATTTAACGCAGAAAAGTGCAAAGTGATACATTTTGGTAGGAAGAACAAGGAGAAGCAATATAAACTAAAGGGTACAATTCTAAAGGGGGTGCATGAGCAGAGAGACCTGGGGGTATATGTGCACAAATCGTTGAAGGTGGCAGGGCAGGTTGAGAAAGCGTTTATAAAAGAAGACAGGATCGTGGGCTTCATAAATAGAGGCATACATAGATACATAGATACATAGAAGATAGGAGCAGGAGTAGGCCATCCGGCCCTTCGAGCCTGCTCCGCCATTTAATGAGATCATGGCTGATCCTCCAATTCAGTATCCCGTCCCCGCCTTCTCTCCGTAACCCTTAACCCCTTTTGCCTGTAGAAATATATCTAATTCCCTCTTAAATATATTTAATGAGCTGGCGTACACTGCCCTCTGTGGCAATGAGTTCCACAGGTTCACCACCCTCTGAGTGAAGAAATTCCCCCTCATTTCTGTCCTAAATGGTTTAGCCCTTATCCTTAAATTATGTCCTCTAGTTCTGTTCTCACCCGCCAAGGGAAACATTCCTTCTGCATCTAGTCTGTCTAGACCTGTCAGAATTTTATACACTTCTATGAGGTCCCCTCTCAATCTTCTAAACTCCAGTGTGTACATCCCTAAACTACATAGTCTCTCCTCATAGGTCAATCCCGCCATTCCTGGTATCAGCCTGGTGAATCGCCGCTGCACCCCCTCCATGGCAAGAACATCTTTCCTCAGATGAGGCGACCAAAACTGTACACAGTACTCGAGGTGTGGTCTCACCAGTGCCCTGTACAGCTGCAGCAAGGTATCCCTGTTCCTGTATTCCAACCCTTTTGCTATGAAGGCCAGCATACCGTTTGCCTTCTTGACCGCCTGTTGCACCTGCATGCTCGCCTTCAGTGACTGGTGTACAAGAACACCCAGGTCTCTCTGTACTTCCCCCTCTCCCAATTTATTGCCATTTAAATAATAATTTGCCCTCCCGTTCCTGCACCCAAGGTGGATAACTTCGCACTTGTCCACATTATAGTGCATCTGCCATTTATCCGCCCAATCACCCAGTCTGTCCAAATCGCTCTGGAGCTTCCTGGTCTCCTCCTCTGAGCCCACCCCCCCTCCTAGTTTAGTGTCGTCTGCAAATTTGGAAATGCTGCATCCGACTCCCTGATCCAGGTCATTAATGTAAATTGTGAACAGCTGGGGACCCAGGACAGATCCCTGTGGTACCCCACTTGTTACTGCCTGCCATTCAGAAAATGAGCCGTTTATTCCAACTCTCTGTTTTCTATCTGACAGCCAGTTCTCTATCCACGTCAATACTTTCCCCTTTATCCCATGAGCTTCAATTTTCCATGCTAATCTTTTATGTGGGACCTTGTCGAAGGCCTTTTGGAAGTCCAGATACACCACATCTACTGGCTCTCCCCCATCTATTTTACCAGTTACTCCCTCAAAAAATTCCAATAGATTAGTCAAGCACGATTTACCCTTTGTAAATCCATGTTGACTCTGTCCTATCCTGTCCCCATTTGCTAAGTGCTCCGCTATTTCATCCTTAATGATGGACTCCAGCATTTTGCCCACAACTGATGTAAGGCTTACAGGTCTGTAATTACCTGCTTTTTCCCTACCCCCCTTTTTGAATAGTGGGGTAACGTTAGCTACCCTCCAATCCATGGGCACTGTTCCCGAGTCTAATGAATTCTGAAAAATCATACTTAGTGCATTCGCTATCTCTAGGGCCACCTCCTTCAGTACCCTAGGATGCATGTTATCAGGCCCTGGGGATTTGTCCGCCTTCAATCCCTTTAGCTTCCTTAACACCATATCCTTAGAGATATTGATTTGCGTCAGTTCCTCCTTTGCCAATGTCCCTATTTTTCCCGATATCCCAGGGAGGTTTTTTGTGTCTTCCTTCGTAAAGACTGACCCAAAGTATGCATTTAGTTGGTCTGCCATTTCCTTATTTCCCGTTATATATTCCCCCGTATCTGACTGCAATGGACCAACTTTGGTTTTCACCAGTCTTTTCCTCTTGATATACTTATAAAAGCTTTTGGAGTTAGTTTTTATATTTTCCGCCAGCTTGCTTTCGTAAGCTATTTTGCCCCTCTTGATTAAGCCCTTTGTCCTCCTTTGCTCTATCTTAAACTGTTCCCAATCTTCTGCTCTGGCGCTTTTTTTGGCTATTTTATACGCCCTATCTTTGGATTTTATGCTGTCTCTAATTTCCCCTGTTATCCACGGTTGAGTCACCTTTTTAGATTTCCTTTTATGCCAGATTGGTATAAACAATTTTTGCAATTTTGTCATTCTATCTTTAAATGCTTGCCATTGTTTATCTACCTCCAGTCCTCCCAGGAACGTTGTCCAATCAGACCTACTCAGTTCCCGTCTAATGGCATCATAATTCCCCTTGTTTAAATTCAGGACCTTAGTCTCTGAGTCAATTTCTTCGCTCTCCATTTCGAGTGAGAAATCGATCATGTTATGATCGCTCTGACCCAAGGGTCCCCGTACAACAAGATTACTAATTAGTCCCTTCTCATTGCACAGTACCCAGTCCAATATAGCCTGTTCCCGAGTTGGTTCCTCGACATATTGATCCAGATAACCATCCCTTAAACACTCAAGGAATTCCTCCTCCTCATTATTTTTACTGATTAGGCTAGTCCAATCTATATGTAAGTTAAAGTCACCTATGATGACAGCTGTGCTCTTATTGCACGCTTCTCTAATTTCCCTCGTGATGCCCTCCCCAACCTCTATTTTACTATTTGGAGGCCTATATACCACTCCTATTAATGTTTTTCGCCCCTCGCTATTTCTTAGCTCCACCCATATAGATTCTGTATTAACTGAGTTAATATCCTTCCTTTCAATTGCATTTATCCCCTCTTTTACCAGCAATGCTACCCCTCCTCCCTTTCTTTTTTGTCGATCCTTCCTAAATACTGAATACCCCTGTATGTTAAGCTCCCAGCCCTGCTCACCCTGCAACCATGTTTCCGTAATCCCAATTAGATCATAATTATTAACCTCTATTTCCACAGCTAATTCATCTACCTTGTTCCTGATGCTTCTCGCATTAAGGTATAAAACCCTCAGGCTTTTTTTATGCACACATTTTTTATGAATTAGTTTGGCCCTTTGTTTTTTGTTCCTCACCCTTTTACCATTTATTTCTGTCTGCCTTTCACTTTCCTCTATTTCACTACATAGGTTTCTAGCCCCCTGCCATACTAGTTTAAATGCTCCCGAACTGCTTTATCAAAAATTACCCCGAGAACATCAGTTCCATTTTTGCACAGGTGTAGACCGTCCCTTTTGTATAGGTCACACCTACCACAAAACTGGTTCCAATGCCTCAAAAATTTAAAACCCTCCCTCTTACACCACTGCTCAAGCCACGTATTTAGCCTAACTATCCTGTTCTCTGTACTCTTACTAGCACGTGGCACTGGTAGTAATCCAGAGATTACTACCTTCGAGGTCCTACTTTTTAGCTTGGCTCCTAACTCCCTAAATTCTACTTGTAGGACCTCTTCCCTTTTTTTAGCTACGTCGTTGGTACCAACATGTATCACGACAACTGGCTGTTCCCCCTCCCCTTCCAGAATGTTCTGCACCCGCGCCGAGACATCCTTGACCCTTGCACCAGGGAGGCAACATACCATCCTGGAGTCTCGGTCGCGACCACAGAAACCCCTATCTATTCCCCTTACAATCGAATCCCCTATTACTATAGCCCTGCCACTCTTTTTCCCTCCCTTCTTTGCAACAGAGCCAGTCATGGTGCCATGAGCCTGGCTGCTGGTGCCTTCCCCCGATGAGTCATCACCCCCGACAACAGCACCTAAGGCGGTGAACCTGTTGCTAAGGGAGACAACCCCAGGGGATTTCTGCACTACCTTCCTGCCCTTGCTCTGCCTTTTGGTCACCCATGTACTATCTACGCTGGCCTTAACCTGCGGTGTGACCAACTCACTAAATGTGTTATCCACAACCCTCTCAGAATCGTGGATGCTCCAAAGTGAGTCCATCCGCAGCTCAAGGGCCGTCATGCGGTCCCACATGAGCTGCAGCTGGACACACTTCCCGCACACATGGTTGTCAGGGACACAGGAAGCGTCCCTGATTTCCCACATGTTACAGGAGGAGCATGACACAGGTCCGAGCTCTACTGCCATGACTTAACCCTTATATTACTTTTTAATTTTCTAGTTTTAGTTTATTTATTGACTTTTGTTTTCCCGAAGCTTACTTAGACCAATGTATACTGTACTCCTCTTATTCCTTTTTAAACTAACCAAATCCCACTAGTTTTAGTTTTACTTTCTAGGAAGGTTTGAGGAAAGTACTTACCAGTTAGTCTTACCTCCCTGGAGTACAAAAGCAAGGAAGTTATGATGAACCTTTATAAAACACTGGTTCGGCAACAACTGGAGTATTGGGCTGGATTTTGCCAGCCCTGGGAAGGCGGGTTTGGAGGCAGGACTGCTGGGAAAATGGCAGAATTTGGGGGCGGGTGCCCAACCCGCCTCCATGCCATCTTGCCAGGAGCCAGGTAGCCGTCCCGCGCGGGTCCCGTCTCCAAGGAGACGGGAAGGGATTAAAGCCACTTAACTGCCTGTTAACAGGTAGTTAAAAGGCAGAAAATAGGCTTATCACCATTTTGCCCACACAAGTGCGGGCTTCCCGAAGGCTCCGAAACCCGCCAGGGTCACCGAGGCCAGTAGTGGGTCTGCGGGAGTCGGAGGGGTCCAAAAGTGTGCTGTGGAGGTGAGTGATGGGTGCAAGTGTGGAGAGATGAGTATCTGAGGTAAGTGCAAAGTGTTAGAAAAAGTGTACTTATCTTTGTTTCTTCCTGCAGGCTTCAGACGGTGTGTATGTGGAGAGACTCACACCTCCGCGGTAGAGATGACAGATGCATTCTCCAATACAGCAACCATTTAATTTCTACAAAAGAAAGAGGTTTGATGAGGTCTTGAATTCAAGAACTCATCAAACTACAGAGAATGTCAGTGTTTGACAGATTCACAGAGCTGTCAAACAATGACAATTCATCTGTCAAAAATTTTTGACAGAAGAAACGTCATACGTTGATGTTCTCTGTAACCGGCTTTCCCTTACTTGGCCTGCTAAGCCCGCTGGGCGGGCTTCACAAGGTCAATCAAGGGAAAATAGCGTGGGTTGGCCAGAAGTTGATGGAGGCGGGACTGAAACCTGACAAGTGGGAGTCCCGCCTCCAAAAGCTCCCCATTGGCAAAATCCAGCCCATTGTGTCCAATTATGGGCACCGCATTTTAGGAAGGATGTGAAGGCCTTAGAGAGGGTGCAGAAAAGATTTACAAGAATGGTTCCAGGGATGAGGGACTTCAGTTACGTGGATAGACTGGAGAAGCTGGGTTGTTTTCCTTAGAGCAGAGAAGGTTGAGAGGAGATTTAATAGAGGTGTTCAAAATCATGAGGGGTCTAGACAGAGTAGATAGAGAGAAACTGTTCCATTGGCGGAAGGGTCGAGAACCAGACTACACAGATTTAAGGTGATTGGCAGAAGAACCAAAAACGACATGAGGAAAAACTTTTTACGTAACGAGTGGTTAGGATCTGGAATGCACTGCCAGAAAGGGCGGTGGAGGCAGATTTAATCGTGGCTTTCAAAAGGGAATTGGATAACTACCTGAAGGAAAAAAATTTGCAGTGCTATGAACAAAGAGCGGGGGAGTGGGACTAGCTGAAGTGCTCTTGCAGAGAGCCAGCACTGGCTTGACAGGCCGAATGGCCTCCTTCTGTGCTGTAACTATTCTATGATTCTATGTTTCATCTTACTCTCTATCTCTTTCATCGCCCAGGAAGCTCTGGCTTTAGTTGCCCTACCTTTCCCCCTCATGGGACTGTACGTCGACTATACCCGAACCATCTCCTCTTTAAAGGCAGCCCATTGTTCGGTTACAGTTTTGCCTGCCAATCTTTGATTCGAATTTACCCGGGCCAGATCCGTTCTCAACCCACTGAAATTTGCCTTTCTCCAATTAAGTATTTTTACTCTAGATTGCTCCCTGTCCGTTTCCATAGCTAATCTAAACTTTATGATATTGTGATCACTGGTCCCTAAATGTTCCCCTACTGACACTTGCTCCGCTTGACCCACCTCATTCCCCAGAACCAGATCCAGCAATGCCTCCTTCCTCATTGGGCCAGAAACTTCAGAAATTCTTCCCCCTCTCTGCCCTTTACACTATTACTATCCCAGTCTATATTAGGATAATTGAAGTCCCCCATTATTACTACGCTATAGTTCTTGCACCTCTCTGTAATTTCCCTGCAAATTTGCTCCTCTATATCTTTCCCACTAGTTGGTGGCCTATAGAATGCACCTAATAGTGTAATGGTACCTCTATAATTTCTTAACTCTAACCAAATAGATTCTGTCCTTGACCCCTCCAGGACATCCTCTCTCACTCCAGCACTGTAACATTCTCCTTAACCAATACTGCCACCCCACCTCCTTTCTTTCCTTCTTTATCTTTCCTGAACACCTTATATCCAGGAATATTTAAAACCCAATCCTGCCCTTTTTTGATCCAGGTCTCCGTTATCGCCACAACATCATATTCCCATGTGGCTATTTGCGCCTGCAGCTCACCAACCTTATTTACCATGCTTCATGCGTTTACACACATGCACTGTAAACCTATCTTAGACCTTCTTGTATTCTCTCTTAGTCTGACCCCACCTAATACCGTACTATTTCTTACTCTAGTGCTATCTGTCTCTCCCAATCCTTTGCGCACTTTGTTTCTCTTTTCTAATGCTACATCCTGGTGCCCACCCCACCCCCTTGCCAAATTAGTTTAAACCCTCCCCAACAGCACTAGCAAACCCCCCACCCCTCCGTGAGGACATTGGTTCCGGCTCTGTTGAGGTGCAACCCTTCCGGCCTGTACAAGTCCCGCCTCCCCCAATGTCCCAGGAACCTGACACCCTCCCTCCTGCACCATCTCTCCAGACACGCATTCACCTGCTCCATCCTCCTATTTCTATAACCTTGAAATTACAGCTGGTGATATTTACACACAAGCACTGAACAGATTCATATTTCATTCCTCCGTTTGCGATTTCAATGCTGGTGTCAACTCATTTATTTTAAGTGGATTAGCGTCCCCACCAAAATGGTGGACAGGGAGCATCATACGTGGACGAAAGGCCTCTGGTAATATCGCCAGCATTAATTTATAGGCTCAGTTCCTTTGATTTATCACGTTTAATTGGACATCAGTATTCGCTGTGATTCATACCCCACATCACAAAGCACAGCAGCAAGTGAAAGAAACAAAGGCTCAGATACATTCATGAATTATAGTAGATTCATTGTTATTACCTATTTATCGCACATGATTTATTTTGAAACCTTTTCAAATATGTTGTTGAAGTTCCATATTTCAGATGGGAAAATTCTAGGGTGGGGAGGGAGGGTTTCAACCTAGGAAATGCATTTATATTTAATGAGCTGATATAAAAAGTGAAAATTACCATGTCCTTTCCAGAGAATAAAACTCACAAGGGACCGCTGTCACATCTGTGTGCTGACAGGTTGCGGGCCACTTTCTCCATCGGTGGTGGGCTGGGGGGGGGCGGCGGGGGCGGCAGGATGAATTACATTATTCATAATGGCCTTCAAATTGCTTTGTGTTTTTCGCAAGCTGCTCCCAAGAATCCCGTGCCGGCCTGTGAGATTACTTGCAGCCAGCTGCATCTCTGCAGCCAGTTTTATCCTCAACCGCTTCCGAGTGAACTGCTCGCAGCACTGCACCGCTGGGGCCTTTCAGATCCGTCCACACCTCAACCAATTACTTTCAGCCCAAGTCGAGATTAATCAGAGAGTGAAAGGCAGACAGCATCGGCCCCAGTATAACGCGAATCACACAAAGGCGCTTCAGATATGCGAACTCTGCAAATTTAAAGGTAAATAGCCCAACAAAAAAAATAATAATTGGACGACTGTAAACATTCAATCGGCCTCTGCATCATTTGAATCAAGCGTAATTCATAGTTCCGGCCTCGGTTAAAAAGAGTCTCACACTGGTGTAAGATTTTTCAGGCAAGGAATTGTACCGCCAATTATTACTTCGCAGCCAAAGCGTCTGCCAGCCTTCTGGAACACTCAGTTAGCTTTGCATTTATTAGAGGAACCATTCGACTCTGGAGCCATAGTTTTACATAAACCTTCTCACCACCTCCCTCGTGAGCCCAGACGTCCTTATAACTGATTTCATAGAATCAGAGACTGATACAGCACAGAAGGAGGCCATTCAGCCCATCGTGTCTGTGCCGGCTCTTTGAAAGAGCGATCCAATTAGTCCCACACCCCCCTGCTCTTTTCACATAGCCCTGTAAAATTTTTCCTTTTCAAGTATTTATCCAATTCGCTTTTGAAAATCACTATCGAATCTGCTTCCACCGCCCTTTCAGGCAGTGCGTTCCAGATCACAACAACTCGCTGCATAATAAAAATTCTCCTCATCTCCCCTCTGGTTCTTTTGCCAAGTACCTTGGGCTGGATTTTACCAGCCCTGAGGAGGCGGGTCTGGAGGCGGAACTGCTGGGAAAATCCCGCCTCCAACCAATCTTCCCGGGAGTCGGGTCCCCGATTTGCGCAGGGACCCGACTCCTAGCAGCGGGAAGGGGATTACAGTCACTTAACTGCCTGTTAACAGGTAGTTAACAGGCAGTTAAGAGGCTTTTTCCCATTTTTCGACTGCTGCTGCGGGCTTCCCGACGTCGGGAAACCCCGCCAGGGTAAGTGTGGTGTGCTGTGGGTCTGTTGTTATGTTGGTGTTTGGATGACAGCTGCAGAAGTGGTGTGAAGGATGCAATGGGACACTGGTGAGTATCAGAGGTAAGGAAATGTTGTGAAAGTAATTTTTAATGTGGTTAGATGTTTCTGCAGGTGACAAGCTGTGAAGTGTTTGTGTGGCCTCATCTCATCGGGAGAAGTGACAGATGGCTTCTGCAATCTCAGCTGCAGCTGCCATCTGTTTTATCCTAAGGAGAGAGTAATGGGAGAGTCTGGGTGCAAGGGCTCACCTTTGGACAGTGATTGTCAGTGTTTGACAGCACCTCAATGCTGTCAAACACTGGCAATTCATCGGTCAAACAAGTGTGGTGCATATGCCTTTAAGAAAACCGGCAGATGAAGCGTCATCAACTAACGTCATCTGACACCGGCTTTCCCTTAATTGGCCGGCAAGCCCGCAGGGCGGGCTTAACAAGGCCAATCAGGGCAAAATAATGTCTGTTCGTCAGACGTCGCTGGGGGCAGAACTGGAACCCGAAAACCAACAGTCCCACCTCGAACTCGGCCTAGAAGGTAAGATTCCGCCCCTTAAATCTGTGTCCTCTGGTTACCAACCCACATGTCAGTGGAAACAGTTTCTCCTTATTTACTCTATCAAAACCCATCATAATTTTGAACATCTCTATTAAATCTATTAAATAAGTCATGGGCTTCGTCCCTTTGTCTAGGTTCTGTAATAAGATTAGAATGCTACCAGTGCGGGTGAGTGACAATGGCTTTTCACGCACATCAATGATTGACCTGGAGTTTCCTCCATATGCACAACCAAAACGTTAGACCTGAAAGTGGCGCCCGTGCTGCTGATGTCAAGTTACACCCAAGTATCCTCCCAATCTCATTAGAATATGCCCAAACTTAAAATGGACGTAAATGAGTGTAAATCAGCGTAAAAAAAATCGAGCCCAAGGAATGTGCCGAACCTGCTCCCGTATATTCCTTCCTTAAGTATGAAAATTTAAGTTTCAACTCATTCAACCATCATTCATGCCCATCAGGCACTGCATATTTCAGAACCGACAATGGGGGAAGCTTTTCAATTTTTAATGTGACTGATGCTGATGCCATAAAAATGCATTCAAAGGAACAGAAAATACAGAGCAGGTCTCAGTGAGGATACAAAAAAAAAAATTAAGCTCAAAAAATTGCAATAAAACACCAGAATGATGATGTTGTTTCCAGCTGTGCCTGAAAATCTGGTGGCAATGTGAAGCGGACCCCGAACACGCACAATTGGAGGATACTTGCATTAGAGAATCATGGATATGGCCAGTTTCGTGGGCAGAGATTTGGATGGAGGGTTTGATGGAAGGGGTTAAAAGATCAAGGAGAGTTAGATGTGCTGTAGTTAGGCACGTAACTCACGCCCAAAATACCACGATCTTTTAAACCACGGAATTGGTTTGCACCCAGATTACCGCAGACTCTGGGCGCATATACTGGAGGAAACTCCAGGTCAATATCTTTTTACATACGAACATATCAACAATGATGGACAGGTAAAGACCCTTTGGTCCATCGAGCCTGTCCCACACAATGGTGATACCTTGTGTATCACAATATATACACACCCCAGCCCACCCGAAACCATGTGCTCCCCTGGGAGAGGTAAAAAAAATTAAAAACCCAGGCCAATTTGGGGGGAAAAAATCTGGAAATTCCTTACCGACCCATCTAGGCGATCGAAACTAGTTCAGGAGATCACACTGGCCCTGATTTCCCTGCAGTACCTACCTTCTGTAAGAGGTGATCTCCGCCCCAGCCAGAAACAGGTCCAGCTCTCGCTTGAAGGAATTCAGCGAATCGGTGTCCACCAGACGAGCTGGCAGCCTGTTCCACAGGTCCACTATTCTCTGGGAAAAGAACCATCTCCTGAAATCTAACCTAGATTTGGCCGTATACAACTTAAAATTGTGACCCCTGGCCCTCCGTAACCTATTTCATTGGAACAAACTGTCAACTGGAACACAATCTATTCCCTTCATTATCTTATAAACCTCAATCAGATCCCCCCTAAGTCTACGCTTCTCGAAAGTGTAGAGTCCCAACTCTTTTAGCCTATCTTGATAACTAAGATGCTTTATACTGGGAATTAGTCTAGTGGCCCTCCCCTGAACCCTCTCCAAAGCCTCTATATCACCCACCATGTGAGGAGACCAAAACTGGACACAGTATTTTTTTTAAATTTATTCATTCACAGGATGTGGGTGTCGCTGGCAAAGCCTGCATTTATTGCCCATCCCTAATTGCCCTTGAGAAGGTGGTGGTGAGCTGCCTTCTTGAACCGCTGCAGTCCGTGTGGTGAAGGTACTCCCACAGTGCTGTTAGGGAGGGAGTTCTAGGATTTTGACTCAGCGACGATGAAGGAACGGCGATATATTTCCAAGTCAGGATGACTTGGAGGTGAACTTTGAGGTGGTTGGTGTTCCCATGCGCCTGCTGCCCTTGTCCTTCTAGGCAGTAGCAATCGCTGGTTCAGGAGGTTCTGTCGAAGAAGCCTTGGCGAGTTGCTGCAGTGCATCTTGTAGAAGGTACACACTGCAGCCAAGCTGCGCTGGTGATGGTGGGAGTGAACGTTTAAGGCAGTGGATGGGGTGCCGATCAAGCGGACTGATTTGCCCTGAATGGTGTCGAGCTTCTTGAGTGTTGTTCGAACTGCACTCATCCAGGCAAGTCAGAAGGGGAATCACTCGCCACAGAATACCCAGTCTCTGACCTGCTCTTGTAGCCACAGTAATTATGTTGCTGGTCCAGTTAAGTTTCTGGTCAATGATGACCCCCAGGATGTTGTCGGTTGGAGATGGTCATTGCCTGGCACTTGTGTGGCGCGAGTGTTACTTACCACTTATCAGCACAAGCCAGGATGTTGTCCAGGTCTTGCTGCATGCAGGCACGGACTGCTTCATTATCTGAGGAATTGCGAATGGAACTGAACACTGCAATCATCAGCGAACATCCCCACTTCTGACTTTATGATGGAGGGAAGGTTATTGATGAAGCAGCTGAAGATGGTTGGGCCTAGGGCACTGCCCTGATGAACTCCTGCAGATGTTTGGCCTCCAACAACCACAGCCATCTTCCTTTGTGCAAGGTATGACTCCAGCCAGTGGAGAGTTTTCCCCCTGATTCCCATTGACTTCAATTTTACTAGGGCTCCTTGATGCCACACTCGGTCAAATGCTGCCTTGATGTCAAGGGCAGTCACTCTCACCTCACCTCTGGAATTCAGCTCTTTTATCCATGTTTGGACCAAGGCTGTAATGGTCCACTCAATAATGTGTGAAACAATCTAAGGGCTAGAATCTCTTGGTAAAATCTTGCCTAATTGAGGAATGCTGGGTTCAGCATTATCTTGCACATGTAGATGATCATTTTTGACTTTAATGCATGAGAAGCCTTAGGTGTATAAACATAAAATTAACAATCACGTTCCTGGATATGAAACGGCAAGAGGCAGAAATAGCCTCAAGATACTTTACTGAAGAGAAAATATAAATCAGATAGTGCCCTTATAATTATTTACCAGTGGATCTCCTGGGGAGATGCTAATGGCTAAGAATTAAAAATAAAGACATTGAAAACATGAAGTAAAGAGGAGGGGAGGGGAGGACTCAAACAGTAACACCAAAGAGGTCAGGTAAGGAGAGGCCGAGTGAGGACAAGTGGGCGAGAAGAGACTGAGCGGGGTTTCGGTGTGGTGTGGGCGGCGGGGGAGGCCTCGACTTACCCTGTTGGGCCTGGAGGAGCACTCCAGCGACTCTAGGCACCACAAAGGAAAGTTTTAGAGTTTCCTGAAGGGCATCTTCTGTTTGTAGAACAGCTGCAGACCTACTCCCCAGTTCAGACCCTGATTAAAATGCCATTAACGCAATAGCATCCTTATTTGCACAAATTTATGAGGCTCTGGCCTGCTTTAGGCGGATGCCTCATCCGCTTGCAAAAACATTGCAGATTAAAGTGGGAAATGGGTGGGATTTGAGCGGGTGAGTAACTCGTCCACTTTTAACTATCCATACGCCCTGTTTCCACCAGGCGGGTTGTGATAAAATCAGGCCTGATGTATAGAGAGGTAGGTGAGACTGAACTTGGAGAGAAATTCTTTCGAACATATGGAATATTTTCCCTCTGCTGAATGATTGTTTCTTTCAGCAACTAAATTTGTGTGTTGCAGAAGTGCACGGATGCTGAAGCTATTCATTAAAGTGAACTTCTCGCAGTGAACAGAATGCAACATCTGTGGAAGACTCATCTCAAACAAATGATACGCCCTGAGATAACAACTAGCGAGGCTCCGCACACTGACAACAGAGCAGATGGCCTTTGTCACGATGAGACAGACTGAGGAATGGAACACACCACATGAAGCAGCATAAAACCTCATTTTTGTCAAACATTTCACATTATAAAAACAAAATAAAAAACGCTGAACTATTATATGGACAATCTACATTAATTTCTACAACAAGCTATTAATTCCCATCTATCAGCGGAAAAATAAGTGATTGAAACTAGGATCAGTAAGTATAGCTTCATTCTATGATGTATATAAATTGGAATTTCATATCTAGCAACTGAAAATAGAAACTAAGTTTATTCATAAATGTGCCATTTTCCAAATGTTATATAAATATACTAATCTACCTAGATATTTATACTTACCCAATATACTTATCTATCTACATCTTTCATGAAATCTTACATCTTCCTGTTTACAAAACATTACTTCCTGTTGTGGCTTTATTGTCACTTTTCCCATTATTATTAAAAGTCTTGCAGTTGCTCGCAATTCCCGCTTGGCACATTTACTTCCTGGGGGGTCGTTTCTGCTCTAAAAGATTGTTTTGCATTTATAGAAAAGTGTGGATTCCAAGGTGTGACTTCAAAGTATGCCATCCAAAGTGTGAGACCCAAGGTGTAGCATCCAAGGTGTGTCATCTGAAGTGAACCATAAACTTGGGCAGTAAACCAGCAGGGTAGATCACCAGCCCATTATAGAACATAAAAATATAGGAATTGCTAGACAAAAAAGTCCAAGGTCCATCTAGTTTGCCTTCTACCATCCGGGTAGTCACAGGATACAACAATAATGGAGTTGTTGACTAATCATAGCAACCAATCTCTATCAATGAGTCTACAACAGACCCAGACATGAGGCGAGGAAAACCCCAATGGTGGAGAGCTTTGGGAAGCAGAGGTCCAAAGTCACCTGTGACATGAATCTTGTCATTCATGTGGAAATGACTTATGAAGTAATACTGGGCGGCCTGCTGGTGGCGCTGTCCAGGGAGAGTATAAATACTCAGGCATGGGCCCAGCTTGCTCAGGACATTCTTTAACAGGAACTAGTGAAGGACACAACTAGATCTCCATGTTGAAAAACAGTTGATTAAAGCTTTGTTTAACGCTTAGACCAAGCGCCGAGTAGTTTTCTTACGTCAACCTGTTCCTCCCAAGCATTGCTACATTTATCATATGTCATGCCTCAAATTTCTCATATACTGCATTCCAAAATATTATTTCCTGAAATAAATCTATCGAATTTGCATTTGAATTAATCAATACTAATCCTTCCACCGTCTCCCGAGGGAGCCTGTTCCATAGACTGACCACTCACTAAATAAAATAATGGGGGGAATTTTAATCCCTAAGAATGGGTGGTTAGCGGGTATAAATGTTAAAATACTGGAACCTGCTTTCAGCCCGTCCACTTCCAGTTTTAACGGAGGCAGGTGACCAATCCGCTCTCAGGAGGCAGGTCGGTCAGTAAAATCTTTTAAGGATGCAGCATGCCTCCATTTTTACTGTATTTTTAGTTTTAAACCATTGAGGCTGGTTTCCTGGACGCGGGAATCCCGGCAGGTAAAAGCAGGCAAGAAGGGTCGGATCCATAAGGCAAGTGCCTTTGCAGCACTGCTTGTGGGCCAGGAGAAGCAGGACTGTTTCCCCCCGGCCCAACAAGCTAACCCTGTTAGCTCCCCACCCCTCCGCGATCTCCGACTCCCCCACACCCCCATGATCTCCAACTCCCCGCAACCGCCACGATCGCTGGCTCCCCCACCCCAGCGATATCCGACTCACTCAGCGATCTCTGACTCCCCCCACAATCTCCGACTGCCCTCCGCAATCATCGATTCTCCCCTCGATCTCCGACTCCCCCCGCGATCTCCGACTGCCCTCCGCGATCACCGATTCTCCCCCCGATCTCTGACTCCCCCTCACGATCTCCGATTCTCCCCCCGCGATCTCCGACTGCCTTCCGCGAACGCCGATTCTCCCCCCGATCTCTGACTCCCCCCGCGATCTCCGACTGCCCTCCGCAATCATCGATTCTCCCCTCGATCTCTGACTCCCCCCGCGATCTCCGACTGCCCTCCGCGATCGGCGATTCTCCCCCCGATCTCTGACTCCCCCCGCGATCTCCGACTGCCCCTCACGATCTCCGATTCTCCCCACGATCTCCGGCTCCCCCCACTCCCCGCAATCTCCATCACCCCCAGCAATCTCCAACTCCCCACCCCAACGCAATCTCTGAATCCCCCCCACGATCTCTGATCCTCCCAGCCCTCCACAATCTCCGATTCGTTCCCCTCCCCACGTGATCTCCTACTGACCTGGCAACCGCTCCCGGCTGCTTTCCCGCTTGTCAATCTGGCTGGCTGTCAGGCAGGAAACCTGTTGAGAAAATTTAAAAGATGCCCTGCAGTTACTTTTAGCAAGACATCCGAGAAACCCATACTTCTGTTCACTGCCCCGAGTAACTATTGGGGCCAATATTTCCACAAATTAGTTTTGAATTTCCCCAGCAGGTCATGGTCTACATTTTCTAGTCAATTTAAAATCCTAAAATCAGCAATCATATCACCTCTCAACCTCTTTTCCAGTGAGAACCTGCCCAATTTTCATAATCGCACCCCATGATCCATCACCTTAATTATTCTGGTTGCCCACTTCTGAGTCCTCTCAATAGCTGCATTATCCTTCCTGTACTGTGGCGACCAGAACTACACAGTATTCTCAGTGCCACCGCACCGATGATTTAAAGTGGCAGAATTACCTCACTATATCGGCTCAATATTGACCTTTTAATGCATCCCAACATCTGCTTTATTCACTGCCACTGAGCATTGTTGCCTTAGCTTCAGTTTATTGTCAGTCAGGATCCCCTGATCTCTTTTATTTCGCGTACACATTGTTTTATTTCCATTTCAGTAATGCTCCCTTCCTGGATTTTTTTTTTGTCCCCATGTGAAGCACTTTGCATTTCTCTACATTGAATTCCATCTGCCACCTGTCTGCCCAATTCCCAAATATATTCAAATCCTCCTGTAGCTTATCCTGTTCAGCTTTGGAGTCTACCGCCTTCATTGGCCCATATTTTCCGATTGCAGACCTCCCGCGGGCAGAGGCCTGCGATCTGGAAAAATCTACGCCCTTACCTGAGGGCTCCCGGGACGCACACGCTTCTGCTCCTGGGCCTCACCAAACTCCAAGTGCACAGGGCCCACGTACCCCAGAGGCGCAGGTAGTTCGCAGCGTCCCTGGGATCACGTGGGCCATGGAGAGCCAATCACAGAAGGGAATCTCCCTTCACACACTTGACAGGAAGACCTGTCAAATATATGAATGGAGATCACCCCAAAAACATAGAAAAACTTTAAATAAATTTTTTAAAAAACAACACATTTTTAAAATGACTTGAAATTACAATAAATTAAATATTTTAAACAAAAATGTAATTTTTTGAAAAAAATAATTGAAGTATTTTACAGGGCTAAAAATAAACTTACCTTTTTTTAAAGTATTTTTAAATGATAAATCAGTGAAAAAAAAATTATTTTTTTACTTTTTTCAACTCTTATCCTGGTAAAAGCAGGTCTTACGCTTTTACCAGGCGTAAGAATTGTAAGTGTTTTCTGCGGGCGGAGGGTCTCCAAAAAGCGGAACTATCCGCCCGCAGAGGCCCTTCTCCAGGGCAGCCGAAGGATCTGTCAAGACCATTCTTGACAGATTGGAAATGCCGGTTTTCTGCGCTTGCGCAGTGCATGCCTGTGGTAACACAATACAGCTTCCTGTGACTCGAACTTTATTGCATCACTTCCTGTGATTAGTCCAGGATAAATACTGGACTGAGCAGTTGGATCCTGGAGAGGCATAGAGTAAGACCTCTTTTGTATGTAGCACCTTTTTAGTTGATTAAAGCTTACTTTAAGTTCACCACGCGTAAGGCTCATTCTTACGACAATTTAATCAACTTTGAAAAACTTCGCACTCAAACTTTTTGGACGAACTCGGAACTAAGGATCCAGGGAATCACCCATCATGGAAAACATCCTTAAACCATCGCGTCTTGACTTGGACCCAAACACCCCAGCAGCCGGTAAGGTGTGGAAACACTGGTATCGCACGTTTGACAATTTTCTCGAATATTGCAAGGCTGATGATGACACAAAGTTGCGGATACTCATCAACTGTGTCACTCCGAATGTATTTCAGTATGTTAAGGAATGGGGCAGTTACGAGGAGGCAATTCGGACGCTTAAAAGACTATATACTAAGACACCGAATGAGGTCTATGCCAGACATCTACTAGCTACAGCCCAACAAGGGCCGGAGGAATCCATTGATAAATTCCTCCAAGAGCTTCGCAGACTTAGTATGGACTGTAACTTTCAGGCGGCCTCAGCTGAGCTGTACCGTGAAGAAATGATCCGTGATGCTTTCATCTGCGGGCTTGCCTCCCCATTTATACGCCAGCGTCTACTGGAAAGTAAGACACTTGAGCTTCAGAGAGCTTATGACATGGCTTGCTCTCTAGATCTGGCAAAAAGAAATGCAGACCTTTATACAGTGCCCAGACCTCGGTCTGCTGCCTTAACTACAGTCAGGCAATTTAAGAGGCCACAGGTGAACTCTATTAGGGAGGACTTTATCCCTGACGATCAATCTGATGACTTCACTGATGAAGAGGATGATGACCCCACTGTGGCAGCCTCTTGGCAATCTAAGAAATGCTTCTTTTGTGGTGATGAGTTTCACCCTCGGAAATTCTGCCCTGCTCGCAATGCGTTTTGCAGTCATTGCAACAAAAAGGGTCATTTTGCAAAGGTTTGCCTATCAAGAGCCTCTACGAGGGCTTATCAAGCTAAGTCCTACCGAACTGCCCCGGTAAGGGCCTATCAAGATGTTCCGGCTAAAATCTATCGTGCTTCCTCTCGGGTTTTCTCTCGAAGAAACACACCTAGAGTTTCAGCCACTCTTTGTGCAACGACACCAATTACAGCTGCTTGTCCTCAGAACCTATTCCATGCAGCTACAAAAGCATCAATTAATGGACATACTTTAGATGCCTTAATTGACTCAGGTAGCACTGATAGTTTCATTAGGGAACAGATTGTTGCAGAGTTAAAGCTACATGTTTTCCCATCGGACCAGGCAATTGCGATGGCTCAGTCATCACTTAATACCAGAATTTCTGGCTTTTGTATGGTTGAAATAACACTTAATGGTCACAGGTATCCCTCCACCCGGCTTTCGGTGCTCAAGGACTTATGTAGTGATCTTATCTTAGGGCTGGATTTTCAAAAGCAGCATAAGAAGCTCACCATTGAGTTCGGCGGATCCAAACCTGAACTCACTATTTCTAATATACGACCTCGATTACCGTTCTGTGCATTGTCAGCAGCTTCACTGGATGAACCCTCACTGTTTACCAGTATCCCTCCTCGATGCAAACCGATTATAACAAAGTCACGACGTTTCAGTCAGGAAGACCAGTCTTTTATTGCGGCTGAGATTTCTCGGCTTTTAGCAGAGGATATCATCGAGCCTTGTTCGTCGCCATGGCGCGCCCAGGTCGTTATTGTTAAGAACCCTCTACAACCTCACAAGAAACGGCTGTGCATTGACTATTCACAGACCATCAATCAATATACGGACTTGGACGCATACCCATTGCCGCGCATCGATGATATGGTTAATAAACTGGCTGAGTACACGGTGTTCTCAACATATGATCTAAAAAGTGCCTATCATCAGGTACCCTTGAAGGTCTCAGACAAGCAGTATACGGCCTTTGAAGCCAATGGACGGCTGTATCAATTTCGTCGCCTCCCCTTTGGGGTCACTAATGGAGTGGCTGTCTTCCAGCGAGCAATGGATGACCTGGTCAAACAGGAAGACTTGAAGGATACGTTTCCTTATCTGGACAATATTACTGTCGCAGGTCGCAATCAGCGGGAACATGACGCCAATCTCCAACGATTTTGGGATGCACTCCAGCACCGTAATTTGACATTAAATGCGGCTAAATCCATTGAGTCACAACCAACCATCAACATCCTTGGCTATTGTGTGGGCAATGGCATCATTAAACCTGACCCTGAAAGGCTTCGCCCACTCCAAGAACTCCCGCCACCTAAGAATCCGGCCTCCTTGCGCCGGGCCCTCGGCCTGTTTGCATACTATGCTAAATGGATTCCTAACTTCTCGGACCGAATCCAACCTCTACTGAAGGCCAGCACATTCCCACTAGACACAGCGGCTGTTGCAGCCTTTAACCTCCTGAAAAAACAGTTGGAGAAAGCGGCTCTTCACTCCATCGATGAGAGTCTTCCTTTTGTTGTTGAGTGTGATGCCTCGGAGGTGGCGATCTCGGCCACTCTGAATCAGGAAGGTCGTCCGGTGGCATTTTTGTCCAGGACTTTTCAAGGGGCTGAGCTACATTATCCTCCAGTCGAGAAAGAAGCTACAGCCATCATAGAGGCAGTACGGAAGTGGAGTCATCTCCTAGCTCGCCAGCACTTTACCTTAATCACGGACCAGCGATCGGTCGCCTTCATGCTCGATAATCGAAAACGGACCAAAATTAAAAATAATAAAATCCAGCTTTGGCGGCTGGAATTGGCCTCTTTTGGTTACACCATCCACTATCGACCTGGCAAGGAGAATGTGGCTCCGGATACCCTCACACGAGCATTCTGCTCCGCCATGGCACCCTCTACGCTCATAGACATCCATGATGGGTTGTGTCATCCGGGCGTTACTCGCATGCTACACTTCGTGCGGTCCCAAAATCTCCCATTCTCTACCGGGGATGTAAAGAAGATGTGCTCGGACTGCAGAGTCTGTGCGGAATTGAAACCTCAGTTTTTCCGCCCCTCGGGTGGTATACTCATACATGCGACCCAGCCAATGCAACGGCTTAGCATCGATTTTAAGGGGCCGTTGCCCTCTTCAACTCGCAACACTTATCTATTGACCATGGTCGATGAGTATTCCCGTTTTCCGTTTGCCTTTCCCTGCCCCAATATGCTGACGACCACGGTTATCAGCTGCCTTGAGCAGGTATTTGCTTTCTGTGGCATGGCATCCTATGTTCATTCGGATCGGGGCCCTTCTTTTATGTCAGGAGAACTCAAGGCCTATCTCTCGGAACGGGGTATTGCTGCCAGCAGAACGACGCCTTATCATCCGGTCGGGAATGGGCAAGTCGAGCGTTTTAACGCTATCATCTGGAATGCGGTACGTCTGGCTTTGAGATCTCGGGGCCTACCCAACCAGCAATGGGAAGCAGTACTTCCAGATGCATTACACTCCACACGGTCCCTCCTTTCGACCGCCACAAATACGACGCCTCATGAACGGTTCTTCCGATTTCAGCGTCGCTCATCCTATGGGATATCTCTCCCGTCGTGGCTGACTGCACCGGGACCAGTGCTACTCCGAAGATATGTCCGGGCGTCTAAGAATGACCCCCTGGTAGATGAGGTTGAGCTCACTGACGTCAACCCTACCTACGCCTATATTCGGTATCCTGACGGTCGGGAATCTACCGTGTCATTGCGGGATCTGGCTCCCTGCCCGCCGAAACATAGAGGGACACCAGGGGATGATATTGTACCAGGCACATCTCTGGGCTCGCCAGGTGCCTCTCATCACGATCTGGATCTGACGCCGGCTGGTACCTCACTCCAGCGTGCCGACCTGGAGCAGACTGACTATGAGCCCGTCGGGGCTCGCACGCGCAGCCACGATCCACCCCGTACCATACGCTCGGAAACGGATCTGCCACAGCCCTGCCCGACACCCGTTCGGGCACCAGTACACAGTCAGGATCGTCCTGACCCCTCACAGAGCGGGCTGGATCACTCGGACTCTGGTCCACGGCCCGCGGCGGGTAAACGGGCTAGGGGCCCTCTACCGCTACGAGAACCCAAACGGGTGCGGCTCTCCCTCGTCCGGCGGCTACGAAATGGAGGGAGCATCCCGGCCTCCTAATCTTTTGGGGAGGGAGAATGTGGTAACACAATACAGCTTCCTGTGACTCGAACTTTATTGCATCACTTCCTGTGATTAGTCCAGGATAAATACTGGACTGAGCAGTTGGATCCTGGAGAGGCATAGAGTAAGACCTCTTTTGTATGTAGCACCTTTTTAGTTGATTAAAGCTTACTTTAAGTTCACCACGCGTAAGGCTCATTCTTACGACAATGCCTGAAACCGGCATTTCCGATGTCCCTACGGGTGGGTACACAGCTCGTACACACCCGTAGGGATCAGAATTTCTGAGCCATTAACTTTGTATCATCTGCAAATTTAGCCATTGTGCTTTTGACGCCTAACTCCAGGTCATTTATGAAGACATTGTTTAGACCACACTTGGAGTACTATGAACTGTTCTGATCTCCATATTATAAACAGGATATAGAGGCACTGGAGAAGATTCAAAAAAGATTTACTAGAGTGATACCAGAACTGAGAGGTTATACCTATCAGGAAAGATTGAACAGGCTGGGGGTCTTTTCTCCAGAAAAGAGAAGGCTGAGGGGTGACCTGATAAATAGATCTTTAAGATTATGAAAGAGAAGATGTTTCCAGTTGTGGGGGAGACCAAAACTAGGGGCCACTAACATAAGTTAGTTACTAATAAATCCATAGGGAATTCAGAAGAAGCTTCTTTACCCAGAGAGTGGTTAGAATGTGGAACTCGCTACCACAGGAGTGTTTGAGGTGAATAGCATAGACGCATTTAAGTGGAAGATAGATAAACAAATGAGGAAGAATGGAATAGAAGGATATGTTGACAGGGTTAGATAAAGTAGGGTGGGAGGAAGCTCTTGTGGAGCATAAACACCAGCATAGACCTGTTGGGCCAAATGGCCTCTTTCCATGCTGTACATTCTATGTAATTCTATGTAATATTAAATAAAAGAGGTTCCAAACACAGACCCCTGTGGGACCCCACTGGTAACATTCACCCAGGCTGATGACAATCTTTGTACCGCTGTCCTCGGGATTCTATCGGTCAACCAATTACGTATCCATTGTAAAATGTTTCCACTGATTCTCGCTTTCTTTATTTTCAGCATCAGCCTTCACAGGGGAACTGTATCAAAGGTCTTACTGAAATCCAAGTACGCCACATCCACTGCCTTACCCCTATCAAGCTCCCTTGTCTCACTCTCAAAGAAAACCAGTAAATTAGATTGACTAGACTTCCCCTTCACGAACCCATATTGACTATCTTTTATGAGTTTATTTCTATCCAAATGCTCCATGATCTTATCTTTAATAAGGGTTTCCATAATTTTACCCACACTGGATGCCAAACACACTGGTCTGTAGTTTCCTGCGTAATTTTACAATTTTCATTCCCATGGATTTCCCATCGATCTGACCCGCTGTTTTAGCACCAAGTGGTGAAAGTGAAAATTACCCACCCTGTGTCATGATTTTGTTATGTTCGAGCATCACACATTGATACCAAGTCTAAGTATTACTGTTAGAAATCAGGAGAAGGCCCAGGCAGGTCAGTGTTACTCCCAGAGATCAGGGGAAGGCCCAGGGAGATCAGTGTTACTCCCAGAAATCAGGAGAAGGCCCAGGGAGATCAGTGTTACTCCCAGAGATCAGGAGAAGGCCCAGGGAGATCAGTGTTACTCCCAGAGATCAGGAGAAGGCCCAGGGAGGTCAGTGTTACTCCCAGAGATCAGGGGAAGGCCCAGGGAGGTCAGTATTACTCCCAGAGATCAGGAGAAGGCCCAGGGAGATCAGTGTTACTCCCAGAGATCAGGAGAAGGCCCAGGGAGATCAGTGTTACTCCCAGAAATCAGGAGAAGGCCCAGGGAGATCAGTGTTACTCCCAGAGATCAGGGGAAGGCCCAGGGAGGTCAGTGTTACTCCCAGAGATCAGGGGAAGGCCCAGGGAGGTCAGTGTTACTCCCAGAAATCAGGGGAAGGCCCAGGGAGGTCAGTATTACTCCCAGAGATCAGGGGAAGGCCCAGGGAGATTAGTGTTACTGTTAGAGATAAGGAGAAGGCCCAGGGAGATCAGTGTTACTCCCAGAGATCAGGAGAAGGCCCAGGGAGGTCAGTGTTACTCCCAGAGATCAGGGGAAGGCCCAGGGAGGTCAGTGTTACTCCCAGAAATCAGGGGAAGGCCCAGGGAGGTCAGTATTACTCCCAGAGATCAGGGGAAGGCCCAGGGAGATTAGTGTTACTGTTAGAGATCAGGGGAAGGCCCAGGGAGGTCAGTATTACTCCCAGAGATCAGGGGAAGGCCCAGGGAGATTAGTGTTACTGTTAGAGATAAGGAGAAGGCCCAGGGAGATCAGTGTTACTCCCAGAGATCAGGAGAAGGCCCAGGGAGGTCAGTGTTACTCCCAGAGATCAGGAGAAGGCCCAGGGAGGTCAGTGTTACTCCCAGAGATCAGGAGAAGGCCCAGGGAGATCAGTGTTACTCCCAGAGATCAGGAGAAGGCCCAGGGAGGTCAGTGTTACTCCCAGAGATCAGGGGAAGGCCCAGGAAGATCAGTGTTACTCCCAGAGATCAGGGGAAGGCCCAGGAAGATCAGTGTTACTCCCAGAGATCAGCGGAAGGCCCAGGGAGATCAGTGTTACTCCCAGAGATCAGGGGAAGGCCTAGGAAGGTCAGTATTACTCCCAGAGATCAGGGGAAGGCCTAGGAAGGTCAGTATTACTCCCAGAGATCAGGGGAAGGCCTAGGGAGGTCAGTATTACTCCCAGAGATCAGGAGAAGGTCCAGAAAGGTTAGTATTACTGTTAGAGATCAGGGGAAGGCCCAGGGAGATTAGTGTTACTCGCAGAGATCAGGAGAAGGCCCAGGGAGGTCAGTGTTACTGTTAGAGATCAGGAGAAGGCCCACAAAGGTCAGTATTACTCCCAGAGATCAGGAGAAGGCCCAGGAAGGTCAGTATTACTCCCAGAGATCAGGAGAAGACCCAGGGAGGTCAGTATTACTTCCAGAGACCAGGGGAAGGCCCAAACAGGCTGATGCTACTACATATCGAATTTCCCTAACAATCTATCACCACTGAAAACTGTTGCTTGATGGAACACTGCAGCCATGGTTATAACCTGAAATCCTGTCCTCAGTACTGCAAGGCTTTAGTTGGCCCACTCTAACACTCCAGTACCATAATACCATCAGTATCAAACCACTCTGGAAGTACATTTATATTTAGAAATAGACTCAAATGCCTTTTGAACAGCACATAATTCTGCATGTTGTTGTCAAAAATAGTTAAGTGTTTACCTTCGAGGCACTACAAATTTTTAATAGTGTTTCTACAGTGCCAGTGCAAACAGTCTATGCAAATTCTTGGCCTATATACAGGGACTCCTACACGTTGAGTGTAGCAGTGGTACCACAGAGTCTTTAAAATGAGTTGGTGGTGCCAGCAATCCAGCGCAAGCCAGCAACAGTTTCTCTTCCCAATTCTCCTCTGATTCATAGTGCACTGTTTTACATCCTGAGGAACAGAGGCCCTTTCTCAGTGTCACTGCCTAAATACCTGCGAGTCATTCATCTTAAACAAGGCTGCACTACATGAAGTATTTTGTTGCTGGTAACTTACAGCAGTGCCTTGTGCCTTTTCAACGCAAGAAAAGAAACCAATAAATTAAAAGGACTATTACTCTTAAAAAATAAACTTATTTAACCACTGAATATTCTCTAGCTATTTCAAGATGTGCACATTTTTTCAAAGCAGGGAAGTAATCCAATTTGGCATCTCTTAATGATTGCTCTCAAATAGCTTATTTCAAGGAAGTGAATCCATTCACTTGATGGAAGTCTACATTAAAGGCTTTTGCTTCTAAAATAATCCCTTGTTAAAGTTCTTTAGCAGAGTTATTGAACCCAGAAGGATAATTTAAATTAAAGAAAGAACCTGCATTTATATAGCGCCTTTCATGACCTCACGACATCCCAAAGCGCTTTACAGCCAATGCAGTACTTTCGAAATGCAGTCGCTGTTGTAATGTAGGCAAATGCAGCAGTCAATTTGCGCATAGCAAGGTCGCACAAACAGCAATGAGATAAACGACGAGATATTGGCCCGTATTTTCCGATCACAGGCCTCCCGCGGGTGGAGGCCTGCGATCTGGAAAAATCTACGCCCTTACCTGAGGGCTCCCGGGACGCACATGCTTCCGCTCCTGGGTCTCTCCAAACTGCAGGGCCCGTGTACCCCAGAGGCGCATGTAGTTCGCAGAGTCCCTGGGATCACGTGGGCCATGGGGAGCCAATCACAGAAGGGAATCTCCCTTCATACATTTGACAGGAAGACCTGTCAAATATATGAATGGAGATCACCCCAAAAACATAGTAAAACTTTAAATACATTTTTTTTAAATCACATTTTTTAAATGACTTGAAATTACAATAAATTAAGTATTTTAAACAAAAATTTTATTTTTTGAAAAAAATAGTTGAAGTTTTTTACGGGGCTAAAAATAAACTTACCTTTTTTAAAAGTATTTTTAAATGATAAATCAGTGAAAAAATAATTTATTTTTTTTACTTTTTTGAACTCTTATCCTGGTAAAAGCAGGCCTTACGCCTGTTTTTACCAGGCGTAAGAATTGTAAGGGTTTTCTGCAGGCGGAGGGTCTCCAAAAAGTGGAACTATCCGCCCGTAGAGGCCCTTCTCCAGGGCAGCCGGAGGATCTGTCAAGACCATTCTTGACAGATTGGAAATGCCGGTTTTCAGCGCATGTGCGTCGCATGCCTGAAACCGGCATTTCCGATGTCCCTCCGGGTGGGTACACAGCGCGTACACACCCGTAGGGATCGGAATATCTGGGCCAATCTGTTTTAGGTGTTGGCTGAGGGATAACTGTTGGGGAGAACGCCCCTGCTCTTCGAAGAGTGCCGTGGGATCTTTTACATCCACCTGAGAGAGCAGATGGTTTCAACAATTTTTAAAAAATGCTCTGTGAGAATGCTTCCAGGAGGAGGCCGAACACTTCTTTGTGTTGTTGCTGTACTGAGGCACTGGTGGGTACATTGAGATTTTACAGTGGGGCTTATTCTGAGTGCAGTGTGGGGATAATAGATGGCACAGCACTAAACCAGTCGAGCAGGTCCAATGATGTTCTAAGCCAAGCGGACATTCACTGTCAAGGGTTGTGACATTTTCAGAAGCACTGTCATTAAATGACAGCTTTACACGGAATGCTGTTTGTTGTCCTTCGTGGTATAAGGGTGATTTTAACCCTACTCGCCCGGTGGAAACTGGACAGGTGGGCAGTTAAAATCACCCAGGTTACTTACCAGCCGGACCGACCAGCACGGACACGATGGGCCAAATGGCCTCCTTCTGTGCCGTAAATTTCTATGATTAAAGTCGGCAGGAACCCACCGTTCCGAATTTTAACCTGTTCTGCTGAACAGGTAGCCAGGAGACTTGCCTGAAGCAGGAGAGGTCCTTCTTTACACATGCACGCTGTGTCCCGATGACGTCATCAGGAACCGACTACAGTTTTAACTGGTGGCCTGAGCGGGGAAGCCGCTGTTGCTTTGCCGCTAGGTGAAGACAGTAGGAAGAGGATCCGGGGCCAGGAGAGGCCCAAACAGGTAAGTCTCCTTGTGGGAGCAGGAATAGCAGGAGTGCTTCTCAGGGCCCCACAAGGAAAACCTGGTCCCCTCCTTCCCGAACACTAGACCCCCAGCGAATTGGCCGCAGAACTCAATCCTGCCATCTACATGGTGCAGGCGAACTTGGTGAGTGGCCTTAGCTCAGCGCCAGTTAAAATTCCCCTTACAACTTCTAAAGCTTGTTGTGATTGACAGCAAGATTGTTGACATAGTGTACCAGGACTTGCTGGTTGGGAAGGGTTGCGGGCAGCTCTTACGATCAGTTTTTCTGGTGCCGACCTAGAAATGACCAGATTTACTGAATCTAATTGCACAACTTGTCAGCTGTGGCTCAGTGGGTAGCACTCTCGCCTCTGCGTCAGAAGGTTGTGGGTTCAAGTCCCACTCCAGGGACTTGAGCACATAATCTAGGCTGACACTCCAGTGCAGTGCTGAGGGAATGCTGCACTGTCGGAGGTGCCGTCTTTCGGATGAGGCCCCGTCAGGTGGACGTAAAAGATCCCGTGGCACTATTTCGAAGAAGAGCAGGGGAGTTCTCCCCGGTGTCCTGGCCAATATTTATCCCTCAACCAACATCACTAAAACAGATTATCTGGTCATTATGACATTGCTGTTTGTGGGAGCTTGCTGTGTGCAAATTGGCTGCTGCGTTTCCTACATTACAACAGTGACTACACTCAAAAGCACTTCATTGGCTGTAAAGCGCTTTGAGACGTCCGGTGGTCGTGAAAGGCGCTGTATAAATGCAACTTTGGTTCTGCCTTCACAAAGGAGGACATAAATAACCTCCCAGAGATGTCGGGGAACATAGGATCTAATGAAAGGGAGGAACTGAACGAAATCAATATGTGTTAGGGAAATTGACGGGATTGAAGGCCGATAAATCCCCAGGGCCTGATAATCTACATCCTAGGGTACTTAAGGAAGTGGCCCTAGAAATAGTAGATGCATTGCTGGTAATCTTCCAAAATTCGATAGACTCTGGAACAGTACCCATGGATTGGAGGGTAGCTAATATTACCTCATTATTCAAAAAAGGTGGTAGAGAGAAAACGGGGAATTATAGACTGGTAAGCCTGACATTGGTAGTGGGGAAAATGCTAGAGTCCATTATAAAAGATGTAATAGCAGAGCACTTGGAAAACAGTGACAGGATCGGACAAAGTCAACATGGATTTACAAAAGGTAAATCGTGCTTGACTAATCTGGAATTTTTTGAGGATGTAACTGGTAAAATAGATAAGGGAGAACCAGTGGATGTGGTGTATTTGGACATTCAGAAGGCTTTCGATAAGGTCCCACATAAGAGATTAGCGTGTAAAGTTAAGGCACATGGGATTGGGGGCAAGGTATTGACTTGGATAGAGAACTGGTTGGCAGACAGAAAGCAAAGAGTTGGAATAAACGGGTCTTTTTCCGAGTGGCAGGCAGTGACTAGTGGGGTACCGCAGGGATCGGTCCTAGGACCCCAGCTATTCACAATATATATTAATGATCTAGACGAGGGAACTAGATGTAATATCTCCAAGTTTGCAGACGACACAAAGCTGGGTGGGAATGTGTGCCGTGAGGAGGATGCCGAGAAACTCCAGTATGATTTGGACAGGTTGGATGATTGGGCAGAAGCATGGCAGATGCAATATAATGTGGATAAATGTGAGGTTATCCACTTTGGTGTCAAAAACAGGAAGGCAGATTATTATCTGAATGGCAATAGATTGGGAGAAGGGGAAGTGCAACGAGACCTGGGTGTCCTTGTGCACCAGTCGCTGAAGGTAAGCATGCAGGTGCAGCAGACGGTTAAGAAGGCAAATGGTATGTTGGCCTTCGTAGCGAAAGGGTTCGAGTACAGGAACAATGATGTCTTGCTGCAGTTGTACAGGGCCTTGGTGAGACCACATCTTGAGTATTGTGTGCAGTTTTGGTCGCCTTATCTGAGGAAGGATGTTCTTGCCATGGAGGGAGTGCAGCGAAGATTCACCAGGCTGATACCTGGGATGGCAGGAATGACGTATGAGGAGAGATTGGGTCGATTGGGCTTATACTCGCTGGAGTTTAGAAGAATGAGAGGGGATCTCATTGAAACTTATAAAATTCTAACAGGACTAGACAGACTAGATGCAGGAAGGATGTTCCCGATGGCCGGGGAGTCCAGAACCAGGGGTCACAGTCTAAGGATAAGGGGTAAGCCATTTAGGACTGAGATGAGGAGTAATTTCTTCACCCAGAGAGTGGTGAACCTGTGGAATTCTCTACCACAGAAGGCAGTAGAGGCAAATTCATTAAATATATTCAAGAAGGAGTTAGATATATTTCTTAAAGCTAAAGGGATCAAGGGATATGGAGAGAAGCAGGGACAGGGCACTGAATTTGGATGATCAGCCATGATCTCATTGAATGGCGGAGCAGGCTCGAGGGGCTGAATGGCCTACTCCTGCTCCTATCTTCTATGTTTCTATGTAAGTCTTTCTTTCTTACTGGGATTTGGACTCACGACCTCTGGGTTGCTAGTCCAATACCATAAACACTACGAGGTAGAATTTCCGCGAGGGGCTCTCCCGATCATCTGCCATAACTGCAGTGGAAGGTCAGCAGGAACCCCATAACTTCCGTTGATACCCGATAAATTGATACGGGTTCAGTCACATTGAAACTGATGCTGGCATTAGAAACACTTGGCATGAAATTACCCTGCCTGTTGGGTATAATAACAGCTCAATATATGGTGATTGAGAAGTGAGAATAGTAATTGGCAAAGAACAGAGGTTGTTTGGGCCGTGCCCGTGCTATCTTTTTGCAGGGTAAAGAACAGAAACGTTGGCCGAGAAACCGGTGCTGAATGGGCGTGGCGAAGGGACGGCTCGCCCGAAG
Organism: Squalus acanthias; assembly: GCA_030390025.1. NCBI lineage: Eukaryota > Metazoa > Chordata > Chondrichthyes > Squaliformes > Squalidae > Squalus > Squalus acanthias. Next base: position 82,187,301 of record CM059434.1, on the reverse strand, counting down.
ACATTGGCCTCAGGCTCGCTGGAGATTGGGCCTCGGTTCTCATCTGCATAAAATCACCGCGCTGCATTCTGACACCCAATTGTTTGCAGGTTGGGGCCTCGGGGAAATGGGCCAGCTCCGATGGCGAGCCAGCCCGCAGTACTGTTGTGGGGCCGGGAGGAGCACCGCTGCGCCTGCTGGCCCCACATAACCGTGAGCTTACCTTTCCGCCGGCGGCCTCACCGCGCCCCCTTTAAGGACCACTGGCTCGGCCGCTGTGGGCCCAGAAAAAACTGAGCGGGGCGTGTGCGGCACGTGCTTTGCCCAGCTTGTGCTGAATGTGGCACCGGGGTCCTGAAGCAGGTGTTGCACCCCCTGTTTATTCTATTCAAGGGTCCGAAGGCTTGTTTCAGGAGGGTTGATTAATACTGCTAGAGAGACAAGCTTGGAGCTGTGGTCCCTGTGCCAAGAATTAAGAGGCAGAGTCTTCGGGGGCGATTTTCTACTGGAGGCTGACGTAAGAAAACTACTAGGCACTTGGTCTAAGCGTTAAACAAAGCTTTAATCAACTGGTTTTCAACATGGAGATCTAGTTGTGTCCTTCACTAGTTCCTGTTAAAGAATGTCCTGAGCAAGTTGGGCCCATGCCCGAGTATTTATACTCTCCCTGGACAGCGCCACCAGCAGGCCACCCAGTATTATTTCATAAGTCATTTCCACATGAATGACAAGATTCATGTCAGAGGCGAGATGGAGGAGGGTTTTGGCTTGGGTGTGTCAGAAACTCGCCTCCACTGATTGTTTTCAAAAAATTGAGATTTTCCCATGATTGGCCACTTGATTTCAGAGGTGTGGGATGCCCTTGCTCAATTAGTGTTTTGGGACTGAAACTCGCCTCTGTTGACAGCACTTTTCCATCCTGATTTTATGGCTTCTTGCTCCCTTGGCTCATTTCACAGCATTTCTGCTTCTCCTGCACCACCTCCAACATTTTTTGAGATACGAATATCCAATTCCAAGGCAAGGGCCTACCCGAGGCTCTCAGATGAGGCGCTGCAAATGTTGTTTGAGGGGGTGAGAACTAGCATGGAGGTGCTCTTCCACTCATCTCGGAGGAAGAGGTTTGCCAAAGAAACCAAGGCTGCGTGGGTGCAGCTGCCAAGGGATATAACCTCCAGATCTGTGTGCAGATTGGGAGACTGTTTCCGTGTATTGATGAAATGCCATCCCTGTTGGAAAGCATTAACATGATTTGATGCCAAAATGTTGGCGTTATGCCATCTGTTACTTAGCCTTAGGCAGCTCCACATTGTGGGCAATGCCACACTTGCGTTGTCAAGTTGGTGGCCTGACTGAAAGGAGACCAGAGAGTCATGTCCATTGTCAATGAAGTCCTGGCATGGAGCCAAGGACATGTGCCAACTTGACCAACCTATACAAATCTGGCCATGTTAAGTTAATCCCTGGCAGCCATGTGCTCACGTGCGGCCACTGCCGCTGGTCGAAACACCGCGCTCTGACCTCCTCCTGCTCCTCCTCCTCCTGCTGCTGCTCCTCCTGCTGCTCCTCCTCCTCCAGATCAGCCTCCTCCTCCTCCTCATCCTCATCCTCATCTGAGGTCCAAGGTGTAAGGAAATGAATGTTTCCCATTCTGCTTGCAGATGCCTCCTCTGGGGAAGCGCTCACTGTAAGCGGGACGAGGTTCTTCCCAGGAGGTCCCACAGTTGATGGAGTCAAGCTGTAGCACCTCCGACTTCGGAAGGCCTTCTAAAAGTGCTCAGAGACCTTTTAAAGCCAAGGTCTGGCACCTGCAAGTAAGCCTTGCTGCAGTGAACGAGGTCTTGTTAGACCTGCAGCAGTGAGGAGACCACCCACGAGTCAACCCGCCAGGTTTACCTGGCGTGGTTCAGAAGTTGCGTGAAGCACGCCGAAATGATGGTAAATTCAAGAGGGCCTCTCAAAATAGGATTAGAGAGGCCCTTAACAAGCATTTGCAGTAGTTAATTAACACTATGGCCAGCTGGAGGCGGAGCATTTCCCGACCGCCAAAACCGGCCCCGGCGAAATCCTATGGAGGCGGGTTGGAGTCGGGTTTCTGACCCGACCTCAGTAATTCGAATTTTCCCACCTTTCCCGACTCCAAACCCGCCTCCTCCAGCGTCAGAAAATCACCCCCTTGGCTTATAGATTTTGTTCGAGGGAATGATACTCACGCACAATGATGCAAAGGCTACGGGTGAGCTCACATTGCGGGCGCTGAGTTCAGTCACAAGGTCTTCCCCCACTTCCTTACAAGGCTCTCGCTTTTCATCATCAGCTGAAAGGCCATTACAGCACACCTCACCCGTGCCCATCACTTTTGCTTTACACTAATTTACATCAACTCAGCATTCCAGAGAGTGGCTCTCATAACAAATGCTGTCCTTACATATGCAGAAAAAGTAAGTAGCTGGTCGTCAAACAGAAAGATGTATCTAGTAGAAGATTAGAGCTACACACAGCTATGTTTTGAGACGACAGCGGTGCAGCCTTGCAGAGGGGCCTTGGAGATTTGAGCTGTCTTATTGACATTCTCCAGTTATCGCCTGTTTCAACAGATTCTGCAAAAACTGTCGTAACTGCAAAATGGAGCCCCGAACATAAAATGGATTCTGTAATAAAACCCAGCCAGCAGGCGTTCAGAGCACCCTGGACACTTGGAGGTCACCGCTTTCCAATATGGAGCACAAGAAATGACGCCCGGAAATTGGTTACCCCAACGCTAAATTTGTGCCCAAAAAAACAGACGTGACAGGGACTGATTATTTGCAGTTTAATTGAATAAAACCAGTTATTGTTTGTGCATAGTGCCAAAGGGGGAGGCGGGTGTAAGGAATGACTCTTGATACTACTTTCACCTATTTCATTGTTCAATATAGTATCCATGGTTTACAGGGCATTTCAATAGCATTGCAAAAGTGCTAATAAAATAAGATACATATCATAAAGACAAGCACAATGTCGACACAAGTCCAAGCTGCATGAACATTGTGTGCTCGACCATTTAACAGCATCGACTGAATTTTAAAAGTAGCCCTAAGGTTCACATGCCGCACATGCTCTGTTCAGTTTTTCCAGGTCTACAGCGGCCTAACCGGTGGGCCTTAAAGGGACGCCGGCCTGTGCTTGAAGGGGGGTAAATTCAAAACTAATCTGCGTAAACAATATTTCAGCGAGTGAGTGGTCAATCTATGGAACAGGCTCCCTCGGGGGATGGTGGAAGGGATCAGTATTGATTCATTCAACTGCAAATTAGATAGATTTATTTCAGAAATTAAACATTTTGGGTTACAGTATATGAGTAATTTGAGACATGACGTGCGGTGAGTGTAGCGTGCTCGGGAGGAACTGGTGACTTTGGACCTCTGGTTCCCAAAGTTCTCCACCACTGGGGTTTTCCTCGCCTCATGTCTGGGCCTGTTGTAGACTCATTGATAGAGATTGATTGCTATGGTTAGTCAAGAATTCCATTACTGTTGTATCATGCCACTACCAGGATGGTTACAAGGCGAACAAGGTAGACCTTGTTTTTTTTTAGTCAAGCGATTCTATGTTCCTGTGGAAACCACCGACGAAAAGGTAAGTTAACTATTTTTTACTTACATTTATGTGGCGCTGAGATCAGCAGGAGTGCTCCTCCTGGACCCCACAACAGTACTACGGGCCACTGCCGGCCTGAGCTTGCACCCCCCACCCCACCAACACCCATCGGGTTCCTCCTCCCCTGTTCTCCCCAGCATCTACCTGTGGGCCAGCTCAGCATCGGAGCTGGCCAATTTTCCTGAGGCCATGACCGGCGAGCTGCATCGGGATGCCTGATTGGTTCACTGGTTTTAAGCAGATGAGGCCCAATTTCCAGCACGCCTCAGGCCAACGTCTTCAGGCGCGCATTCGCTCCGTGACACCTTTTTTGTGCCTGTTTCCGGTGCGAGTCCAATTTCTCAGCCAATGTTTCTGGAAAGTGTGCCAGACCCATTCTCTCCCCATCCTAATCTGCTCGTGCTTATTTTGAATGATATCGAGCAAAGCCAGATGGGGATAAATTCTGAACCTGGCTTAAATTGGCTTGGCTATGCCTAGGTGTTTCATGGCTATAACTTTGACCCAAACTTGCTGAAGGATGCCATAAATGTACAAAATAATTCTACACCGAAAGCAGAGCCACAATGGTGATACATTTTGTTAGCCGTGGCTCAGTTGGTAGCACTCTCGCTTCTGAGTCTGAAGGTTGTGGGTTCAAGTCCCACTCCAGAGACTTGAGCACAAAATCGAGGCTCAGTGCTGCACTGTTGGAGGTGCCATCTTTCAGATGAAACGTTAAACCGAGATCCCATCTGCCCTTTCAGGTGGATGTTAAAGATCCCATGGGATTCTTTGAAGAAGAGCAGGGGAGTTGTCCCCAGTGTCCTGGCCAATATTTATCCTTCAACCAGCAATTCTAAAACAGATTATCTGGTCATTTATCCCGTTGCTGTGTGCAAACTGCCTACCGCGTTTCCTACATTACAACAGTGACTACACTGCAAAAGTACTTAATTGGCTGTAAAGCGCTCTGGATGTCCTGAGGTTGTGAAAGGCACAAAGGTAATGCAATAATCGTGGGGGACTTTAATCTTCATATAGACTGGGCAAATCAAATTGCAAAAGGTAGTCTGGAGGACGAGTTCGTGGAATGCATTCGACTCAGTTTCCTAGAACAATATGTCATGAAACCAACCAGGGAACAGACTATTTTAGATCTTGTATTGTGTAATGAGACAGGGTTAATTAGCAATCTCATAGTAAAGGATCCTCTGAGGCAGAGTGATCATAATATGATAGAATTTCACAATAAGTTTGAGAGTGACTTGCCTAAGTCCGAAACTAAATAAAGCCAATTACATCGGTATGAGGGGTGAGTTGGCTAAGGTAGATTGGAAAAATAGATTAAAAGGTATGGCGGTAGATAAGCAGTGGCTAGCATTTAAAGAAATATTTCATCATTCTCAACAAAAATACATTCCATTGAGAAACAGAAACTCCACGGGAAAAGTGATCCATCTGTGGCTAGATTGAAAGAAGAAGCTTATAATATTGCGAAGAATATTAGTAAACCTGAGGATTGGGAGAGTTTCAGAAACCAGCAAAGGATGAGCAAAAATTGATAAAAAGGGAAAAAATAGAATATGAGAGAAAACTAGCAAGAAATATAAAAACAGATTGTAAGAGCTTCTACAAGTATGTAAAATGGAAGAGAGTAGCCAAAGTAAACATTGGTCCCTTAGAGGCTGAGACAAGAGAAATTATTATGGGGAATAAGAAAATGGCAGAAATGTTAAACAAATATTTTGTATCTGTCTTCACAGTTGGAGACACAAAAACCATAACAGAAACAGTTTGGAACCAAGGGTCGAATGAGGGTGAGGAACTTAACACAATTAATATAAGTAAAGAGAAAGTACTAGAGAAACTAATGGGAATAAAAGCCGACAAATCCCCTGGACCTGACGACCTACATCCTAGGATTCTAAAAGAGGTGGCTGCAGTGATCGTGGATGCATTGGTTTCCTAGATTCTAGAATGGTCCCAGCAGATTGGAAGGTAGAAAATGTAACACCACTATTCAAGAAAGGAGGGAGAGAGAAAATAGTGAAGTACAGGCCAGTTAGCCTGACATCAGTCGTTGGGAAAATGCTGTAATCCATTGTTAAGGAAGTGGTATCAGGGCACTTAGAAAATCATAACATGATTAGGCAGAGTCAACATGGTTTTATGAAAGGGAAATCGTGTTTGACAAATTTATTGGAGTTTTTTGAGGATGTAACTAGCAGGGTAGATAAAGGGGAACCAGTGGATGTAGTATATTTGGATTTCCAAAAGGCATTCGATAAGGTGCCACATAAAAGGTGATTACAGAAGATAAGGGCTCATGGGGTTGGGGGTAATATAATAGCATGGATAGAGGATTGGTAAACGGACAGAAAACAGAGAGTAGGGATAAACGGATCTTTTTCAGGTTGGCAGGCTGTAACTAATGGGGTGCCGCAAGGATCAGTGCTGGGGCCTCAGCTATTTACAATCTATATTAATGACCTAGATGATATTGGGACCGAGTGTAATATATCCAAGTTTGCTGATGATACAAAGCTAGGTGGGACTGTAAGCTGTGAGGAGAACACAAAAAGTCTGCAAAGGGATGTAGATAGACTAAGTGAGCGGGAAATAAGGTGACAGATGGAGTATAATGTAGGGAAATGTGAGGTTATTCACTTTGGTAGGAAGAACAGAAAAACAGAATATTTTTTAAATAGTGAGAAACTTTCAAATGTTGGTGTTCAGAGAGATTTGGGTGTCCTCATGCAAGAAACACAAAGCTAGCATGCAGATACAGCAAGCAATAAGGCTGGCAAATGGCATGTTGGCCTTTGTTGCAAGGGGGTTGGAGTATAAGAGTAAGGGGGGGAAAGATTCGGTTGCTTTGCGCCTCGATCTCCTGCGCCCGCAGATCGTGATGTCAGTCGAGTGTGTAATGCCCTGGTAGCGCCCCGGACTGGATATTGAGTGGCGCTCCCTGCCTTTCCGCCTGCCACTAGCAACGACAGGTTGGGGGGAACGTTTTGCAGTCGGGAAGGGACTGGGGGAGCGCTATTTAAAGGCGACCGCTTCCTACCTTTTTTAGTCAGTGACATTTTTGCACCACGTATTCTGAGAGCGAGAGAGAGACTTCTGGAGAGATTCAATGCTATGTGAAGGAGTTTTGGGTACTGAGCAGCACTTTGCAGGTTCATTTTGATTTGACCTTCCTTGTATCGATTTAGAAGAGACTATGGGGGCTGCAATCTGAGCTCTTTCCCTGGGCCTCTCCATTGTTCTTTCCAGCAGATTTGATGTACAGGTCTCTCCAGGCCGAGATTCAAGGCTGCAATGAGCAGGGTGTGGATGGAGAGCAAGATCGACCCTCCCCTTTAAGAATTGGCTGGCAACAGTGTGTCTGTGTTTCATTGCTGACTGACATCACCTGAGCTTCGCCAGCGCTCTGAGGTAGCGCCTCGCTCCTTGGCGTTAGCGCCTTAAGAGAGGTGTGTAGCACCTGATTAAGCGCTCCAATCACCTCCAGGGGCGATAGAAGCCAAGTTTGCAGTCGGAGGCGATAATTAGCGCCAGGCGCTAAACTTTGCGCCCGGCCGATAATTGCGCCCCAAACGGGGTGAAACCGAATTTCTCCCCCAGGAAGTCTTGCTACAATTGTATAAGGCCTTGGTGAGACCACACCTGGAGTACTGTGCACAATTTTGGTCTCCTTATCTAAGGAAGGATATACTTGCCTTGGAGGCAGTGCAACAAATGTTCACTAGATTGATTCTTGGGTTGAGAGGGCTGTCCTATGATGAGAGATTGTGTAGAATGGGCCTATACTCTCTGGAGTTTAGAAGAATGAGAGGTGATCTCATTGAAACATACAAGATTCTGAAGGGGATTTAAATGGTAGATGCTGAGAGGTTGTTTCCCCTGGCTGGAGTGTCTAGAACTAGGGGGCATAGTCTCTGGAAACGGGGTAGGCCATTGAAGACCGAGATGAAGAGGAATTTCTTCACTCAGAGGGCTGTGAATCTTTGGAATTCTCTGCCCCAGAGGGCTGTGGATGCTGAGTCTTTGAGTATATTCAAGGCTGAGATAGACAGATTTTTGGACTCTAGGGGAATCAAGGGATAGGGAGATCGGGCAGGAAAGTGGAGTTGAGATCGATGATCAGCCATGATCTTATTGAATGGCGGAGCAGGCTCGAGGGGCCGTATGGCCGACTCCTGCTCCTATTTCTTATGTTCTTATGTAAATGCAAGTTCTTTCTTGGCATCCACCACAATGATCTATCAACCATCTGCTGATGTAAACCTAAATGTAGGAAGACATTTAAAGCAAATCAGCTCATCTGGACTGATCCATCTGCTTTACACTTGGGGTAATTTTACAAATGCATGCTCTGGACAAGCAGGTTCAACCAATGGGACAGCAGACCTGGGCTCTTCCCCCGACCGGGAGCTCTCAGTTAGGATCGGTGCTTGCAGAGGTTGCTGGGTCAGGAGGTCACAGGCCGACCGCTCCATATTTTCTGTCCATTCAACTTAACAGATGGAATGTTATGGTGAAGGCATGCCTGAGTCCCCAGTGTGTGCTCCCGGCAGGTGTAGCTCCACCTTAGGAGAGCGAGTTTGTAAAATCGGCCACCTGTGTTCACAAGTGTCCTTACTGTCAGCCATGGCTCAGTGGGGAGCTCTCTCGCCTCAGAGTCAGAGGTTGTAGGTTTCAAACCCCACTCCAGAGACTTGAGCACAAAATCTAGTCTGACACACCAGTGCAGTACTGAGGGAGTGCTGCACTGTCAAAGATGCCGTATTTCGGATGAGACGTTAAACCAAGGCCTCATCTGCTCTCTCAGGTGGACGTAAAAGATACCATGGCCCTATTTGAAGCCAGGTACCTTCCTGGCTGACCTGATTAACTTTATCACACCTCGGCAGATAGTCAGGATGATTTAATTTAGTGGTCTGCAATTGTAAGGTACACATGCTTTGTTCTCTATCTATATATGCTTTGGCGATTCTGTATCTATTTACTTCACCTGAGGAAGGGGCAATCGATAGCTCCGAAAGCTTGTGATTTCAAATAAAACTGTTGGACTATAACCTGGTGTTGTGCGACCTCTCAATTTTGTCCACCCCAGTCCAACACCGGCATCTCCGCACTATTTGAAGAGCAGGGGGAGTCATCCCCGGTGTCCTGGCCAATATTTATCCCTCGACCAACATCACTAAAAAAAGATCCTCTGGTCATCACTCACATTGCTGTTTGTGGGACCTTGCTGTGCGCAATTTGGCTGCTGCATTTCCTACATTACAACAGTGCCTACACTTCAAAAGTATTTAATTAGCTGTAAAGTACTTTGGGATGTCCTGGGGTTGTGAAAGGCACTATAGAAATGCAAGTCTCTCTTTCTATATAAGCCCAAGAAGAAAGCCTGAAACTGGCGAAGCTGTACCTCACCCCGCGATAGTTTGAAACAAGTGTACAGCCTGCTGTCCTCAGCAATGGGAAGAGGGTTGAGGTGAGCAAACACTAAATTGTTACAATAACTGCTGTGAGCTAATGGCATCGGCTATTCAGTTTCGGAAAATCTTTCAGGTGTTTGAAAATCGCATAATTCTCCATTACTAAACTTGGAATCAGTGACACCCCACAGCAGCAAAGCAACCATTGTGCAAATTCCTTACAGCTGCCACAGCCAGTCTTTCCGCTATTATCTCAACAACAATGGCAACTTGCATTGATAAAGTGCCTCTCTCACGTCATATAGCTTGATGCAATTCTCACTGATTTGTATGCACTCCCTGCACTGTTTAAATGCCCTTCAGTGACAGTAAAACTCAAGGATGGAGATTCTAGTGATTATTCTGAGCCAGTCTGTCCAAATAACTTCATCGCCACAGACTGAATTAGTCACACATCCTTCATCTAAAACACCACTACCCAGTTCGTGAAACAATACCCTGAAAATTACACATTGGTTGGCTATGAAAATTTAAGATGTTAATAATTGGTTTGAAGCTAGTTCCCTTTATTTGAATGAAGTGTTTTGATCATGTCTGCTTTTAATTTAACAGCAAAATTCAAAATATATTAATAGAACAGATTTTTAAAGAATTATTTGAGACAACTTTTTAATTGAAAAATTCTATCCTGTAAAACAGGGCTAGACTGATTTAGTTTGATGATTTTTGTGCTCGTGGGATGGTCTGTGTTTTTGCTTATGACCGTCACAGACAGGAACTGTTCATCTGATGCCGCAACTTAAAAGAAAGACTTGCATTTATATAGCGACTTTCACAAACTCAGGACGTCCCAACGCACTTTACAGCCAATGACGTACTTTTATGAAGTGGAGTCTCTGTTGTAAAATAAGAAACACAGCAGCCAATCTGCTCACAGCAAGGTCCCACAAACAGCAATGAGATAATGACCAGATCATCTGTTTTAGGTGTTGGTTGAGGGATTAATATTGGCCAGGGAGAACTCCCCTGCTCTTCTTCAAAATGGTGCCATGGGATCTTTTACGTCCACCTGCGAGGGCAGATGGCACTTCAGCTTAACGTCTCATCCGAAAGACGGCACCTCCGACAGTGTAGCGCCCCCTCAGCACTGCACTGGAGTGTCAGCCTAGATTTTGTGCTCAAGGCCCTGGAGTGGGACTTGAACCCACAACCTTCTGGCTCAAAGGCGAGAGGGCTACCACTGAGCCACAGCTTACTCCTTGGTGAGTGTCATACAAATTGGTAGCAATAATGGGAATCTTAACATGGACCCTACAGCCTCAGCTCTGATTTCCAAGGGACATCTGTCATGATGGAACTTCATAGCCCTGCAGTACTTTCTAATCCGGTGGGGCCGGTGCTGTGCTAGCACCACTTTAAACTACACCGAGACTGCAATCTCTTGGGCCTTTCTGTTAAGACATTTCTAATATTAGCTAGCAATTCACAGAACTGACTGAAATTGCCAGTAAATGGGAACTTCAAGGGAAGAGGGAGAAAAACAGTAAAGCTGCACCGTACCTAATACCATTGTGGGGGCACCATCACCACGAGGAGAAGGCCTACCACCACCATCTCAGGTCAACTAGGGGTGGACAATAAACGCAGACTGGCCAATATCGCCCACATCACAAAAATAAAGAAGAAAAAAATGTACACCAGCAGATGCCACTGGACAGCTATCAGGAGGAGGGAAGGAGCGAGGGAGGGAATGCTGCTGGAGGGTTGTGTCCTATCTACCTGTTCAAGTGGACATAAAAGATCCCAAGTAGAGCAGGAAGTTTCTCGGCCAACACTCCTCTCTCAACCAACGCCACTAAAAGTAGATTAACTGGTCATTTATCTCATTGCTGTTTGTGGATGAAAATTGGCTGCTGTGTTTTCCTACATAACATCAGTGACTACACTTCAAAAGTACTTCACTGGCTGTAAGGTGCTCCAGGATGTCCTAAGGCTGTGGAGGGAGCTATGTAATGGAAGTTCTTTATAATGTCCCAATCCTTTGTACCACAGCCTCAAACTCTTTACATAGTTTTCATTAACCCTATTAGATCATGTAGGCTAACTCCTACCTCTCCAGCAGTGAGTGACTGCGACCTCAAAAGTTCTTTTATTTTTAAAAATTCATTCTCGGGATTATGGGCGTCTCTAGCAAGGCCAGCATTTATTGCCCATCCCTAGATCCCCTTGGGAAAATGGGAGTGGGCCTTTTTCTTCAACCACTGCTGAAGGTGCTCCCGTAGTGCTGTTAGCGAGGGAGTTCCAGGATTTTGACCCAGCGACAATGAAGGAATGGCCGATATATGCCCAAGTCGGGATGGCGTGGGACTTGGAGGTGATGGTGTTCCAATTCGTCTGCTGCCCTTGTCCTTTTAGGTGGTGGAGGTCGTGGGTTTGAGAGGTGCTGTCGAAGAGGCTTAGAAGGGTGGATGAATGATATTGACAAATGAGTCACAAATCAGGACAAAATTGAACGAGTTGAAAGTGCTAAATTTTTGAGCACACACAGGTAGTGGGAAATCACATCCGCTAGCAGTGCATTTGGGGAAATTAAACCCAATAGTGTCTTACTATATTACCATTTCAATTCCGTGCAATGGCCAAACTCCAGTTTAAAACCTTTTCACTACTCAAAATAACGCACTAGCACAAATTAGACTCGTCACACATATTGCAGTTGGCACCAGTGTGGGTACAGCGGCAGTCTGAGTGGATGATACCCTTCCACACACCAGGATAATGTGCAGACTCATTTTAACTGCTGTCTGAAAGTTATTAACAGAAACATTTACTTTAGTCTGCTGTTGTAGATTAATGCTTGGCCCAAGTGTGACTTAAATCTCCGGGAGACAGCATCACAGAATTATTCACAATTCACAAAACTACTTAAGTTAATTGAATTTCTTCCCCTCGTAAATTGCTGAGTTGACCTTCTTAGGCCACCAGTGTAAACGACTTACTGTCCTGTTAAACCTTTGCATGTCTGAATCCGCAAACTGACATTACCACTGCCATAGTGCTCAGATTGCCAAATAGAACATGGTGACAAATTAGCATAAAATGATTGACAGTCAGGATAAACCCCCTTCCCCCGAGCCTGTCACTTAATTAGGGTGCCGCTAAATTGAGCAGATTGTAGCTGTAGTTCTTGCATTGCCTTGGGTTAGCTGAGCCCGAATGTTTCTGATGGGAAAATGCAGTTGTGCAGATTTGCGAAGGAGGAAGGCACATTTGGACCCGTTAATTACCACAGGGAAACTGGAGTCAGGTTTTTGTTTTCTTTCTTGGGATGTGGGTGTCGCTGGCAAGGCCGGCATTTATTGCCCATCCCTAGCTTCCCTGAACTGAGTGGCCCGCTGGGCCACTTCACAGGTCAGTTAAGAGTCAACCACATTGGTGTGAGACTGGAGTCACATCTAGGCCAGACTGGGTAAGGACGGCAGGTTTCCTTCCCTAAAGGACAGTAGTGAAGCTCTTGGACAAAACAACAACTTCATGGTCACTTTTACTGATATTACCAGATTTTAAAAATTGAATTCAAATTCTCCAACTGACATTCTCTGGATTCTCTGAGTCCGGGCCTCCAGATTTTCAGTCCAGTAACATAACCATGACACTACCGGACGTTGCCTTAGTGGGCAATGAATTTAGAGCTTCTCCTACAGCCAGACTAGCAGAATGCTGAACAGAAAAACATTTATTGAGCAAATGTAATGCATTTTGCAAATACCATCCAACTACCACCCTCTTATAACTACTTGCTTTGCCTTGTTTTTTTACAAATTATTTGATACGCTCAATTGGGATTGATATGGGATTTGGCCGTTATTATTTTGATAGCTGCGTTTTTTTTACCCACAGCATTCGTAGATTCAGTCTGACTCACCCGACTTTAGAATCAGTTCCAGATGAGGAATTTTACTTTCAGTATGTGCAATATATTTCATGAAACTCCGAATCATTGAGCACTGCTGAAAAGCCTCAACAAAACATCAGGCTACCTTGCTGCCAGAGGCAGGTTTATGATCAATTAAACTCCATATCTGGTTTACTCCCAAAGAAATCATTTTATTTATCTGTTTATTCGTGGACCTATAATTTTTTGTGAATTTGTTGATATACTGAGTTAGAACGGAGCCTTGTGCTCAATCTCAGTGATGTGGTTTACATTGAAGACCATGCTATGAAACAGGGTTACATGCTTAGGGTTCCACTATAAGGAGCTTTTTATATAAAACAGAGGCATTTACGACATTACTTTATAGAAGTTGGGCAGTGTTATTGAGCGAGTAGCATCGGTATCAGCTTTAAAACCCAGACATTAAAAAGAAAACCCGCATCTTCTCTTAAAGGTAGGTGTAAATTTTAATCACTTTGCGCATCCTTTTGTGGCTAAACAGCCTAGGGCCGAAATTCAGCGGAGTCCCGCTCTGCTGGTGAAAGTGGGGCAGTGTGGGTCGCCCAGTCTGCCTGCAGTTAACCCAGTGGATCCTGTCCCAAATCACGGGGATGGAGTTATTACCACGATAATGCAAGCTTCTGTACGGGCACCACGGAGTCTGTCCCCAACTTGCCAGCAGGAAAGTCAGACTGGCACCATGCCGCCCCGTGGATGGAGCCAGCGGACCGGGCATGGCGGAACAGGCACGTTCAAGCTGCTGGCTCATGAGCTGGACCTTGATTCGCTGAATTCCTTCAAGCGAGAGCCGGACCTGTTCTGGCTGGGGCGGAGATCACCTCGTACAAGAGGCCGGTACCGTGTAACATTAATCAGGGCCAGGGTGATCTCCTGGACTAGTTTCGATCGCCTAAAAGGGGTGAGAGAGGAATTTTCCAGATTCGGTTTTCCCAACTTGGCGCTGGGTTTCCGCCTCTCCCAGGAGATCACATGGCTCTGGGTGGGGTGGGGAGTGTATGTAGTGTGACGCACAAGGCCTCGCAGTTGTGTGGAACAGGCTGGATGGAGCAGAGGATCTTGTCCTGTCCGTCATTGCCCTAGCTTTGTATGCTCAAAGTTTTTATTAATTTCTCTAAAGGGAAACGCAGACCTCAACTCTAAGCTCATCTATTGCTAGGAGCCTTTTGGGGGGCTTTGGAAGGCCTATTGTGGAACTTGTGCCAACTCTCCACCACCTTACCCTGGACTTCACCCCTTTCCTCCTCCTCCTCCTCCCTATATGAATACAGGCTGAAGTCCCAATATTGGTAACATCGCAAAATTCACAGCAGGGTCAATTTCTGGTCTGCGCTAAATTAACTAATCTCTGCCCTGAGGGTTGGGGATGCACTGGGGAAGCTGGAACTGGTATCAGCAGCCAAGGAAGAGGAAATGATCATGCATGATTCTTGCTGCTGATTGTCATCCAGTAACCTGCACTGGAAGGGCATTTCTGTGGGCATTAAGTGAAGACAGGATAGGACACAGTTCTGATGGCCCAAACTTCAGTTAAATAGCGTGCCAGAACTTGTTTCAGACCATGAACAATGGCCATTTGGCTGAGTAATTTACATTACATTTCTGAATCCCTGTCACTTCTCAGCTGTAGCTCAGTGATAGCACTCTCACCTTGAAGTCAGATGGTTGTGGGTTTAGGTCCCACTCCGTGAAACTTGAGTTCACCCTGCAGGCTGACACGCCCAGTGCTGTTCTGAGGGAGTGCTGCACTGTTGGAGGTGCCGTCTTTCAGATGAGATGTTAAACCGAGGCTCTCTCAGTTGGATGGAAACAATCCCACGGCAGGGGAGTTCTCTCTGGTGTCCTGGCCAGTATTTATCCCTCAACCAACATCACTGAAACAGGTTATCTGAAAATTATCACATTGTTGTTTGTGGGAGCTTGCTGTGCGCAAATTGGCTACTGCGTTTCCTACATTACAACAGTGACTACACTTCAAAAAATATTTCATTAGCTGTGAAGCACTTTGGGATGTTCTGAGGTCGTGAACGGCGCTATATGAATGCAAGTTCTTTCTTTTTTCTTTATTGAGAAGAACTTGCATTTATATAGCGCCTTTCACGACCACCGGATGTCTCAAAGCTCTTTACAGCCAATGAAGTACTTTTGGAGTGTAGTCACTGTTGCAATGTGGGAAACGCGGCAGCCAATTTGCACACAGCAGGCTCCCACAAACAGCAATGTCATAATAATCTGTTTTTGTTACGTTAATTGAGGGATAAATATTGGCCAGGACACTGGGGATAACTCCCTCTGCTCTTCTTTGAAATAGTGCCATGGGATCTTTTACATCCACCTGAGAAAGCAGACAGGGCTTTGGTTTAACATCTCATCCGAAAGACGGCACCTCCGACAGTTTAGCACTCCCTCAGCACTGCACTGGAATGTCAGCCTAGATTCATAGTCATAAAGTCTTAAAAACACAGGAGGCCATTCCGCCCATCGAGTCCGCGCCGGCTCTCTGCAGAGCAATCCAGTCAGTCCCATTCCCCCGCTCTATCCCCGTAGCCCTGCAAGTTTATTTCCCTCTAAACATGTGCTCAAGTTCTATGGAGTGGGACTATGAACCCACAACCTCTGGACTCAGAGGCGAGAGTGCTACCCACTGAGCCACAGCTGACACTGATGTGAATTGGAAACAGCAGTGGCCCTAACACTGAGCCCTGGGGCACCCCATTCAGTACATCCCTCCCCTCCCACTCTAACATAGTTCAACCAACAAATATCTCTTGCTTCCTACCTTTCTGACAGTTTCTTATCCATGCCTAAGATTTGCCTTGAATCCCCACAGATTTGAGCTTAACTGATAACCTTTCATATGGAACTTTGTCAAATGCCTTTTGAAAGTCTAGGTATGTCCCATCGTAAGAATTACCACAGTCCACTCGGGTTGTCACTTCCTGAAGGAGGTCGATCAGACAAGATCCCTTCTTCTGAATCCACGGTGTCTGCTGTTTACTAGGATATTATAACACAGGTAATCTCAAAGTTTACTCCTGAGAATTGACTCTTATTTTACACAAAGTTGGCGACTAATTGATCCATAGTTGCCTGTGTCTGTTATGGAAATAGGTCCCATGTTGGCCTGTTTCCAATCTACTAGTACATCCCCAGTGCCCACCTCCTGGTTGTCACTGTCTCACTTATCTCTTCCCTAGTCTCCGGGACGAATGCCAGCTTGTCCATGGGGATTTATTTGTTTTGAACCTTCAGCTTGTTTAAGGCTTCCATCTCATTTATATCAAGGCCATTAACTTTTTTTAGGTTATCTCTGCTTGCAGAGAACATGTTGCTCATGATTTCCTTTGTGAAGTAGTCATTCAGAATATTTAATATCTTCTGCTCGTCCTCTGTTTCAAGCCCATTTGTATCTTTTATGGTTCTCAGTTCTCTGACTGCCCTCGTACTGTTTATGAATTTCTTACCATTATGTTTTACCTCAACAGGTATGCTTTTGCCTTGATCTTTCTTTGTTCCTCTAATCACTTTCTGATGTGTTTCTGCATGTTCCCATATTCATCCCAGTAACCCTTCCCCCTTTCTCCCTGCAGGATTTTCACAGCTTATTTTTCATCTTTATTTTACTTTTGATTTGCTTGTTAATCTATTTAGGCTCACACTTGAGCTCAGTGTGCATTGATCCTGCATGCTTGACATTATATCTTTACAGGTACTCCACTTGTCCTCCACTGAAGTGTTGCTGAACAATCTCTGGTAATTAATTTGCTTAAGTTGTTTCCTAATTTCTTTAAAGTTATCCCTTTTAAAGTTATCTACGTGGCCCCTGGTCTTTGCTATTTCCAAATGGCAGGCCCTGTTAAACCTGATCATACTGTGGTCACTGTAGGAGGTTCCATTCCCATTCCCTCCCCTCTCCCCCCTTACAGACAGTTTTTGGACTTCAGGATTTATAAGAATCAAATACGCACGACACAGGGTTTGGCCCAACCTTCGATTTGTTCGTTTATTGAACTCACAAAATTCCCCCCACCCCGTACAAACCCCTCTGTGATTTGACCGGGATAACACAAAACCCACAATACAAAACCCTTACACAAGGTTATCTGAAACTGACACGAAATATCAGTTAAAACCCTTCCGCAGTTTAACTGAAACTAGCACGAAATCCCACAGCACAAACCCTTCCGCGATTCGACTGCTCCTTATAAAATTACCCAGACAAATCCCTCTATGATTCGACTGAAACTTACAAACAATCGCTCACACAGCTGGTCGTCCTGGTGTTGATTGTAGGCCCCGGACTAGGTGACCAAACCTTCTGTCCTCCTTCCGACTGCAGTCCCCCCTCTGTGAAGTTGTCCTCTTTTATGAAGGTACCTATCACGATATCTCGAACATATTTCCTGTTGTAACGTCCGATGGTTAACACCTTTTAATTATGAGATTATTCCACGCCCTGGTCTACACAGGACCGGGCGGGCCTGATCAGTTCTCATGCTGTTTAAACAATGCAACCTTTCTATGGTACAAGATTCCTGGCTCCAAAGTTAACGAATGTGTGAATGCCCCTTTTTCTTCTTGGCAGGAACCATTCAGATGGTAATGGCTGTCGTCCGGTGCTATTGTCTATGCTGATGGCATTCTCAATACCTTACTTGTATTGAATCGATGGCAGTTGTCCTGTATCATTTGACTATGATAATGTCTTTTCCAATCTCTTTTAACAAGCCATAGTTTTGTTGCAATGTTTGAATTAGCCCCTTACTGCATAGCCCACCTCTGTGTGCTGAGGTATGGCTTTTATATTTCACAGTTCAATGTCCGTGGCTTTGGGGTTTTTTATATTCCATAAATTTTACAGTTGGTGGGGGGAGGAACGGATCCTACAGTCACTGTCTCCTGAAGATATCATGACTTTAATTTCCTGTGCTCAAAATAAACAGTCCCCCTTATGGCTTCCTGTGCCATGAAACAGTCTAGTGCAGCACTAGAGTTCTGACGAAAGGTCATCAACCTGAAACGTTATCTCTGTTTCTCTCTTCACAGATGCTGCCTGACCTGCTGAGTGTCTCCAGCATTTTCTGTTTTTATTTCAGATTTCCAGCATCTGCAGTATTTTCTTTTTTTTACACTATAGAACCCTGACTCACTTGGGTTTTCTCAATATATACTTATAAATGTATCTTTTGCACAAGTGAAAAAAGCACTAAGACACCAACTTGATGCATTATTTTATTTATTGTATATATTATGGGACAAACTGGTAAGAAACAGATTTTGTAATTATTAACGGAGCACTTAAACTGAATTATATATAATTTACATAACATCGATGTGATGAAGCTTAAGGGTCTGTCATAGTGGTGGTCCTTTTAAGGTGTCCAAGCCTTTGCTCAAGGTTGGCACTCTCACCTCTGAGTCAACACTTTGTGTGTTCAAACTTGACTCCAACTGCCTGAGTACATAATCTAGGTTGACATTTCAGTGCAGCACTGAGGGAGTATTGCAGTGTCGGAGGTGCCACATTTTGAACAAGATGTTAAACCGAGGCCCCGTCTGTCCTCTCAGGTGGTGGTAAAAGATCCCACAGCAGTTTTGGAAGAAGAGCAGGGGAGTTCTCCTTGTTTCCTGACCAACATTTATGCCCTCAGCCAATATCATTAAAACAGATTGCCTCATTGCTGTTTGTGGGACCTTGCTGTGCGCAAATTGGCGGCGACACTTCAAAAGGTTTTTCATTGGCTGTTAAATGAATAGGAATGTTGTGAAAGGCATTTATATAAATTCAAGTTCTTTCTTTTCATTTGTTTTGTGGACAAGTACTCAGATTTGGAAGTCAGTAGGGGGTCTCTTTAACAGTCTTCTTCTTCTCCTTCTTAGGCAGTCCCTCGGAACCGAGGATGACTTGCTTCCACATTAAAAATGAGTTCTCAGGTGACTGATGAGTCCAATGCGGGACCTACAGTCTCTGTCACAGGTGGGGCAGACGGTGGTTGAAGGGGCGGGTGGGTGGGGTGCAGTAGGGGGTCTCTTTAACAGTCACTGTGTGGCAAGTAGCAAAGACGATGGGCTAGATCTTGACTTTGTGATAGTGTATACACGAGTGATAGAGAATCAGCAGCCTGTTTCACATCTCTCCTGATTTTAAAAATGGGGAGAGGTGTAAAATGGGCTGATAACTCGCTATCACCCGTTTAACACCATCGCACAAAGTCAAAATCTACCCCTCTGCCTGTTATTTTCTTTTGTGTATGTATGTGTATTCTTATTCTCGTTATTATAAAGCAAAGAGTAGACACTGTGAAAATAACACTAGGAAAGAAAAACTTGTATTTGTATAAGGCGTCTTATCACATCTCAAAGTGCTTCACAGAAATTCCTTTTGAAGGGCAGTCACAATTGTTATGTAGGCAAATGGGTGTATAAGTTATAATTCTACATGACAAAGTAAAGCATTAAAATAGCACACTATAATGTACCTCACAACTGATGATGAAGACAGCAGTGTCATATGAGTAGACTTGGGATATAAGGACATGCAAATTACGTACATAATTCAAAGTCAAAAAGCATAGAACTGGTGCAATAAATCAATCCAGCCCTCTGAATTATGTTAATTTATGCAAAAATAATTGCAATATTTTAAACGCACATTCGGAAAAAATAATAGCCTCGATGTTGAAATTATGATAATGACTTTAAATAACATATTCGTGAAAGCCTTTAAGAGTTGAACACCACATTAAAAATCTGCCAACCAACTAACAGATATGAAAGCTAATCCTTTTATAAGAAAAAAAATCTTTTCTTCCTTTAAATAATTGCAGCTGCTTTGCTTTAAACTGTCAGCTTAATTAGGATTTAGTTTCCAATCATCCTTTTTCTTCCACGCTCCATGTGCGCTTTTTTTTTCTGATATAAATTTCCCAATTGCATTTTTCAGGCTGTGGCACTGAGCACATCTTGACTGAGTCTGCCTCAATTATTGGATAGTTGCTTCTTCCCTAAGCAACAATCCTGATGCCCTGTTGGCAGTTAACCTCTATTTTTAGTCATCCAAATGAATGCATTAATTAGCTGAGCTAGTTTCCCAGTTTGAACAGTAGGTTGGGGAGTTGTCCTTTATTTACATCTTAATCCTCCATCAGAGGGAGTATCAACAACAACTTGCATTTATATAGCACCTTTAACAGGAGCGTTATCAGACAAAAATTTGACACCGAGCCACATAAGGAGTTATTAGGACAGGTGTCCAAAAGCTTGGTCAAAGAGGTAGGTTTTAAGGAGCGACTTCAAGGAAGCGAGAGAGGTAGAGAGATTTAGGGGGGGTAATTCCAGAGCTTTAGGGCCCGGGCAGCTGAAGGCACGGCCGCCAATGGTGGAGCCATCAAAATCAGTCACTGGTAAAGCTTATGAGGAGGTAAACATTTCTTTCATCAGAACATGTTCTTTTCAGAGAGTTTGGTTATTCTCAGGGTGCATTTTATACTATCACTTTGGTGTTACATAGGAACAGGAGTAGGCCAATCAGCCCCTCGGGCCAGTGTATAGAATCATAGAACAGTACATCACAGAAGGAGGCCATTCGGCCCATTGAGTCTACACCGAGTCTGTTCCGCCATTCGATTAGATCATTGCTGATCCAAAGCTTAACTCCATCTACCCGCCTTGGCTCCAAATCCCTTAATAACTTTGCCTAACAAAAATCTATTAATCTTAGTTTGGAAATTTCCAATTGATCCCCAGCTTCAACAGCTTTTTGGGGGAGAGAGTTCCAGATTTCCACTACCCTTTGTATGAAGAAGTGCTTCCTGACATCACCCATGAACGGCCTGGCTCCAATGTTAAGGTTATGCCCCCTTGTTCTGGCCTCAACCACCAGGGCAAATAGTTTCTCTCGATCTACCCTATCAAATCCTTATTGCACCTCAGTTGACTACACTTCAAACATTGGCTGTAAAGCACTTTGAGACTTCCTGAGGTCGTGAATCCATTTTCTTTCTTCTTTGTGAAATGGTTTCTGACACTTTGTAGAAATTCTGAGCGCAGCAGTGTGAGATTCCCTGAAAGAAATCAATTCACATTGGATGGCTTTGGCATTGCAGGGGGTATCGGGGTATAGCTCCGGTCTGTTGTCAAGCCAAGTTTAAAAATGCTCAGAACATTCAAGCATTTGGGCATTGAGCAACCTGAGCGGAATCTAGTTTTAATGTTTTAGAGAAAGCAGATGCTCCTCTTCATGCTCTCAAAACATGCGTGCAAGCAGATGTCTATGGGAGCATTGATTATCAACCATGGCAGCCTTCAGTGTAGCACATTACTGACTCCAAACTGTTATCTGCTGCTCCAAGATTCTGATTGACAGCACTGTAGCTTTAGATCGTTAACGTGCTCCAACTTTTGAATGGCACAGACGTATTCCAATAACGATGTTAGCTGAGTTAAGTCCCCTTGTCATGTTTTGAGATTTCTGACAGTGCCTCCATGAAGGGGACCTTGGTGTGATAGATGTTTACACTGCTACTGTTGCATTGAACTTAGCTCTCAAGGGGTTAAATTCAAAGGACCGCGATGCTGGGAGATGTAGATTAAGATTCAGAGGGGGTGTCAGAAGCAGCATGCTTCAGACAATGATAGTTACTTTTTCAGTGTTCAATCACAGCTATTTTGGATGAGGTGACTCGATTTATTTCATAGTGTCATACAGCACGGAAGGAGCCCTATCAGCCCATCGTAGCTGGGTTGGCTCTTTGAAAGAGTCAATTAGTCCCACTTCTCTGCTCTTTCCCCATAGCCCGACAATTTTTTTTCACCTTCAAGTATTTATTCAATTCCCTTTTGAAAGTTACTATTAAATCTGCTTTCACCACCCTTTCAGGCCATGCATTCCAGATCATAACCACTCACTGCGTTAAAAAAATTCTCCTAATCCCCCCCCCACTGGTTCTTCTGCCATTTGAGCTCAGGCGGGGCTGGTTGTCAGGGTCATCAGGTGAGATTCTGCTTCCTGGGTTAACAAAAGAAGTGAGAAAGCAAACATGTCCAGGGTCAGTCAAGGGCTAACAGAGGCTGTGAGAAAGCTGGTCTGGGCTTGAGCTGGAAATTAGGGCACAGCAAGGTGGTCTTCCCAGCTTAAAGCTGACCTGAAAGGAAATGAAGCAATAAGTGAATATTCCATCCGTTATTTGGGATAGTGTAGAGTGTTTTTGTTGTTATAGGAAGCTTGCAGAAGAAATTCAGAAGGTCTGGATTTGTTCATTTTGTTCAGTCACCTGTCCTTCTCCTTCTTAGGCAGTCCCTCGGAACCGAGGATGACTTGCTTCCACATTAAAAATGAGTTCTCAGGTGACTGATGAGTCCAATGCGGGACCTACAGTCTCTGTCACGGGTGGGGCAGACGGTGGTTGAAGGGGCGGGTGGGTGGGGTGCTTGGGTTGACGTGCGCTCCTTGCGCTGCTTCCACTTGCTCCCGGCGAAGAGACTCGAGGTGTTCGGCGCCTTCCCGGATGCTTCTCCTCCACTTTGCGCAGTCTTGGGCCAGGGATTCCCAGGTGTCAGTGGGGATGTTGCACTTTTTCAAGGAGGCTTTGAGGGTTTCCTTGAAGCGTTTCCTCTGCCCACCTGGGGCTCTCTTGCCGTGCTGGAGCTCCGAGTAGAGCGCTTGTTTTGGGAGTCTCGTATCGGGCATGCAGACAATGTGACCCGTCCATCGGAGCTGATCGAGCGTGGTCAAAGCTTCAATGCTGGGGATGTTGGCCTGAGCAAGAACACTGACGTCACCTGTATTCTGCGAATTAATATCGGGTGCGAACAGCAGGTTTCCTTCCCTACAGGACATTAGTGAACCAGTTGGGTTTTTATAACAATCCAACAGCTTCCTGGTCACTTTTACTGGTCCAAACTTTTCATGAAAGTGTTGTTGATTTTCCCTTCAAGTTTCAGTGAATTGTTGTGGTCACTAAGCTGCTGATCAAGACTTCCTGTATCCTATAGTTCATTCGAACTGATAAGAGAAGTAGGCCATTGTTTAGCAGAGAGCAGCAGAAAGCTATGCTATTAGCACTTGTTGACGATGAATTTAAAGGTTGTAGGCAACCATCATGTGACATGGGTGTTATTTTCATCTTGAATGTTCTTCTCGAGAAGGTGGTGGGTTCAAAACCATCGATGGATTTAAGCACGTAATCTAAGTGGACATTTTAGTGCAGTACTGAGGGAAGGTAGCATTGTTAGTGCTGGCGTCTTTCGGATGAGAAGTTAATCCCAGGTCCATTCTGCCTGTTCAGGTAGACATAAAAGATCTCAAGGTACTATTACGAAGAAGAGCAGGGGACTTCTCCTAGTTTCCCTCAACCAACAGCACCGAAAAGAGATTAACTGGTCATTTATCTCATTGCTATTTGTGGGAGCTTGCTGCGCGCAAAATGGTCGCCATGTTTGCCTACAAAACAATAGTGGCTACACGTGCTTTGGGAACGTCCCAAAGGGAAAGTCACTAAACAAAGGCAGTTTCTCTTTCTTTGCAAATGTTGCTATTCAATAACTTTTTCTTGCACCAATTGCCATCCCAGTCCACCATCGCCATGGAAACTTTTCCTCTTGTCCCAGCAGTGAGTTTATCTCCCATCTCCTTCACGGCAGCAACTCACCAAGGTTTCTTCAGCAGCACCTCCCAAACCCACGACCTCTTCCACCTAGAAGGACAAGGGCAGCAGGTGCATGGGAACACCACCACCTCCAAGTTCCCCGCCAAGTCACGCACCATCCTGACCTGGAAATATATCGGCCGTTCCTTCATCGTCGCTGGGTCAAAATCCTGGAACTCCCTCCCTAACAGCACTGTTGGGAATACCTTCACCACACGGACTGCAGCGGTACAAGAAGGCGGCTCACCACCACCTTCTCAAAGGCATTTAGGGATGGGCAATAAATGCTGGCCTTGCCAGCGACGCCCACATCCCATAAAAATGAATTTTAAAAAACTATAGAGCAGGGCAGCAGAGTAATGGAGTCTGAGAAGAATTTGCGCTACGCTTTCTCCAATCACTGAGGGGCCAAAGGGCCTTAACAGCAATAGTTACAGCGCAATATCCATTCGACCTCCATGGGAGAACATTTTTGAAATCGGCACCTGACTAACGTCGGCGGGAGTTTCAGCGGCGGCAGTGGGCCTATAAAAGGCTCCAGAGACCAGGTAAGGCCTCAGAGCGTCGGCGGGAGTTTCAGCGGCGGCAGTGGGCCTATAAAAGGCTCCAGAGACCAGGTAAGGCGGACCAGTCTCCGAACTCGGAGGGAAAAATAATCGAAGTGTGACGTCACAAAAAACAGGTAAGTGATTGGTTGGTGAGTATTTCTCTCTTTTTCAGCTTAAATTCTGTGGTGTTAAATTTCTAGGGTCTCTGTGGTGTAGTGGGGACAGTTGGTAAATAAAGCGCCCTCGAGTATATCTGTAACTGGGGTATTGAATACATTTTTAATTTAATTAAGGGAGTAGGTCATGACAGGTGAGATCAGCCCCGTGTTATGCTCCTTTTGCTCCATGTGGGAATTCAGGGACGCTGCCAGTGTCCCTGGGGACCACGTGTGCGAGAAATGCATCTAGCTGCAGCTACTTGTAGACCGCATTGCGGCGCTCGAGCTGCGGGTGGATGAGTTTTGGAGCATACGCGATGCTGAGAGGGTCATGGATAGCACGTTTAACGAGTTGGTCACGCCGCAGGGTAGGGCTGCACAGGCAGAAGGGAAATGGGTGACCATCAGGCGGAGCAGCAGAGGCAGGCAGGGAGTACAGGGAACCCCTGCGGTCATCCCCCTTTCAAACAGGTATACCGATTTGGATACAGTTGAGGGGGATGACTCACCAGGGGAGAGCGGCAGCAGCCAACTTCCTGGCACCAGGGTTGCTTCTGCTGCTCAGAAAGGGAGGAAAAAGAGTGGGAGAGCAATAGTGGTAGGGGATTCTATCGTAAGGGGAACAGATAGGCGTTTCTGTGGCCGTAAAAGTGACTCCAGGATGGTTTGTTGCCTCCCTGGGGCCAGGGTCATGGATGTCACTGAGCGGCTACAGGGCATTCTTAAGGGGGAGGGTGAGCAGGCAGAGGTCGTGGTTCACATTGGGACCAACGACATAGGTAGGAAGGGGGATGAGGTCCTGCATCAAGAATTTAGGGAGCTAGGCAGCAGATTAAAGAGCAGGACCTCAAAGGTTGTAATCTCTGGATTACTCCCAGTGCCACGTGCTAGTGAGTATAGGAAAAGAAGGATAGAACAGATGAATGCGTCGCTAAAGAGTTGGTGCAGGAGGGAGGGTTTTAGTTTCCTGGATCACTGGGCCTGCTTCTGGGGAAGGTGGGACTTGTACAAGTCGGACGGTTTGCACCTGAACCAGAGCGGGACAAATATCCTTGCGGGGAGGTTTGCTAGCACTGTTGGGGGGGGTTTAAACTAACTTAGCAGGGGGATGGGATTCAGAGTGGAGCTACAGTAGGGGGTGATGTACAGTCAAATATAGAGAAAAAAACAAGTCAGCTTGGAAGACAGGGCAAACATGTAAGAGCAAGGCTGGAAGGCATCTATTTTAATGCAAGGAGTCTAGCGAATAAGGTGGATGAACTGAAGGTGTTGATAAACACATGGGAGTATGATATTGTTGCTATCACGGAGACATGGTTGAGTGAGGGGCAAGACTGGCAGCTCAATATTCCGGGGTACAGAATCGTCAGGCGAGACAGAGGGGGAGGTATAAGAGGAAGGGGTGTCGCAATATTAATTAAGGAATCAATTACTGCCATAAGGAGGGATGATATATTAGCAGGTTCCTCCAATGAGGCTATATGGGTGGAGCTTAAAAACAAAAAGGGGGCAAGCACTTTGCTGGGAGCGTACTATAGGCCCCCAAACAGTCAGGGGGAGATAGAAGAACAGATATGTAGGCAAATCTCAGAGAAATGTGCAAATAATAGGGTAATAATAATGGGGGATTTCAACTTCCCCAATATTAACTGGGATAGTCAGAGTGTGAAAGGCTTAGAGGGTTCAAAATTCTTAAAGTGCATCCAGGAGAGCTTTTTGAGCCAGCATGTAGAAAGTCCTACAAGAGAGGGGGCGGTACTGGACCTAATTCTAGGGAATGTGGCCGGCCAAGTGGAAGAAGTGCTAGTAGGTGAGCACTTTGGTGACAGTGACCATAATACGGTGAGATTTAAGGTGGTCATGGAAAAGGACAGGGATGGGCCGGAAATAAAGGTTCTAAATTGGGGGAAGGCCGATTTTAATAGGATAAGGCAGGATCTGGCCAAAAGGGACTGGGATCAGCTGCTTGTAGGAAAATCCGCATCGGAGCAATGGGATTCTTTCAGAAGGGAGATTGAGATCATACAATGGCAGCATGTTCCTGTAAAGGTCAAGGGTGGTTCCAAAAACCGCAGGGAACCTTGGATGTCAGGGGATATACGAGAATGGATCAGGAAAAAAAGGAGGGCTTTTGGCAGATACAAAATGCTAAAGACGGAGGAAGCACTAGAGGAGTACAAAAAGTGCAGGGGGATACTTAAAAAAGAAATTAGGAGATCAAAGAGGGGCCATGAAATAACACTGGCGAGCAAAATAAAGGAAAATCCTAAGATGTTTTATAAGTATATTAAGGGTAAGAGGATAACTAGGGAAAAAATAGGGCCCATTAGGGACAAAAGTGGCAATCTGTGTGTGGAGCCGGAAGATGTAGGTGGGGTTCTAAATGATTTTTTTGCATCTGTTTTCACTATGGAGAAGGATGATGCAGACATAAAATTAGGGCAGGGGGACTGTGATATACTCGAACATTTTAACATCGAGAGGGAGGAGGTATTGGCGGGATTAGCAGGTCTGAAAATGGATAAATCCCCAGGTCCGGACGAAATGTATCCCAGGCTGCTGTGTGAGGCAAAGGAGGAGATTGCGGGGGCTCTATATTCAGAACCTCTCTGGCCACAGGGGATGTGCCAGAGGACCGGAGAACCGCTAATGTAGTACCATTATTCAAGAAAGGGAGTAGGGAAAAACCGGGGAACTACAGGCCAGTGAGCCTAACATCAGTGGTAGGAAAATTATTGGAAAAAATTCTGAGGGACAAAATCAGTCTCCACTTGGAGAGGCAAGGATTAATCAGGGTTAGCCAACATGGCTTTGTCAAGGGAAGATCATGTCTGACTAATTTGATTGAATTTTTTGAGGGGGTGACTAGGTGTGTGGATGAGGGTAACGCAGTGGATGTGGTATACATGGATTTCAGTAAGGCCTTCGATAAAGTCCCGCACAGGAGACTGGTCAAGAAGGTAAGAGCCCATGGAATCCAGGGTGCCTTGGCACATTGGATACAAAACTGGCTCAGTGGCAGAAGGCAGAGGGTGATGGTCGAAGGTTGTTTTTGTGACTGGAAGCCTGTGGCCAGTGGGGTACCACAGGGATCGGTGCTGGGTCCCTTGCTGTTTGTGGTCTACATTAACGACTTGGATATGAATGTAAAAGGTATGATCAGTAAGTTCGCGGATGATACAAAAATTGGTAGGGTGGTAAATAGCGAGGAGGGTAGCCTCAGTCTGCAGGACGATATAGATGGGTTGGTCAGATGGGCGGAACAGTGGCAAATGGAATTTAATCCGTAAAAGTGCGAGGTGATGCACTTTGGAGGGACTAACAGGGCAAGGGAATACACAATGAATGGTAAGACTCTAGGCAAGACGAAGGGTCAGAGGGATCTTGGTGTGCAAGTACACAGATCCCTGAAGGCGGCGGAACAGGTGGATAAGGTGGTAAAAAAGGCATATGGGATACTTGCATTCATTAGCCGAGGCATAGAATATAAGAGCAAGGAGGTTATGATGGAACTGTATAAAACACTGGTTAGGCCACATCTGGAATACTGTGTGCAGTTCTGGTCACCACACTACAGGAAGGATGTGATCGCTTTGGAGAGGGTGCAGAGGAGATTCACCAGAATGTTACCCGGGCTGGAGTGCTTCAGCTATGAAGAGAGACTTGGCAGATTGGGTTTGTTTTCCTTGGAGCAGAGGAGGCTGAGGGGGGACATGATTGAGGTGTACAAAATTATGAGGGGCATTGATAGGATGGATACTAAGGAGCTTTTTCCCTTAGTAGAGGGGTCTATAACAAGGGGGCATAGATTCAAGGTAAAGGGCGGGAGGTTTAGAAGGGATTTCAGAAAGAACTTTTTCACCCAGAGGGTGGTTGGAGTCTGGAACTCACTGCCTGAAAGGGTTGTGGAGGCAGGAACCCTCACAACATTCAAGAAGCATTTGGATGAGCACTTGAAATGCCATAGCATACAAGGCTATGGACCAAATGCTGGAATATGGGATTAGATTAGACAGGGCTTGATGGCCGGCGCGGATACGATGGGCCGAAGGGCCTCTATCCGTGACTCTATAACACACTTCTAGGGCTGTGCATTGTTGTAGCTCCTCCCTACCTGCAGCTCGGAGCATCTTGGAACCTGAGTCTCTGCAGTTATCTGGAATTACGAAGAAATTAAAACACGGAATCAAGCCATTCGGCCCATCCAGTCCATGTTGGTGTTTGTCCTCCACATGAGCAATAGACCTCGTCCCACGTGCCCGCCCTGTTCCTGTATTCCTTTATTTCCCCCCTTTCCTTTAACCATCTACCTAACCTATTCTTAAATGTTGACACGAGTGGGAAGTTTAACACCCTCCGCCCGGTGGAATCCGGGCAGAATGGGAGTTAAAATCCAAGCGGTAACACTTTTACTGCCCGTGGCCATTTTAACACCGCTGTTTTATTAGACGGTTGAGTGGGCTGCCCGACTCAGGCAGGAGCTTCTTGAATTGATGTGAATCAGAGTCCTGTGACGTACATAAGACCCCGAAAGTATCTCAATGGCCTATTGGGCCTACTGATCGTCCGCAGCAGAGACCTTTACAGTAAGTGGAGAAGTTATTTTTGTGGAGCCTAGAGGATGAGGCAGGTGGTGGAACTGTTCAACTTTGACTTCCCAACTCCTGGATTGTTCGACCATCAGGACTATGCTGCTCTCCTGGACGACACCGCAAGACTTGGCTGCTGTGACTCTGCTCGTCTACTCGGTTGCTCCAAGTGTCAGGGTAACTTTTTCTAGCCAACAGCCCACCGCCCACCTGCTGCTGGGTATCTGCTGGGTTTCTGACTGTGCTCCAGTGCACTGTTGGCTTCTCAGCTTTGTTTTGCCGCTGTGTTAGGTCCTGGACAGACATCCACTTCTCCTGGGCTGAGGTCCATTACTCCGCTGCCTCTGTGACTTCCAACATCACCACCGTTTTCTAGCAAGACTGTATTCTCCGCTGGGTCGTCTCGATTCTAGTGTCTGGCCTGCTCCTGCGTCCTCAGTTTTCTGCTTGTCTGCTGGGAATTCTTCACTCTGCAGCGCTAGCTCTCATCTGTTCCTGCTGGCTCCCAGCCTGCTCTGGATTCTGCTCCATTGCTGCTGAATGACCATTGCTCTGCCACTTTCCACCTGACTCCCACTGTCGCTGACTCAATTCATCCAGCTGGTATACTGGATCCGTTGGTGTGCACTACTAATTACCGAGGCCATTACTCACGTGACCCTCTACCTTCCTGCTCTCCTATCATTGTCCCAGGCTTGACTCCCTCTTGCATAAGCCCACAGCTTTCCTCTGTGCCTCTCTCGGCATTCTACAAAGGGCCCATCGAGGCACTCGTCGCTGCCTGTTTATGAGCAGCAACCCCAACTGCTCTCTTGACAACCTTCCCACCCAGCACACCCGCTCAGGGCTAATCTTGCCAACCTCCTTCCCGTCCCACTCACCCCTCCCAGCACTGGCCATGTGGACTCTGCCAGTGGATCACCGTCCCTCTCCGCACCTCCCCCCAAAATGTCTGTTCACTTGCGAACAAGGCCCTTGACCTTATTGTAGATGATTGCAGTAACATCATGGCCTTGATGGAAATTTGGTGCTTGGGTGATGACACCTTGCCCCTTACTGAAGCCTCCCCGCCTGGCTGTACTTTCCACCATCTGCCCCGCCCAAAGTGTAGTAGTGGCAGTTTGGCCCTTATCACCAAATCTCACCTTGGTCTGTACAGAGTCTGTACCCAGGTTCTCTGAAG
This sequence comes from Squalus acanthias, assembly GCA_030390025.1. NCBI lineage: Eukaryota > Metazoa > Chordata > Chondrichthyes > Squaliformes > Squalidae > Squalus > Squalus acanthias. Next base: position 82,157,178 of record CM059434.1, on the reverse strand, counting down.
ACTCTCTTCTGGCATCTTCTCATCCTTTGACCTTGTTCCACCCCTCTCGCCTCTCCTTTAAAATCCTTGTTCTCTATCACCCACCCAAGCCCCATGCCATGTTTCCCACCGAGGTATCGTCACTGCTTTCCTCCCTCAGCCTCTGCACCGAGCAATTTTTCATCCTTGGTGATTTCAACCTCCATCTCAACTCACCTTGCCCTCTCTCCTCTGAGTTCACTACCCTTCTGTCCACCTTTAACCTCTCCCTCCATCTAAATTCTCCAACCATAATTCCCAGCCACCCCCTGGACCTTGCCATCTCACGTGGCCTCTCTATAACCATCGTCTCAATTACAGATAAGGCCATCTCTGATCACTTCCATGTGTCCCTCACCACTCACAGCCTCCTTTCCCCTTCCAACCCCACTTCCTTCTCTGTCCGCCCCTGGAAAAAACTCTCCCCCAAGTCATTTACAACGGCACCTTCAAACTCCCAACTGTCTAGCCTTTGAACTTCCGTTCGGCAGAAGTATTTGGCTCAGTTTCACCTTGTTGCTCTCCTGTATACTTGTTGATTGATCTATGTGTCATATTATATACTTTATGAGACAATATTTTTTGCCTACACAGCCTTCGATTTGTTTCTGACTTTGAAACATGGACTGTGAGAAACGTCCGTCAGGGCATGGTGTCGAAATATTTCTGTTAATGTTGGCACCAGGCCTAATCTGCTGCTGCTAAATGAGATGGACAGAGCTGAGAGAGGCCGGAAGGTGTAGAATGAGGGGCTCAAGGCTTTATTATTTCTTAGGCAGAACAAACTCAAAATCGAGTCAGAATTGAAATGACTTACTCAACGCGGTAGATTTTGACTTTGTGCGATAGTGTAAAACGGGTGATAGGGAGTCGGCAGCACGTTTAACATCTCTCCCATTGAAGTCAACGGAAATAAGAATGGGGAGAGATATAAAATGGGCTGCCGACTCACTATCAGCCGTTTTACACCATCGCACAAAGTCACGATCTACCCCAACATCAGTATATGTGTCCTGGCCAATATTTATCCCTCAATCAACATCACTAAAAAAACAGATTATCTGGTCATTATCACATTGCTGTTTGTGGGAGCTTGCTGTGCGCAAATTGGCTGTCGTGTTTCCTACATTACAACAGTGACTGCACTTCAAAAGTGCTTCATTGGCTGTAAAGCGCTTTGGGACATTCGGTGTTCGTGAAAGACGCTGTATAAATGCAAGTCTTTCTTTCTTTTCTATGATATGTAGTTAACTTGAAATCACAAAGTGTTACCATGCGCTCGAATATATGTATTAAAGAATTGCGAGAGTGCACAAATTGGCAATAAATCAGTGATTACTGAAAATAAATGTGGAGTTAATGAACTTTAGAAAAAATAACTATTTTCTTTTCTCTCTTGTTCATAATACAAAAGACCGGATCAAGCGAGACACTGTAGTTATTTTCTAACTTTAACAAATTATTTTGAGATACAGTTTTAAGGAGGAAGAAAGTAGTTTTTATTACAACCTTTTTCTAGCAAGTACAACTGAAGACAAAGAATTGAGCAAGTTCTTTGTTCTTGGGAGAATGAAGGTTCCTCTCCGACCCCATCTTGTCCCGACGGTACGTGCGGTTCTCCTGAAAACTCTTGAAGGATGGGCTGGATTATATGTTTTTCTCTTCAAAATCTGCCGTTTAATCATCAGATGGGCTGTTTATGAACTCTAACAATAAAGAATCTCTTATCATGTCTAGAGGCCTTGCTTCCTTATCTAATTGACCAAGGACAGGCTTGCTGGAAGCACATCCTACCTACTGGCTCGGCAAAACAGCACCCTGCCAAGGTGTCCGACGTGGCTCAGTGGGTAGCACTCTTGCTTCTGCATCAGAAAGTTGTAGGTTCCAATCCCACTCCAGAGACTTGACCACACTTCATTGCAGTGTGAAGGACCTGCCCGCCCCCCAGCATTTTCTGTTTATATTTCCAGCGTCCGCAGTATTTTGCCTTATGTATTATCATTTAGATTAGACTGCCTCTTCATGTTGTTTCTCCCAAAGTGCATCACTTCACACTTATCCGGATTAAATTGTATCTGCCACATGTCTGCCCATTTCACCAGTCTGTCTATGTCCTCCTAAAGTCTGCTACTAGCCTCCTCACTATTTATTACGTTGCCAAGTTTTGTATCATCCGCAAACTTCAAAATTGTACTCCCTATACCCAAGTCCAGGTCATTTATATGTAACAAGAAAAGCGATGGTCCTAATACCAATCCCGGGGGACATTGCTGCACACTTCTCTCCAGTCAGAGAAACATCTGTTTACCACTACCGTCTGCCTCGTATTCCTCAGCTAATTTCATACCCAAGTTAGCATTGTCCCTTCTTAATCCCATGTGCTTCTATTTTCCGAATAAGTCTGTTATGTGGTACTTTCTCAAATGCCGTTTGAAAATCCATATCTACGTCTACTGTACTACCTTCATCAACCCGCTCTGTTATTTCATCAAAGAACTCAATCAGGTTAGTCAGACATGATTTGCCTTTAACAAATCCATGCTGGCTTCCCTTATTAACCCATACTTCTCCAGGTGAGAGTTAGTTTTGTCCTTGTCAATGGTCTCTGGTAGTTTTTCCACCACTGACATTAGACTGATCGGCCTGTAGTTACCAGGTTTATCCCTCGCCCCTTTTTTCAATAGGGGTGTAACATTTGCAATCTTCCAGTCCTCTGGCACCACTCCCAAGGAGGATTGGAAGATTGTGGTCAGAGATTCTGCTATCTCCACCCTAGCTTCCCTCAGCAACCTAGGATGCATCCCATCTGGATTGGGAACTACAGGCCAGTCGGGTGACTTGTTAACTTTGAGTGATGCCAACCTATTTAGCATCTCCTTTCTATCTATTTTTATCCTATCCAATTTCTCTACTCCCTCCTCGTCTACTTCATCCTCTTCTGTTGTGAAGACAGATGCAAAGTATTCATTCAGTACCTCAGTCATGCCCTCTGACTCCTTTATCCCTAATCGGCATCACCATTCCTTTAACTATCCTTTTACTCTTTGTATGAGGCAAATAGCTTAGATGCTTTCAAATGGGAACTAGATAAGTTCATGAGAGAAAAGGGAATAGGGAAAAGTTGGGGGGGGGGGAAACACTCCAGTGGCTGGAGTCATACCTAGCACAAAGGAAGATGGTTGTGGTGGCTGAAGGTCAATCATCACAGCCCCAGGACATCGCTGCAGGAGTTCCTCAGGGCAGTGTCCTAGGCCCAAACATCTTCAGCTGCTTCATCAATGACCTTCCCTCCATCATAAGGTCAGAATTAGGGATGTTCGCTGATGACTGCACAGTGTTCAGCGCCATTCACAACTCCTCAGATAATGAAGCAGTCTATGCCCGCATGCAACAAGACCTGGACGACGTTCAGGCTTGGGCTGATAAGTGACAGGTAACATTCGCGCCACAGAAGTGCCAGGCAATGACTATCTCCGACAAGCGAGAGTCTAGCCACCTCCCCTTGATATTCAACGGTATTACCATCGCCGAATCCCCCACCATCAACATCCTGGGAGTCACCATTGACCAGAAACTTAACTGGACCAGCTACATAAATACTGTGGCAACAAGAGCAGGTCAGAGGCTGGGTATTCTGCAGCGAGTGTCTCACCTCCTGACTCCCCAAAGCCTTTCCACCATCTACAAGGCACAAGTAGGGAGTGTGATGGAATACTTTCCACTTGCCTGGATGAGTGCAGCTCCAACAACACTCAAGAAGCTCGACACCATCCAGGACAAAGCAGCCCGCTTGATTGGCACACCATCCACCACCTTAAACATTCACCCCCTCCACCACCAGAATACCGTGGCTGCAGTGTGTACCATCTACAAGATGCACAGCAGCAACTCGCCAAGGCTTCTTCGGCAGTACCTCCCAAACCCGCGACCTCTTCTACCTAGAAGGACAAGGGCAGCAGGCGCATGGGAACACCACCACCTCCAAGTTCCCCTCCAAGTCACACACCATCCTGACTTAGAAGTATATCGCCGTTCCTTCATCATCGCTGAGTCAAAATCCTGGAACTCCCTCCCTAACAGCACTGTGGGAGTACCTTCACCAAACGGACTGCAACGGTTCAAGGAAGCGGCTCATCACCACCTTCTCAAGGGCAACTAGGGATGGGCAATAAATGCTGGCCTATCCAGCGATGCCCAGATCCCATAAACAAATTTTAAAAAATAGAAAGATATGCTGAAAGGCTGAGATGAGGCAGATGAGGAAGGAGACTCATGTGGAGTATAAACACCAGTACAGACTAGTTGGGCCAAATAGCCTGTTTCTGTGCTGTATATTCTGTGTAATTCTATGTTAGTAAAAGATTTTTGCATTCCCTTTTATGTTACCCCCCTGATATTTTCTAATATTCTCTCTTTGCCCTTCTTGTATCCTTTTTCAATTTCCTCTTGCACTCTCTCTATTCTACCTGGTTTTCTACTGTATTCTGTACCTGACATTTGTCATAAACCTCCTTTTACTGTTCCATTTTAATCTCTATTTCCTTTGTCGTTCAAGGAGCTCCAGCTTTGGATGCCCTATATTTTCTTCTTATGGGAATATGCTTGATTTGTACCCGAACTATCTCCGGCTTGAAGGCCTGCCATTGCTCATTTACTGTTTTCTTGGCCAGTCTTTGTTTCCAGTCCACCTGTGCTGGATCCCTTCTCAAATCACTGAAATTGGCTCTCTTCCAGTTGAGTATTTTCACCTTTGATTTGTCTTTGTCAATTTCCATAACGACTTTAAACTAGTTCAAATTAGTTTAAACCCTCCCCTGCAGCACTAGTTAACATTCCCGCGGGGACATAGGTCCCAGCCCTGATCAGGTGCAACCTGTCCGTATTGTACAGGTCCCTCCTGCCCCAGAACTGTTCCCAATGCCCCAGGAATCTGAAGCCCTCCCTCCTGCACCATTTTTCTAGCTACACATTCACCTGCACTATCTTCCTGTTTCTATACTCACTAGCACCTGGTACTGGGAGTAATCCAGAGATTACCACTTTGGCGGTCCTTTGGAGTACTAGGTCCCTTGCTTTTTGTGGTATATATCAATGATTTAGACTTGAATGTAGGGGGTATGATTAAGAAGTTTGCAGATTGTCGTAAGAATGAGCCTTACGCATGGTGAACTTAAAGTAAGCTTTAATCAACTAAAAAGGTGCTACATACAAAAGAGGTCTTACTCTATGCCTCTCCAGGATCCAACTGATCAGTCCAGTATTTATCCTGGACTAATCACAGGAAGTGATGCAATAAAGTTC